>OFHU01003840.1:0-214371 GCA_900245905.1 Lacerta viridis | reverse complement strand
GTTTGGTGCACACAAAGCTGTGTGTGTGTGCGTGTCCGCTTGCGCATTAGAGCATTAGAGCAGAGTGTCATGTATGAAGATGTTGGTGGGACATGTGTGTCACTCACAGGTCCTTGCTGTGATTCTGACTCACAATGAAATAGGGGCCTGAATGGAGGTGTCTGTGGACAAACGCCGGCTCCTTCGACCCCAGAGTCGCCTTTGACTGGACTTAACCGCCATGGGGTCATTTACCTTTCCCTTCTGAGGCCCCATCCTGTGCACCCAGCACCTACGTATGCTCAGGCCCCAGGTTCAAAGGGGTGCGTGTTTCTGTAGTCACTATTTGCAGATCAGAGCTGCTTATCTGCCCACCGTCAGCTAAGGACATAAGAGCCAAAGGCCCACCTGGTCCAGCATCCTGTTCTCACAGGGGGCCAGCCAGGTGCCCCAAATAGACCAAGAGCTACTCTCCCTTTTTACACTTTCCAGCCACTGGGATTCAGAAGCATGGCTGCCTCCAGCTGTGAAGACAAGAGCACAGCTGTCTGGAGCCATTGAGAGCCTTCTCCTCCTGGATGATTTGCCCAGCCCTCTTTCAAAGCCATCCTGTGGGAGTGAGTTCCACAGGCTGCAATCCCACTGGCTGTGCAAACTCCCACCAAACTGAGGGAGCCCCAGCGTCAAACTAGAGGAATTGGGGTGGGGCTGGGGGACGCAAGCCCGACTCCAACCTGCAAAAGGGACCAGGTGGGGGAAGGCAGGGGCACCCCCAGCAGAGGAAGGGGAGGGCGGACCGGTGGCCCTTTTATTTTCAGGCCCAGTGAAGAGGTCAGTGGGGCAGGGAGACTGACAGCTCAAGGAAGGGGCTGGGTGGCCAAAGAACAGTTCGTGTTTGGGGTCTTTCAGATGGAATCAGAGGACCAAATGGGCACAATGAAAGTTCCTAAAATGATGAATGGTTTGGAGACAGTCAGTGGAAATGGAGGGATCCTCAGGACCAGCCGTGAAGCTGGTTCCCATTCACCTGGGAAGGTCACTGCCGGAGACACCTGTTTACATGAGAATGAACAGGAGCGCCTTTGAGCATGCGAAGAGTGCCAAACACACCCCGATGCTTAGTAGCCTGGGTGAGCCGGATCTCCGCGGGTGGGCAGCGCGGGCATGGGGGCAAGGCGGCCCGAGTGCCGAGCGGGCGGGGGGCCTTGAGTGGCGCCGCCCCCCTCCCGCTTCCCTGCGCTGCTGCTGCTCCTCCCCTGCCCCCCCCCGTGCCCTCCGGTGGAGGGATCCCGCCGCGTGGCTGGCTGAGCAGAAGCGCCGCGGAGCCAACGAGCGCCCCGTCGCCGGGACGAGCAGGCGGGCCGCGGCCAATGGTAGCGCGAGGCGTCGGGCCGTCGGAGCGCCTTCGCCGCTGTCTCTATTGCCCCCCCTTCCTCCCTCCCTCCCTCCCTCCCGCGCTGACATCACTGGCTGTTTATTCCTCCTTCGCCGAGAGCGGGGAGGGGGGCGCTGGGCTGGCACATGCGCTCGGCCGGGCATGAGTAACGCTTCGCTGTGGCGGCTGCGGCGCAGGGCGAATTTGCCCAGTGACAGCCACTCAGCAGATGCCCGCCTCGCGATGATGTCACCCCTGGGGGCGGCAGGAGGGAGGCGGGCAGCAGGCAGCGCTAGTTCGACGGGGCGGACGCGCGCCAGGACCAAAAGCGCACGGCGGCCCCGCGCGCTTCGCAGGCCGCTCCTGTTGCAGAGGCCCGCGCACGATCGCGGGGAGGGGAGGGACCCACCTGCTGCCAGGATCCCGCCCCGCGCCACCACTCTGCAAAGTGAGCGGCCCCCGAGGTTCCCTCCGCTCTTGTGGAACCTCCAGGCCCAGAGACAGTCTATCTCGATCCCTAGGCAGGGAGGGGCATTGGGCCACTGCGAGCAGACGGTGCTGGACTAGGTGGGCCACTGGCCTGATCCAGCAGGCTCGTTTGGCGTCCTTTCGCCTCGCCTGCTGGTTCCCCTCCACGCGCGCAGCAGAGCCTCGCAAGAGCAGGGCAGGGCAGGGCTGTGCGCATCCCGCTTCCCAGCTCGAGGCTTCGGGGAAGCTCGGAGGAGTGTGTCAGGCCCGTGGGTCTCTTTCCCTTTCCTTATCCCATAATGAAATAAGAACATCCTGGGATTCTAGACCTCAAGAGCCGTCCCGGGCGCCCGCGGGAGGCCTGGCGCGCCGCAGCCGGAGGGCGAGTGGCGGGCGGGGCGCGTTTCTCGGCCCCGGAACACCGACGAGGAGTTCTTTCCTTAGCAACGGGCTTTCAGCATTTCATTCCCTCCCTCCCTCTCTGTCTGTCTCCAGCCAGGCAACAGCCCCCTGCGAAGTCGGCCGCCCTGCTTCTGCTTGAGCCTGGATGAGGCCCAGGCGGCCCCAGGGGGCGTCGCAGCAGCAGCACCAGCCCGCCTCTGCCCTTGCCCACGCACCCGGGCCCCGCGCTACTTCTCCGTCGGGGCAGGCCTGCAGCCCGCGGTCCAGGCAGAGGGACGCGTAGGGAAGGGGCTTTCATCCCCGGGCCGGACTCCCCCGCTCTTTCCAGCGTGGCCCCGTCTCCCGGCCTCAGTCCTCCCTCGGGATAATGGGCGCAAGAGGGGCAGCAAGGCGAAAGACAGGGCGCGCCCCTTTGCGCCAGATCCTGCACCCTGGGGCCGTTTCGCAAGCTCGCCCCACGGCAGTCCCGCGCATTGCAGGGGACTAGGCTGGATGACCTTCGGGACTCTTCCAACTGTACAGGCCCACGTGTCCAGCCCAGCTGCGTTTGGGCTCCCCTGCGCGGGGGTCCCTCGTGCCCCCCAACCAAAGCTGGCGACGTCCTTGCCTGGCTCTCGGGCTCCCCACCCGGGGAGGCTCGGGACGCCCCCACGTGCCCACCCCAAATGCTCCTCGGCGCCCCGCGCAATGCACGGGGCTGGGGGGGGCGGAGGGGGCTCCCCGTCTACTCGCGAGGAAGGAGCCCCCCCCCTGCGCGGGTTTGTTTTGCAGCAGGGGCAGCGGAGCGTGTCTAACCCCCGCCGGTTCCGCTCGGCTGCCTGGACACCCCCGCCCCCCCTGCCTTCCCATTGGCTGGCGGCGGCGGCGGCGCGCAGCCACTCAGCGCCGAGTAGGCGCCTGTTTCCAAAGGAAGAGCGCCACGCGCGCCGCGCGGAGCCACGGCAACACGGCCCGGCCGGGCGGGCGAACGGGCAGGCGCGGCAGAGACGGAGCACGGGCACGGGCGGCAGCCTGGGGAGGCCCGGCCTGGCTTGCGCGCCCCCGATGGGTGGGATTCCCCGTACACGCCTGCTGCGCCTCGGCCGGCCTCCGTTTCCCTGCGTGGGGCTGCTGCGTGGGGAGTCCGGGGCTCCTTCTCCCCATCTGTCCCCCCAACGGGCCCCGACGGTGCAGCCCCCTGGCCCCATTTCAACAGGCGGTGAAGCGAAGCAGCCAGGCTGGCGCTTGGCCAAGGGGAGCGTGGCACGGGGGTGGGCTGGACTAGATTACTCTGGGGGTCCCGTCCGGCTTCTATGATCCTATGATCCATGGGCACCAAGGCAGAACCCCAGCTCTGCCCACTGGTGGCAGCCTTCTGCGGGGGGGGGAGGGGAGCAGGATGGTGGCGCAGCCGATGCCCAGATGTTCAGGGCCCGGAGCGGTCCGTGGGCCACGTGCGGACGCAGCTGCGCGTCTGAGCTGCCTCCTAATCCTGGGCAGGAGGGCTGCGCCGGGGTCGGGCGAGGTGACCTACAAGCTGCCCTCTAAGGGGAACGTCAGGCGCTGAGCCACAGACCCCCACGCCGAGGCAGGTGCGGCGGGCTGGCTTCGGCCTTCCCCGGATACCGGCCTGCCTGGCGGGGCTTTGGGGAAGGAGGGGAAAACTTTCTGGCGGCAAGATCCTTTCCACTTCCTCGGGAGGTGGCGGACTCTCCTTCCCGGGAGGTCCTGAAACCGAAGTTAGGCGACCATCGACCAGGGATTCTGGAACTGTGATTCCCGCATTGCAGTGGATTCGACTAGATGACCGCAGGGGTCCCTCCCAACCCTTCAGTTCTGCCGTTCTTTCCCAGTGCAGCGGTCACACTGGGCCCAGGAGAGCCCGAGGGCCGCCCCTTCGCCTAACCCCCAAGGGGTTGTCGGGGGTGGGGGGCACAACTCCTCAGTGAGGAGGGGGTTGCTGGCCGTGAGCCCCCGAGCATCTTTCGCTCCCCACCCACGAAGTGGGCATAGGGCAGCTGCCTCGGCTCCCGGGTTGCTGGTGCAAGGCTGGCCCTCGGGAGATTAGGATCCCCGCGAGGGGCTGGAGGGAAATCCCCTGACCTCATCCTGGGGATTCCCCCTCCTCCCTGCCCGCTGTCCTCCCCGCCCCCACTGGCCGGCTTTACCCCTCCTCCCCACCCAGATGGAGGGATGGCAGCTGGCAGGACTCAAAAGTTAAGTTTCGCGCTCCCCCCCCCCAATAAATAAATAAATAAATAAATAAAAGTGGCAGAAAAACACATCGCACGAGAGCGAGGGAGGCGTTTTCTTCTCCCTCCTCCTCCTCCGCCCTCTCGCCTCGGCCCCGTCGCAACAACAGCCGCTGCCGCCGCCGCCGCCGCCGCGTTTAGGTCCGTCCCTTCCAACCATCTCCTGCACTCGGGCCGGCGCAGCCAATCAGCGCCCGCCATCCCAGCAGGAAAAGCAACTGCCATGGAAACAGCATCCGCGGCTGGCGGAGGCAGCAGAGCATCAGCATCCGCGGCGGAGGAGGCGGCGCCCTCGCGCCCAGCCCAGCCCAGTGCCCAGGAGGCTGGCGGGGGCACGTCTGGGGCACTGGGGCACTGGGGCCCGGGCAGCCGCGCCAGGCGCCGGGAGGAGCAGGGCCGGAGCGCAGCACGAGCGCGCGCGCGCGCGCGCCGCCGCCGCCGGAGCCTGGGAAATACATCACGGGGCTCAGCAACAGCCACGGGGGCAGCCGAGCCCAACGCGCGCGCCAATGAGCGGAAGGCGCTGCTGCTGGGCCGGAGCCTGCCCGGCTTGGCCTCCGTGGCTGCAGCTGGGGGAGTCTGCACATGCTCAGAGGCAAAAGGTGCCTATAAGAGCGCAAGGAGAGCGTGCCGGATCGTGGCCCAACAGTTGGCTGTGGGATCCCAGCACAAGAGTCTTTCCCCTCCTGCGCTTTCCAGCAACCGGGACTCAGAAGCATGGCTGCCTCTGACCATGGAGGCCAGCGTGGCCCCTCTGGCCAGTAGCCACGGAAACCCCTCTTCTCCACTGGGATGGCTGAGCCCTACCCTCCTTGGTTGCAAGTCTCAGGGGCCAGATTCAGACCCAGTCGAGCTGGGAGGGCCAGTTAAGGGAGCAAGCGCCCCTCCTACTCAGCCCCAGGCTCTTCCCGGGCCAGGGAATCTGTAGGTGGGACGGATCCTTTTCCTGCACCCACAAAGGCAGGGCCGGCCCATTACAGTTTGGCACCTGAAGCAGAAATATAGTATGGGGGACACCTGGCTTACTAGAAGTACATGTGGAAAGGGTCTCTGGGTCTTGCTGGACCACAAGCTGAACATGAGTCCACAGTGTGATGCAGCAGCAAAGAAAGCAAATGCTATTCTAGGTTGCATCCACACAAGTCTAGTGTCCAGATCAAGGGAAGTTGTTGTTCAGTCGTTCAGTCGTGTCGACTCTTCGTGACCCCATGGACCAGAGCACGCCAGGCACGCCTATCCTTCACTGCCTCTCGCAGTTTGGCCAAACTCATGCCAGTCGCTTCGAGAACACTGTCCAACCATCTCATCCTCTGTCGTCCCCTTCTCCTTGTGCCCTCCATCTTTTCCCAACATCAGGGTCTTTTCTAGGGAGTCTTCTCTTCTCATGAGGTGGCCAAAGTACTGGAGCCTCAACTTCAGGATCTGTCCTTCAGTGAGCACTCAGGGCTGATTTCTTTAATGGATAGGTTTGATCTTCTTGCAGTCCATGGGACTCTCAAGAGTCTGCACCATAATTCAAATCTGCTTAAGTCAGACCACTCTACCTGGAACACCTACTGTGTCCAATTCTGGGTGCCACAATTTAAGGATATTGACAAGCTGGAACATGTGCAGAGAAGGGTGACCAAGGTGATCAAGGGTCAGGAAACCAAGCCTGATGAGGAACGGTTGAAGCAGCTGGGTATTTTTGGCCTCGTAAAGAGGAGACTGAGAAGGAGATATGAGAGCCATCTTCAAATATCTCAAGGACCGTCACATAGAAGAGGAAACAAGCTTGTTTTCTGTTGCTCTGGAGGGGAGGACTTGAACCCGTGGCTACAAGTTACAAGGAGATTCCGACTTAACACCAGGAAGAACTTTTTGAAAGTAAGACCTGTTTGATGGCAGAATGGACTCCCTCAAGAGGTTGTGGCCTCTCCTTCCTTGGAGGATTTTAAGCAGAGCTTGGATGGCCACCTGGGATTCCTGCGTTGCGGTGGTTGGACTAAATGACCCTTGGGGACCTCTTCCAACTCTACAATACTATGAATCCTAGAATCCTAGAGTTGGAAGAGACCCCAAGGGCCATCCAGTCCAACCCCCTGCCAAGCAGGAAACACCATCCAAAGCATTCCTGACAGATGGCTGTCAAGCCTCCGCTTAAAGACCTCCAAAGAAGGAGACTCCACCACACTC
Source organism: Lacerta viridis (assembly GCA_900245905.1). Classification (NCBI taxonomy): domain Eukaryota; kingdom Metazoa; phylum Chordata; class Lepidosauria; order Squamata; family Lacertidae; genus Lacerta; species Lacerta viridis. The sequence goes on along the minus strand of OFHU01003840.1, from coordinate 207,741 downwards.
CTTGGCAGCAAATTCCACTGTCCAACAGCTCTCACTGTCAGGAAGTTCTTCCTAATGTTTAGGTGGAATCTTCTTTCTTGTAGTTTGAATCCATTGCCCCGTGTCCGCTTCTCTGGAGCAGCAGAAAACAACCTTTCTCCCTCCTCTATATGACATCCTTTGATATATTTGAACATGGCTATCATATCACCCCTTAACCTTCTCTTCTCCAGGCTAAACATACCCAGCTCCCTAAGCCGTTCCTCATAAGGCATCGTTTCCAGGCCTTGGACCATTTTGGTTGCCCTCCTCTGGACACGTTCCAGCTTGTCAGTATCCTTCTTGAACTGTGGTGCCCAGAACTGGACACAGTATTCCAGGTGAGGTCTGACCAGAGCGGAATACAGTGGTACTATTACTTCCCTTGATCTAGATGCTATACTCTAGAAGTAATCTAGATCAAGGGAAGTAATAGTACCACTGTATTCTGTGAAGCAAACACAGAATCATGCCTCCCCTCCTCACCAGGGGAGAGTGTAGACCTACATCAGGAACAAAGGGGTAATAATGATCTTCATGGGATCTGCCGTCTCTGTGGATTCTGCTGCCTGAGGCGCTTGCCTCACCTTGCCACATGGGTGGGCCAGCCCAAAGCGGCCCGTTGCCCAGCCCCTCGTTGCCCCCCAAGCAAGGCTCGGAGAAGCCACTGCCCTTCTCTCCCAGGGTGTCAAAGGTGCTTCCGGACTTCTCCTTCCTAAATGGCCTCGTCTGTGTACAGTGGGACCTCGGTTTCCGAACGTCTTGGAAGTCGAACGTTTCGGCTTTCGAACGCTGAAAACCCCAAAGTAACTGCTTCAGTTTTTGAATGCTTTTTGGGAGCCAAATGTGCCATGTGGCTTCTGTATTGAGTTTTCGGGTCGTAAATGCTTCTGGAAATGTACGCTTTGTTTTTGAAACATTTTGGAAATCGAACGGTCTTCCAGAAAACGGATGATGTTCGAGAACCGAGGTACCACTGTATCCCTCAAGGAGCGTCTCCACCCCCATTGCCCCCCATCTGAAGGCAGCCCTGTATAGGGAAGTTTCTAAAGGTCAATGTTTCATGGTCTTTTTATATTTTGCTGCAAGCCACCCGGCCAGTCAGATGGGCGGCATATGAACAACAAGAATCATAGAATCGTAGACCTGGCCAGGATGCTGAGTGAAGGTCTCCCAGTCCACCCCCCCCCCCTGCAATGCAGGAATCTCAGCTCAAGCATCCGAGGCAGGTGACCATCCAACCTCTGTTTGAAAACCCTCCGAGGAAGGGGAGGGCGCCACCTCCCGATCCACTGCTGAACAGCTCTTACTATCAAAAAGTTTCCACAGATGCACGTACTTCCTGGTGTTGAGTTGGAATTTCCTTCTTTGTGACCAGGCAGTGGAACGCCCTCCCAGCAGATGTCAAGGAAATAAATCTGACTTTTAGAAGACATCTGAAGGCAGCCCTGTTTAGGGAAGTTTTTAATGTTTGATGTTTTATTGTGCTTTTAATTCTGTTGGGAGCCACCCAGAGTGGCTGGGGAAACCCAGCCAGATGGGTGGGGTATAATAATAAATAATAATAATAATTAATTATTATTATTATTTATTATTATTATTATTATTATTATTAACTTGAAGCCATGGGTTCGAGTCCTGCTCTCCACAGCAGGAGAAAACAAGCTTGCTCCCCCTTTCATTTGGTAATCCTTTGAAGATAGATATCATCTTTCCTCTCGGTCTTCTCTTTTCCAGGATAAACATACCCAGATCCTTCAACCGTTTCTCTTAAGTTTGATGGATTGATTTTAATGAATTATGATGACGACGACGACATCTGAAGGCAGCCCTGTTTAGGGAAGTTTTTAATGACTGGTGTTTTGATGTATTTTAAATCTTTTTGTTGGAAGCTGCCCAGAGTGGCTGGGGAAACCCATCCAAATGGGCAGGGTATACATAATAAATGGTTGTTGTTGTTGTTTAGATGCCGCTTTCCCACCCCAAGCTGCACACAAAACCGCTTACAGCAAACATTGAACACAACCAAATACAGAGGATTTGGAAATACAAACATATAAGACACAGAACACGTCAATAAATTCAAAAATGACAAAACCCAGCAATTTGGCAAACACAGAATGAATTCTATATGACAAAACAAAACAAAGCAAAACACCAATCTTAGGCACAAGTACATAAATATGAAGCAAAATAAGAGCTATACAACAACCATGTTTCTGGCAGAGGCCTTCTTCCCCTCCGAGGAGCCTGGCCTGATCCAGTTCAGAGGAGAGGGGAGGCTGGCATCCAGCCCTGCGTGGGGCTTCTTGGGGGGAGGCTCAGAGACAGGAGGCCAGGTCAGAGGGGTCCCTGTGGCCCCCCTGGCTGCTGCGAGTCTCTCTGGGTGCCCTTGGCATGGGGGGTGCACATTCACAGCCTTGGGCATCAAACCCCGCTGCCTGGCCTCTCCCGTTTCGTGTGCCCACAACCCTGCAATTCCTTCCCTGCGATTCCTCACATGGGAAACTGAGGCAGAGACTGGCCTGCTGCAAAGACCATCGTGGGGAGACCTTGGGGAGGAATCTGAAACCAAGCCCCAGCCCCTGGGGGGAGAGAGAGACCCACGCCAGTTGCAGGGGGTGGGGGACTTGTTATATGGAGGACTGGGGAGCATCAGAGCTAGCAAGTGTGGGAGGGGGGGCCCACCCCTCCCCCCATTGCTGCCTTAAAGTCAAGGGGGGGGGGTGGACTTGCCAAGACCCAGCTTGGAAAAATAGTCAAAACAAAATAAAAAAATTCCTTCCAGTAGCACCTTAGAGACCAACTATTGGTATGAGCTTTCGTGTGCATGCACACGTATCTGAAGAAGTGTGCATGCACACGAAAAGCTCATACCAAGAACAAACTTAGTTGGTCTCTAAGGTGCTACTGGAAGGATTTTTTTTATTTTTTCTTAGGTTTTGACTATGGCAGACCAACACGGCTACCTACCTGTACTTGGAGAAATAGTCCACTGAAAATCAAATCCTCCCTGTATATTTATCTACTCAATCCACACACCCCTTTTTCCTCCAAGGAAAAAGCAACTGTAATAAGAATATTAATGTCTTTTACATATATATTGTTGCAGGATTTTCCCCAATATAATAAATGTTCATAAGTGTGCCAAGCAAACAAGGCCACATGTGTGAAGCAGCACCAGGAGAACAGCCCTGAAACCATTTCTGACTCCCAAACTGACAAAATGTTTCTCTGCAAGGAAGGAGAGGGTGAGGGAACTTTCCCATTGTCCCAGGAATTAAAATGATTACCATCTCAAAGGAAAGGCCAGGCATACCAGGAAAGGCAATCAGAGAAGGCATTATCAGGTAGGGGAAAACACAGTACTGAGATTTCTGTTGCAGACCACCCTTTTCTGTAACTTATGCATGAAGCTTCTGGGGGTGGTCTTGATCTCCAGCGTGGGCAATTTCAAATGTCTTTGTAAGAGCGGACACCCCTTTCTTCTGGGTTCCTTCTTTGTTCTCCTGCGTGAGAGGAAGGGCCCTGTTGCAACAGTTCAATAGAGACTTTGCTTCTCAATCTTCTCTGGTTGGCCTCTGTTATATTCTCCCACCGATGGAGGACTCTACAAGGGCTCTTGTGTGCCCCATAAGGGAATAAGGGCAGATTTGGTTTACAACAGATCCCTGTGAGGTAGGCCAAGCTGAGAGGCACAAATTATTGGAGCCAGTGAGCTCCAAGCGGGGATTCGAACCCTGGTCTCCCAGGTCTTCATCCAACACTCTAACCCAGTGATGGCTAAACTTTGCCCTCCAGCTGTTTTGGGACTACAACTCCCATCATCCCTAGCTAACAGGACCACGGTCAGGGATGATGGGAATTGTAGTCCCAAAACAGCTGGAGGGCCGAGTTTGGCCCCCACTGCTCTAACCACTACGTCACATTGCCTCTCGTATAATGATGTTGCTTACTGATGTGCCATAGGTTCCCCCTTCCGCTTCCCAGAACTCCATGGAATATGCCCCCCCCCAAATCTCAGAGGCACTTTCTTGGTGGGGGGTGGGGGAGCAGGTCAGGTGGCAATCCAGGAAGGCGGCCTGCGCCAGCCTCTCTGCCAGCCACCTTGCCCTGGCCCAGAGGGAATCCTTGCTGGCGGATGCTGCCATCTTGTGGTCTGAAAAGGCAGCACCAGGCAAGACTCAATGCCAATGTCATTTGATTTTGACAACAACAACAACAATATATTTTCCCCAGCCATTCTGGGCGGCTCCCAACAGAATATTAAAAGCACGATAAAACATTAAAAGCTTCCCTAAAATGCCACGCTTTATCACATGCAAGATCTCAACAACCCCCCCCCCCCTTCTCACAAACACATTTAAAAGGCTGGAGAATATTAATCAGCCCAAGGCCTGGTTGAACGTTTTCACCTGGCGCCTAAAAATGTATTTTTTGGGGGGTTAGGACATTGTGGTTCTAAAATATATATAATTTGGGGTTTAGGACATTGTGGTTCTTTTCTGGGCCACACTTTCAGAATAAAAAATTGCTCGTGCCACACCAACTTTTTTTAATTGGTAAGAAAACAAAAAGGAACAACTGTTTTATGATACGATCCCTGGGACACCTGGAAATTATGGAACAATGCCGCTACCTAAGAACGTGATTCATTCCCCAAATATTAAGGGATGCGTTTGAATGGAGGTTCTGGATAACAACTAGGGTTGTCCTCAGTCTCACTTCTTTTGCCCCCCCCCTTTTGAAAAGACACCTGGCCATATTTTGCAAATAAAGAAAAATATTTTGATGCTAGACTGTACAGCACTGAAATCTTTAAATGTTTCTTTGTCCTGGGATTCTCCCGCCACACTTGCCACCCTCCCTCCCTGCCGCAACAGTGTGGCGCAGTCACACCCTTTGAGAGCCAGGCTCCCTCCCCACACTTGGGATGAATAAAGTTACAGTATTGTTATGTTTATTATGGAGAGAATTTGCCCCCTGCTCTTTTTCAGCTGAAAAAAGCTTCCAGAGCAGTTAAAAATGCAGTCAAAACAAGATGGTCCCTGCACTGCGGGCTTACAATCTAAAACGCAACCACACAAAGAAGCAACGGCATACAAGGAAAAAGGGACTGGGAGGGAAGAGGAAAATCTGATTAACCAGTGGTGGCCAAACTTGGCCCTCCAGCAGCTTGGGGACTACAATTCCCATCATCCCTGACTACTGGGCCTGTTAGCTAGGGATAATGGGAGTTGTAATCCAAAAACTGCTGGAGGGCCGCGTTTGGCCATCACTGGATTAAACAATCTATGGCCTCTTAAATGTGACCGGAGAGGTGGCAGTTCCTTGTTTTTTTGTTATTATACATGCTGTGTTTTTATGTTGCCAACCACCCCGTGACCTTCGAATGATGGGCGGTAGTTAAATATAATAAATACATGAACAATTACAATGAATCAAAAAACTCTGGCAGAAATTTCGAAAGGGCTGTCCCCACAGTTGTGAAAGTGGTGCAGTGGAGGAGCCCTGCTGCTCCCCACCGCTGACTCCCTCGGAAGGCGGGGCGGGAACTCTCCTCCCGCGGAGGTTTCGGATGCGCACCAGATTCCTCCCTTGCAGGGGGTTGGACTGGATGACCCTGGGGGTCCCACTCCAACTCCCCAAATCTAAGGTTGCTCCCAACCACACTCCTGAGAGGCCGGTCGACACTTCGGCCCTCTGCGGCCGAGGCGAGGCCACTGAGGCTGCCACGGGCCATTGTTCTGCGCCCGATCCGCCCACGATGGATCTCCCAGGATCTCGGCTCCTTTGCAGCAGCGAGCGCTCCCAAGCCGAGGGAGAAGCTCCTCGCCGGGACCCAACGCCTGCCCCCCAACCTCGCTGTGGGGCTCCCCGCTCAGCACCCCACACCAGCAGCTCCGAGCCTGGGCGCAAGGGACGCGGAGGATCGCGCGCGGGAAGGTGCGCAGCTCAGCCTCCGCGCCCTTCTGCGCAGCCGCCAGCCCCGGTAATGGGGGGGAATCAGGTGACGCGCCCCTCCCCCCGCCCGTGGGAAGGAAGCGGAAGAGGGACCCACGTGGGGGCGGGGAGGGCGGAGTATAAGAGTTTCCGCGTCTGCCGGCGGGGGAGGGCGGCAGCAATCGGACGCCTGGGTTCCCTTCTCCGGACGCGGCGTCTTCGGCCGCTCCTTCGGGCGCGATGGTAAGGGAGGGGTGGAAGGGCGGCTGGGGGGGGGATCCCGCTGTGGGGCTGGGGGGTTCGCCGCCCAGGCTCCTGCGGGCCGGAGCAGCGCCTGCCCCGGGCCAGGCCGGTGGCGCCTCCGTGTCGCCTCGCCCTGCCCGACGGGGCGCCCGCTCCTGGGTCCGGGGGCGCAGCCGGAGGAGGAGCCCCCTGAGCTTTTCTTTCTCTCCCTCCCCCGGCCCAGTCCGCTTCCTTGGACCTGAAGTCGAAGGAGGAGAAAGACGCCGAGCTGGACAAGCGGATCGAGGCTCTGCGGCGCAAGAACCAGGCGCTCATCAAGCGCTACCAGGTGGGCCGTGTGGACGCAGCAGCTGGATCCGGATTAAGGAGCCTCGCCTGGGCGGACGGGGGAGCCTGGCTCTCTGTACGGGCGCCGAGTCCCCCGGGCGGCTAATCCGGGCGGGAGGAAGAGGCGTTGTCCGGCTAAGCTGCTTAGCGAGGCCCAGGCGCCTTTGCTTCGCGTGACCTTGCGAGGGGCAGCTATGCAATGGCAGAGCTGGAAGGGGCCCCCAGGGGTCCTCTAGCCGAACCCCCTGCCATTGCACAGCAGTCGCGGCTAAAAGAACCCTGCGGACGGGGGCCAGGGCTTCAAGGCTTCCTGAGAAGGGGAGTCCACCACCTTCCAAGATCCTGGAGGGATCTGGTGGTCATCTAGCCCAACCCCCTGCAGAGTAGGGAACACAGTTCAAGAACCCCTGGCAGGAAGGGGAGGCCACTGCCTTCCGAGGGGAGCCCCTTCATTGGTCCCTGCCCTTGGAATTAATTGCTCCGAAGATACAGAAAAACAGCTGGGGGGGGGGTGTCCCCCAAGAGGCCTGTGATTTCTTGGGGGTGGGCTTGCTTGGGGTGGGCTGCCTGCCTCCCCACCTGACACACTTTTCTCTCCCCCCCCCAGGAGATCGAAGAAGACCGCAAGAAGGCTGAGCAGGAGGGCATTGCCGTGACGGGGGTCCATCGCCACCCCCGCTCTGCGGAGGGGGAGGGCCCAGAACGCCGGCGGGGGGAGCTGGACGCCCCCACCCTGACGGTGCAGGTCTTGCTGTCCCCGGAGGTGAGGGCTGCGTGGGGTGCTGTGCGGGGGAGAGGCAGAAGGGTGGGGGGCATGGCTGGGGAGGAGGGCAACAGGGGCTCTCCCCCTCACCGTTTTTTCACTTCCGTCTCCCCACAGGAGAAGCGCCTGGTCAGCGACAGGAAGCCCTTCCGCCCCAGCCCAGCCACCCCCCGGGGCTCCGTCCGAGGTGTCCCCTACCCGGGCCCCCGTTCCCCGCGAGCTGAGGGACCCCCGGAGCAGCCCCGATGGGAGGGGGCTGCTCCAGATGGCCCAGGGGCCAGCAAGCGGGGGGGAGGGCGAGGGGCCCGCGGACAGAGGGCGAGGGGCCGGGGGAGCCCTGCTGGCGACGCTGGGCCTGACCGGAGGTCCAAGGTGAGGGGTCTCGGGCCTTGGGAGGGGGGGGTGTGGGAAGCGGGGACAACCCTCTCTGAGCCCCTCTTCCTTGGGCAGGAATGGGAAGAGCGTCGCCGGCAAAACATTGAGAAGATGAACGAGGAGATGGAGAAGATTGCCGAGTACGAGCGCAGCCAGCGGGTGAGTCTGGGGCGTGGGGAGGGGGGGAGAGGGCTTGTGCTGCCGGGAGGAGGGATCCGTATGGGGCAAGAGCCTCTGGCCCGGCCTGGACGTGGGGGTCTCCCCCCTCTCTCTTCCCAGCAGGACGGTGCCCAGGAGAAGAATCCCGTCCGTAACTTCCTGGACGACCCTCGGCGCAGCGGCGCCTTTGCCGAGACCGACCGGAGGGAGGGCAGCCGGCGCCACGTCCGCAATTGGGGGGGCGCTGACTTTGAGAAGGTCAAGACGGGCATGGAGCAGGGAAAGCAGTGGTCGCCCCCGGTACGTGGCCTGATTCTACTCCGTATTGATCCAGGGTAGATTCCAGTGGAGTTAGCAGGGTAGCAACTTAACCTCGTTGCAGGATTCCCCCAGAATAGACCAGAGGCCGTTGCATTTCATCCAGAAGAGCTTTGCTGCTACTGAAGGCAAATGAGCAAAATGGCCACAAATCCAAAACATGCAGGATTGGCTCTGTCCATAAGAAATCCAGTTGCAGCAGACTTAACTTAAACTTACAATAACTTATAGTAAGATTTAGCACTAAGCGTACTCTGTGCGGGAATGCCGAAAACCTGGAAATACCATCCTTTTCTGTGTATAAGACTAGGTTTTTTTTATTGAAACGATATGTTCAAAATTGCGGGTCATCTTATAAACAGATAGAATCTCCCACCATTTTCTCAACTTGGAGTCCCCCAAAATAGGGAGCGTCTTATACATGGAGGCGTGTTATACACAGAAAAATCTTTTAAGTGTTTCGGTTTTCGAATGTTTTTTGGAAGTCGAACATCCGGCACGTCTTCTGCTCGAGTGCAGGAAGATCCTGCAGCCAATCGGAAGCCGCGCTTTTCTTTTCTTTTCTTTTCTTTTTTAATTTTTATTTATCATATGCAAAATAGTTAACAAAAAATATTACAAAGAAATTAAGATAAATGTACATAAATGTACACCCGACATTGCATAAACAAGTAACTGTATATAATATTACAAAGAGTAATACAAAGAAAATAAAAAAGAATACAATTGTTAAGTTTACCGAACTCTAATACGATTACTTAATTTGTTGTTACTTGTATCCTGTATTCAATTCTATATGTTTACAATGTCATGCTTTGCTTTTCAAACGGTTTTGGGAGTCGAACGGACTCCTGGAACGGATTATTTTTGAGAACCAAGTTTCCAGTGTACAGAACACCACCCCAGAAGGAAAGGAGCTGCCGGGAGGCGGAGAGAATGTGTTTCTGCCCCAGGGATGTGGGTGTGCTATGTGGCCCCCTGGACCTCTGTGGGGCCCCTCCCTTCATTGGCCCCGGTTCAGGCTCTCAGCAGGGGCATTTGCCTGCCATGGAAGTCTTCCTGGTCGGCTGCGGGGGGAGGAGAGGTGTCCGAAGCTAAAATGGGCATCTGATGCTGTGCCCGCTATCGACCCCACCCGTGGCATGCGGCCCTTGGGGGATGCGACCCCCAGAAAAGGAATGTGGCCGTCTCCTGGGAAAGGTTCCCTCCCCCTGTCTGCTTCTCTTTGCCCTTGGTACCTGACCTCCCTTTCTCCGTATAGAATCATAGAAGTTTAGAGTGGGGTCCCCCAAGGATCATCCATCCTAACCCCGGGCAGCGCAGGGGTCCAACCTCGGTTTGAGAACTGGCTCTCCTTGGCAGGGTCGTGGTGGCGCCCGGCGCCGGGGGGTTCCAGTTCCGTCCCCCTTGGACATGACGCTCTCCATGACGGGCCGGGAGCGCGCAGAGTACGTCCGGTGGAAGCAGGAGCGGGAGCAGATTGACCAGGAGCGCCTGGCCAGGCACCGGCAGCCCACGGGGGAGTGGCGTCGTGAGTGGGACGCCCAGAAGATGGAGGCCGCGTATGTCGGGGGGCCTTGGGCCTTTCCTGGGAGGGGGAATCCTGGTCTGGCGGGTGGGGGGCAGATCGGACTCACACTTTCAGTGGGGGGACGGGACTGGGTGACCCTGGGCCCCACTCACTTGCAGGGCAGGGAATGCAGGGGGAGGGCAGTCCTTTATTTACCCGTTCCATAAAATTACATTTAAAAAACAAAACTTCAAAGCAGTTTACAAAACATTAAGATCATCAGCGATGAAACATTGCAGAAGGCAAAGAGGATTCCTGGCCACCTCCACTTGGAAGTGGGGGGCTGGGCAGAAGCTCCTTTGTGGAGGGGTTTATTGCCTTCCAAGGGCTCTGAGCAGCCTCCTAGAGTCAAAGAATCATAGAATTGGGACCCCCAAGGGTCATCCAGCCTAACCCCCGGCATTGCGGCAACCATGGCTGATCCCCCCCCTTTCCCTTTCCCAGGTTTAAAGAGGGCACCAAACCCAGCGGTCCAGGCGGTGGCAGGCATGGTAAGAATATTTGAAGGGGTTTTGGGGAGACCCTCTGGGTGGGATCCCTGGGCGCAGACCCGTGCGACGAACTCAGGCCCCTCAGTCACCGCTCAGGCCGAAGTGCCCGCTCTCACTTAAATATATTGCCCCCACCTCACTGAACAACCTTTTACCCGAAGGCTTAGAGACAAATGCCGTGTTTCCCAGAAAATAAGACATACCCATAAAAGAATCTGTAGCAGGATTTCTAAGCATTTGCGTGATATAAACCATACCCCGAAAATAAGGCATAGCGATGGGCGTGGCTGTGCAGCGTACCAAGTTGGAGCGGTTAAGAAGACGGGCAGCAACTGACGTATTATAAAAATATGAGATCCCCTGAAAATAAGCCATAGTGTGTCTTCTTGAGGAAAAATAAACATAAGACAGTGTCTTATTTTCGGGGAAACACGGTACTAACTATCCCAGAGTATCCTGTGGGGGATCTTTGTGAGAGGGATAAGCGGGTGTTCTTTAAATAATAAAGATTTATTTTTAAAACAAGGTAGTAAAATACAAGTGGAGAAACTTAGGTTACTACAGTAATAATAGGCTAGTTCGGTTCCTTTCTAAGGCGGCACTTTCCTTCGGTGACCCACCCCCCCTTTAACAAATCCTGCTCCTGAGGTGCTTTCAGTAACAGTCTATGGCAGTGCTGGCAAACCTTTGGCACGCGTGCCAGAATGGGCACTCGGAGGACCCTCTGTTGGCACAATCGCCACCTGCCCAGCAGTTCCATTCTTGGGGGTTGTCAGAGTGAGCAGCCGCTCCCCCCCGTCGTCCCCTTCTCCTTGTGCCCTCCATCTTTCCCAACATCAGGGTCTTTTCCAGGGAGTCTTCTCTTCTCATGAGGTGGCCAAAGTACTGGAGCCTCAACTTCAGGATCTGTCCTTCTAGTGAGCACTCAGGGCTGATTTCCTTGAGAATGGATAGGTTTGATCTTCTTGCAGTCCATGGGACTCTCAAGAGTCTCCTCCAGCACCATAATTCAAAAGCATCAATTCTTCGGCGATCAGCCTTCTTTATGGTCCAGCTCTCACTTCCATACATCACTACTGGGAAAACCATAGCTTTAACTATACGGACCTTTGTCGGCAAGGTGATGTCTCTGCTTTTTAAGATGCTGTCTAGGTTTGTCATTGCTTTTCTCCCAAGAAGCAGGCGTCTTTTAATTTCGTGACTGCTGTCACCATATTTATTTATTAAATTGCCGTGTTAGCACCTTGCAATAAACTAGTGGCTTTTGGGTTGCAGTTTGGGCACTTGGTCTGTAACAGGTTTGTCACCCCTGGTCTATATGGAGACATTGGTCTCAGCATTTCCCGCTTTTCCCCAAAGTTCTTGCAGAGTCTCATCCTGCCTTTGTTCCTCAAGGAGTTGGGAACTCGGTTTGTAAATTTACAGTTTCTTCTTCTGTCCCTGGGGTTTCTGCTTGCGAGGTTTCTTTCAAGGCTGCCTGCAACTCCCAGGCTTGTGGTCTCCCCCTTGTGACAACTCTTATTTCTTGAACCTGCCAGGCTAAATCATTCCCTATGAGGATCAGACACTCCATTTCGTCCCAGATCCCGAATCTGTAGCTCCCTTTAAAGTCCTGGTACTGAACGGGCACCTCAGCAAGTTTGGCCTCAAATTTGGGCCCATATATGCCTTTTAGTTGGTAAGATTCGTCTGGTAAAATTTGCTCTTGGAGCGTATGAGGGAAATTTCTGCTCCCATGTCCCTTAATCCTTTTAAGACCTCATTTTTCTGGTAACAATCTCCATATAATCCTTGTTAAGGTCTTCCTTCACCCTCCAAACTTTCATAACTCTTGCACTTTGACTGGGCTCAGGGGAGGGTGACCTGGGATTCTTCTGACTGTTGTCACTGTCAGTCCATCTTGATAGTTTTAGCAGCTACAGGGATTTTTGTTTTCTCTAGTCGGGGACACTGTGTTCTGATGTGTTCCTCCTCCTGACAGTTGTAACAAACTGCCCCCTTAGATTTGTATAGTATAGCCCGCCTTTCAGGGTTGCCGTTTTGAGTCCCAGCTTTCTTTCTGGGTTCCCAATCATTATTTTTCAAGACACAGCAGCTCCCTGCACTGGGTCATCCCAAGTCTCTTTGGCTTGGTGCTTGCTGGTCATTTTCTGACAGGAATTCTTTCTCCTTTTAATAAAATAACTTTGCTATTTCATTAAACTGGTTTTTCTTTATCTCTGGGTACGTTTCTGTGTGGGTTTTAACTTCGTATCCCACCGCTTCCACCAATTCATATGCAACGGCTCTTTTCCCCCTGGCAGTGCTGGGCCCGCCCTTCAGGGTTGTTGTTTTGAGTCCCAACTTTCTTTCTGGGTTTCCAATCTGTACTTTTCTTGAAGGGACTGAGTATTACGGCTCCCCCTAAGTCTCCTTCGATTTCATCTACCAAGGCAGAGACTTCAGTTACTGTTTTCAGTTTCTTTTCTTTGAGGAACCAGCGTAAATGAGCAGGAACCTGTTTAAGAAATTGTTCTAAACTGATTGACTGTTTAAGCTCATCTAACTTTCCCTCCCTTCCAGCCATCTGTCCAGAGTAGGGGTCAGCAACCTTTTTCAGCCACGGGCCGGTCCACCGTCCCTCAGACCATATGGTGGGCCGGACTATATTTTGGGAAAAAATAATGAATGAATTTGAGAGATACATTTTAAATAAAAGGACACATTCTACTCATGTAAAACACACTGATTCTCAGACCGTCCGCGGGTCAGATTTAGAAGGCCTTAGGTTGCCTACCCCTGATCCACAGCTTTGTCAATTCAGCTACCCAGTTGGGCATAAGTCTCTCCTGGTTTTCTTTTAATTTCATGAAAAGGCTTTTCGGTTTTGTCCTGCTGTCAGTCCAAAGCGCACTTTCACTCTCTTTAAATGTGAGGTGATCGAAGGTTTCCCTTTTCCTTTAGATCTGAGTATATTTCATTCAAAATTCCACATATTTGTGGGCGTAAGTACAGCATCCAGTTTTCCTCAGGAACGTTTATGGTAAATCTTTACAAGTCTGCTCAAAACTAAATAGGAATGCCTGCACCTCATCACCGTTTACATACTTCAGAAACCTCTTTATATTCTCTGAGGTAAAATATCTACCCCCCAACATTGGTTGTGGCAGTTCTGTCCTTGGCTTAATCTCCTCCATTTTTAAAAGAAACACCTCTTTTTCATGGGTCATCTTGGCCTCCCTGTCTCTTTCTTCTTGGGCTAACCTGCTCTCTCTCTCTCTCTGCCCTATCTCTCTCAGCCTGTATCTGTGCTAACTGAAGGTCAGCTGGAGATTCTGGCCTTTTCTGCTTCAACTTTGTTTTTATTTCTCTGCTTCAACTTTAGCAAATTCTAACCTTGACCTCATCATTTCTAATTCAGTACTAGGATTCACCTCAGACGCAGCAGCTCCCTGCACTGGGTCATCCCAAGTCTCTCTGGCTTGGCTCTTACTGGTCATTTTCTGACAGGAAATTTTCCTTCTTGGAATAAAATAACTTCGCTACTTCGTTCAACTGGTTGTTCTGTGTCTCTGGGTACGTTTCTGTGTGGGTTTTAACTTCGTATCACGGCGCTGCCACCAATTAATGCGCGACGAGCTCGGCGCCTCAGTTACTGCTCGCGCCGACTTGCCCGCTCTCTTACATATATTGCCCCCACCTCCCTGAACAACCCTTAAAACAAATGCTAACCATCCCAGAGTATCCTGTGGGGGGGTGGAGTCTCAAGCGGGCGTTCTTCAAATAAACAAGAACGATTTATTTGAAAAACAAGGTAGTATAATACAAGTGGAGGAAACTCCGGTTACTCCAGAACTGATACGCTAGTTAACTTTAATTCGTTTTATGGAGGTTTTGGGTTTCCAGTTTGGTTCTTTTCTGAGGCGGCACTTTCCTTCAGGTACCCGTTGATTAGTTCAGATCTCAAGGTTCATTATTATTCCACAAAACGTATACCTCTTTAAAAGTTACTGTAAATCTCATGACCTAGTTTTGCAGATGTGAGGGAGTACAGCAGGTGTTGTTAATTGAGCTGTAAATGTAGTATATAAGGAGCGTTGTGTACTCCTCTCTGTACCCTGGTGGGTGGGTCACTGGTTGGGTCAAGGTTTGTGGGATTTTGTAATCTTAGTATAACTTCTATTATTATAATTTCTATAATTAAAAACCAAGCAAAGGACCTGTTTTTGCATCCTCTTAATTATTTTAAATATGTGTAGTTTCCTCAGCATATCTTCTGCGCAGCAGTTGCTCCGCTGAATTTTCATAACACCCCCCCCCCTTAACAAATCCAATTCCTGAGGTACTTTCAGTAATAGTCCTAAGGGCTCACCCCCTACCCCTTTCCTTCACTGGGTGTTTCGGGAGTCTCTACTTCCCTCAGACTAGTCCTGAGACCCAAGTAGACTGATCTTTTCCAGCTCCTACTCCTCCTGTCTCTCCCTCAGTCTCCCAGCAAGATCCGGCCCTTTTGCTCCTGCAGGGACACCGCACTCGGTCCTTCTCTCTACACTCGGGAGTGGATGTTTTCTCCAGATCCGACTCTCCCTCCTCAGCACTCTGTATATTTCAAGATGTCTCCTAACCAAACTCCCAACCTCGATTCCAACCCCCTCCACACAACCACAACTCAGCTAACTCTCTCCCTCCAAACTCGGGCCCATATATGCCTTTTAGTTGGTAAGAATCGTCAGGTAAAATTTGCTCTTTTTGTGTACACCAGCTTGGAGGGTATGAGGGAAATTTCCACTCCCGTGTCCCTTAATCCTGTTAAGACCTCTTTATTTATGGCAGAGGTCGGCAACTTTGGGCCCATGGGCCAGATGTGGCCCATAAGGGTCGCTTAGCCAGCCCATGAGCCACCCCCGAACCGAGCCCCCTGCTCGGTAAGTCCCTGCACACTGTGCTAAACCGGCACAGTGCAGCGCGGGCACTACCTTCCGCGGCGCTGGAAATCTCATCTGCGCATGCCCAGGTGCTGAAAACTGCATCTGCGCATGTTCACGGTGCTGGAAATCACTTCTGCGCATGCCCAGGTGCCGAAAACTGCATCTGCGCATGTTCGCGGCGCTGGAAATCTCATCTGCGCATGCCCAGGTGCTGAAAACTGCATCTGCGCATGTTCGCGGTGCTGGAAATCACTTCTGCGCATGCCCAGGTGCCGAAAACTGCACCTGCGCATGTTTGTGGTACTGGAAATTGCTTTTGAGCATGCCCAGGGGCTTCAAATCGCGTCTGCGCATGTTCGCGGTGCTGGAAATTGCTTCTGCGCATGCCCAGGGGCCGCAAATCGCGTCTGCACATGTTCACGGTGCTGGAAATTGCTTCTGCGCATGCCCAGGGGCCGCAAATCGCGTCTGCACATGTTCACGGTGCTGGAAATTGCTTCTGCGCATGCCCAGGGGCCGCAAATCGAGTCTGCTCGATTTCTGGCGCCGCGGGCATGCGGAGATACAATTTTCGATGTCGCGCTGCGCAGGTCTGGATCACGGAGAATCTCCGCAGGATTGATCCTGCCCATGCTCAGTAAGCCTTCCCGACCCCTGATTTATGGTATCGGTCTCCTATAAACAGACTTTATATTTCAGCCTGACTCCTATCGTATCTCCCTCCCCAACTTCCAACTTTCCTCCTCAACCACCTCCACTCAATTCTCTCCCTCCAAAGCCTCCCCTTTTAAACCCTCCCTCCTGGATCCACGGCCAATCAGAGGCTGCTGTTCTTTAACCATTCGCTGGCCGGAGAAAAAAGTAAAAGGAAACACTTGCGCAACCAGCTTTTCCGTCGCAACCTCCTTGGCTGCTCTCTGCCCTCCTGATTCCTCCCTTCTTCCTCTTCCCCCACAGATGAGCCCAGGCGGCCCCCCAAGCCCCCCACTTTCGGGCAATTCCTGGCCGAGCCGCAGCCGGAGCGACGCAGGAAGGGCCGCGGCCGCGGAGGAGGCAGGCGAGGAGGGGGAGCGGGACCCCCCAAGCCCTACAGGTGAGATCAGTGGGGCAGACGCAGGACCCCCTGCTTCTCCCCCTGGGGGTGGCGGCATCTCTGTCCTGGTTCGGCTATCGGGGTGAGTCTTAACTGCGGGTCTCTCTCCTGCCAGCATGCATGACGATCGCTGGGAGGAGCAGGAGGAGGAGCCGGCGCCGGCAGCGGATCGAGCCCCAGAGCAGGAGGATGCAGGCAGGGCTGCCGCTCAGCAGGTTGGACAGGAGGGGAGGGGTTTTTGGGGTGGGGTCTTGGCCTTCCCCCGGCTTTCCCCTAAAGAGTGTGTCTCAAACCCTTTTCTCTTGGCCACCCTTTCAGAATAAGAATCCGATTGAGTCCTAGAGTTGGAAGGGGCACCCAAGGTGTCATCTAGTCCAGCCCCCTCCCCGCCAGGCAGGAATCACAGCTGAAGAACCATAGAATCCTAGATCTGGGGTTCCAAGTGTCATCTAGTCTGACCCCCTGCAATACACATGCAGGGCTCATATCCACAAGGTTGGCGCTGAACGCAATGTTCCACGATTGTGCCACACCAACCTTATCGGGAAAGACAACCAGGATTGTCCTCAGATTAATAATAATAATAATAATAATGGTAATATCACTTGATGCATTTGGAAAAAAAAGTCTTGCAAATAAAAAATTGTTTTTATAGTACCGTATTTTTCGCTCCATAGGGCGCACCGGACCATAGGGCGCACCTCGTTTTTAGAGGAGGAAACAAGAATTTTTTTTCTGGTTTTCCTCCTCTAAAAGCCCTGTTTTTTTGAGGATCAGCTAAAAGTTTTGCAGCTTTTTTTGCAAAGGGAAAAGCCCTGGTTTTTTTGAGGATCAGCTAAAAGTTTTGCAGCTTTTTTTGCAAAGGGAAAAGCCCTGTTTTTTTGAGGATCAGCTAAAAGTTTTGCAGCTTTTTTTGCAAAGGGAAAAACCCTGTTTTTTTGAGGATCAGCTAAAAGTTTTGCAGCTTTTTTTGCAAAGGGGGAAAAGCAAAGCTCCTTTTGCAAAGGGGGAAAGCAAAGAGGAAAAGCCCCGTTTTTATGGGGTTCAACTCACATTTCTGCAGCTTCTAAAGGAAAGGGAGCCTTTTCTACAGTTTCCAGACAGATAATCTAATCAGCCAGTCACATGTCGCTGGGGAAACAAACAACCTCCCTCTGCAGCACATTCAACAAAGGAGGGCGGGGCAAGAGGGCGGGGCTGAAAGGGAGCCAGGACTCTTATCTCTCTCCCGATCTCTTGCTGCTCAGCGGGGTCCTTTCAACACCCCCTTTTCTCTTTGTAAAATAAAAAGCATGATCCTCTTTTGGCCCCTGGGCAATTCAGCTCCAGGGACCACCATTCGCTCCATAAGAACGCACAGATATTTCCCCTTACCTTTTAGGAGGGAAAAAGTGCATCTTATTATGGAGCGAAAAATACGGTATATAGTTGTACCTTGGTTTCCAAGCACCTTAGTTACTGAATGTTTTGGCTCCCGAATGCCTCAAATACCCAGAAGTGACTGTTCTGGTTTGCGAACTATTTTTGGAGGCCGAACATCGGATGGGGCTTCTGATCAGCTGCATGAACTTCCTGCAGCTGATCTCCCGGTGGAGAAGCAGGTTTAAGGTGCGGTTTTGACCTTTAAAGCTTGCGGCTGGTTTAAGGGACCGCCTCTCCTGGTATGTCCCGTGTAACGTTTTGGAAGATCAATGGACTTGCGGAATGGATTCTGTGCAAGACGGAGCTCGGCCTTTGGGTTGGTTTCTGTTTACTTCTGAGGTAGGAATTTTTAAATTTGTATTTTAATCTGTTATTTTAAATTGATCTACTATTTTAATTGATGTTAGCACTGCACTATAAATAAAATTATTATTATTATTATTATTATTATTATTATTATTATTATGAAACGCTTGAGAATGACATCTGTTGATCATAGTCACTGCTACTAAGCCCTGCTTGCCCTCGAGCACAGGACCATGGAATGATAGGGCTGTAGGGGCTGAAAGGGACCCCAAGGGGTCATCTAGTCCACCCCCTGCAAGGCAGGAATCTCAGCTGAAGCATCTGTGGCTGATGGCCGTCCAACGTCCACTTAAAAACCTCTGAGGAAGGAAAGAGTCTAATAATTAATAATAATAAATAATAATAATTTACTATTTGTACCCCACCCATCTGGCTGGGTTTCCCCTTCCACCGCCATCAGTTGTTATCCTCGGAAAGTTCTTTCTAACGTTGAGTCAGAAGCTTGCCATTCCTGCCATGGATGCTTTAGTGAAGATTCCTGCATTGGAGGGGGTTGGACTGGATGACCGCTGGGGGTCCCTTTCCAGCTCTACAATTCTGTGCTCTACGAATTTGAAGCCATGGGTTCGGGTCCTGCCTTCTGTGCCCTTTTTTGCCTCTTGTGTGGTTCTTTGAAGTGTTCGGCCTTCGCCCGCTGACCCCCGGCCTTGTCCTCCTTCCGCAGGCGGGGGGCCCTGCCTCCCCCAGCCCCGGGGAGAAGGAGGAAGAGGAGGAGGAGGAAGATCAGTGGGAGGACGTCAGCGAGGGAGAAGAGGAGGAGGCCGAAGGCAGCGGCAGCCAGGGCCTCTCTGCTGAGGAGCCGGAGCAGGAGGAGGAAGGGCCTGGCTTGGCCCCCCGGCCCCCAGGGCGAAATGGGCAACTCTCTCTGACCATGCCTGCCCCCGAGGCAGAGACCCCCAGCGCAGAGGGGAAGCCGCTCACCCCCTTCTCGCCGGCCGAGGGCTACTGCCCCGTCTCCGACTGGGGAGAGGAGATGGAGCTGAGCTCGCCCCGGGTCAACCCCACCAAGAACCCCCTGGCCGCCCCTGGGGAGGGGCCGCCCCTGACGGCAGGTGAGGAACCAAGGGGGGTGGGGTGGGGGCTCCGGTTCAGGGATCCTGGGTCCCAAGCGCTGCTGTTTCCATGGGTCAGAACTCATGTTTGGGTCCTCCCAGTGCATAAAGTAACTGAGGGGGGTGGAAAATCCTCTCTCCCTCTCCCCCCCCCCAGTTTGTGCATCTATAGCATCATCCCTCTCTTTCTCTGCAGGGACGAAACCCCCAGACCCTGCAGCCGAGCAGGGCTCCCCCCAAGCAGAAGGGGTGGCCGCTCCTGGACCCATAGCACCAAGAGAGAAGAAGGAAGAGGAGAACCTGGAAGTCGTGACCCCCGGAGGAGGAGAGGCTGCCCAGGAGTCTGGGGAGCCAGGTGCTGCGAGGGGCAAGGGAGGACCCCCCCACCCCTCTCTGCCAGACCTGGCTCTCCCTCGGGGACTGAAGCCCTTTCCTCTCCCCCCAGGCGCTGCCATGGAGCAGGACCCGGCGGCTGCGTCCGGCGCGGTGGAGATCACCGGTTTCCAGCGGGTGCGTTTCTGTAAGCTGCCCCCCAGCGGGCTCTAGCGGCCGTGGCATGGGGCACAAGGACCTCTGTCTCCCTGCACTGGCTCTGCGGCGCCACCTCCTGGCTGCTCCCTCTTCTCGCCTGTCGGGGCTCCTGCTCCTCCTCCGCCCCCCCCCCCGCATGTGCCTGTCCTCCTCTCTGCATGGCCGGCCTGATCCCTCAGACCCACATCTTGGCAGCAGCGCCTCTCTGGGGTTTCAGGTTCTCCCAACCCCACCCGGAGATGCCGTTGTTCAGGGTCAAACTATAGACTTTCTGCCTGCGGGGAAGCAGCTCCGCCCCAAATGTTAGCCCCGTGGGTTGTTGTTACACAAGGCCCCCCATGGGCACAGTTGAGCGGCGGGGGGGGGGTTGTTCCCGAAGGGGCTCTTTTGTGCTTTATTTATTTCATTTCAATACCGCTTTATATTTTTTAAGAAAAATCTCAAAGCGGTTTGCAGCATATGAAACAATCCACAATCAAACATTTCCAAAGAAAGTCAAATATAAGAGTATACAGTCAAAGCAACATACCTAATTTTTTCGTGTGTAAGACGACCCCTATTTTTTGAGCCCAGAGTTAAGGAATAAATTTATTTATATATTTAATTGCAACATTCCACGTATAAGACGATTCCCCCCCCCCTCGTTTTAAACTTAAAAAATTTGGGGAGGGAAATATAGTCTTATACACAGAAAAATACAGTAACTAACAGAAAACTAAAATATCTTATAAAACATTACAAAGGAACACAAATTTGATGCAAACAAAGTTAACAATTTTTTTTTAACTTTTAAAAAAAACATTGCTAAGTGAAGTCAGATATAAAGGGCACATTTAAAACGTCATAATTAACAAGAGAATAAAATATTATCATAAGCATTTCCCCTCCAGACAAGGGGGATTTTGCTCCTCCTCCCCCCTGGCAACATTTGACTGGCCTGGGAAATGGGCACAGCTGCCTTTTCTGCTGGGCCAAGGAATGCAGGGATCGGGGCAGTCCCCCCCCCCATGTCCCAAGAGGAGAGTGCCCCCCTTCCCTTTAGAAGACATCGGAAGGCAGCCCTATTTAGGGAAGCTTTTAATGTTTGACTATTGCATTTTAATATTTTTTGGGAAGCCGCCCAGAGTGGCTAGGGAAACCCAGCCAGGTGGGCGGGGTATATATAATAAATTATTATTCTGATTCCCCCCCCCCCCGAGCCCACAGGTGCAAAGAGGGTGGCCAGAGCTGGTGGGAGTGAGTTGGGGTCAAAAGCGAGGAGGGGCGGCAATTCTGGGAAAGAAGGGCGGGACGGAAGGAGTCTGGAGAGTCTCTGTAGGAATTCCCCAGCCCTTCCCTGGGGGAATCCCAGCCGCTTCCCCCCACGGAAAAAGTAGTGCAATTATTCAAAGCGGGGTGGGGTGGGGGTAGATTCTTCAAACACACAAATAGGAAACCACATTCAGGAGTCATATTTATTTTTATAAACTTATTCCTTGCATTTTTCTCCGGCCTTTTTCTCCGAGGAGCTGAAGGTGGGTTCCTCCCCCCTCATTTAATCCCCGCGACGACCCTGCGAGGTGGTTAGGTAGGCTGAGAGAGTGAGCCCCCCAAGGTCTCTCCCCCCCCGTCATCCTCAAAGGTAGAGGAGGGATCTCTAATTTGGTCTCCCAGGTCCTAGTCCTCATGTAATCCTCACGACGACCCTGTGAGGTGGGTTGGCCCAGAGGCAGCGACTGGCCCAAGGTCACACCCAATGAGGCCAGAAGTCCCTTTGTGGGGAGGGGCTTGGTGTGTCCCAAGGGCTCTGAGCAGCCTCAGAATCAAAGAATCGTAGAGTTGGCAGGGATCCCCAGGGGTCATCTAGCCCAACCCCCTGCCAAATGCAGGTCTCTGCCAACCTTTTAGTGTAGACATGCGAGCATCGCGGCCTCCGCATTGTGGGAAGTGTGGGCAGGCGGCTAATGCTGGCCACCATGGCTATTATGGTCTGCTCCCCAAAGTCAGAAGGAGCAATGGCAGGGTGGATAAAAATCAATGATTTTTTAAAAAAAATTTAAAATGGATTTTAAAAAATTTAAATCAGATTTTTTTAAAAATTTAAATCAGATTTTTTTAAAATTTAAATCAGATTTTTAAAATAAAATGCTTTTGGAGGAAAAGTCTTTCTAAAGGTAGTTTTCTATTTAAGTTACATTATAGTCCAAAGGCTATTCATCAGGAAATAAGGATTTGTTTTAAGTTTAACCACATCAGTTAACATATGCTATAATGTTATTGTTTTAGTTAAATAAATTGTTATTAAGGAAATGATTATTTTTCTCCTTCCAATAAAGTACAGCAGAAAAGTTGTGCAAATATAAACAGTTAACTTATTAAACCTCACAATAATTTCATAATTATCTGTCTATGTGTTTCTAATAGTATTACCAAATCAGGTAATTTTTGATATAAAGTGTAAAAACTACTCTGAAAATTTATTATTCCAAAAATGAAACCTTCATCTCATCTGTTCGTAAATATTAAGATTATACCAGCAAGAATGTGTCTTTCTGTTTAAAAAAAGAAGAAGATTTAAATCAAGTCTTACGGACTAGTGATTTAAATCGATTCGATTTAAATCAAATCCACCCTGAGCAATGCTTCTGAAGAAGGGCGAGTATTTGCTCTCGTGCTCGGATCCTGCCTGCAGGTTTCCCATTGGGGCACCTGGTTGGCCACTATGAGAACAGGAGGCTGGCCCAGACCCAGCAGCCAGTCTCTTCTGATGTGCTAATGGAGCCTCCAGGTCTGGAGGCAGTCTATCTCGATTCTGAGGCTCTATGGAGCATTTAGCCACTGCGAGGGCTGCATGCTGGACCAGCTGGGCCAAGGGCCTGATCCTGCAGGCTGTTCTTTCCGGGGGCAGGACCTACGTATAGTTGCCGGTTGGGGAAAGTGCTTGTCTGTTTTCTCTGCTTCTGTTTGCCGCATTAAACCTTTTCTCTTTCTCTCTGACGCTTCTCTTTGGGCTTTTCTCCTCTTCTATGCATGCAGCCCCCACTGCCTTGGGGTGACCCCCCCCACATTCTCTGTCTCAGGAATTGCCAGCTGGCTTGATGCATGGGCTGTGGCAGAGGGGAGACCCCCTCCAGTAGGAGTTTCGGGGGGGGCAGAGAGCAAAGGGATGCTGCTGCGTGTTTGAGAAGGGGCCTTGGGCCTGACGGGACATTCCACTCCTCAGTTGCAACTCCTGCATTGTGGGGGTTGGGCTGGATGACCCCCCAGTGTCCCACCCAGCACTGCAATTCCATGTTTCTTCAGCTGTGCAGTTGGCCTGTTGAAATGGGGATGCTGCCCTCTGCTGGGAAAGCAGGGCACTGCAAGGCAAGCCCATTCAGGTCATAAGTGGCCATTGTCTCTCCCTCCCACACCTTCCTTGCACCTGATTTTCAAGAGTATTTGGCTTTGGCAAGAGCAGAGGCCAGTGTTTGCTCTTCAAAATTTTTCCACAAGGACCTTCCCCTCCCACAGGGGATTGAGAGCCTTCAATGGCTCTTGATAGCCGGTTCGTAGAATTGCAGGCTTGGAAGGCACCCAAAGCCCATCTTGCCCTAACCCCAACCGCAGTGAAATAATCCCTGGCAGGTGGCTGCCCGAGCTCTGCTTAAACACCTCCAAGGAAGGGGAGCCCATTCTCCTCTCGGATGCCTCCGACTCTCAGAAGGTTCTCTTCCTGATATTTAGTCGGAATCTCCCTCCTTGCAATTGGAAGCCATGGGTTCGAGTTCTCCCTTCTGGAGCAGCAGGAAACAAGCTTGCTCCATTTTCGGCCTTTCAGATATTTGAAGAAGGCTCTCGTATCATGATTATTTCATTATTCACTTTTGGCGTGGGTTGGCTTATTTTGGGCCCATCCCAAATCAAAACAAAGCACGAACTCCCAGTGAGACTAAAATTTCGTGTTGAATTTCAAGGAAAGAGTTAAGAAACACCAAATGGGGTGCTGTTTTTGTTTTTGTTTTTTTAATGTGTCGCTTCATCTCCACTGGCCCGTCCCTTCTCTGCCTGGCTCACCTGCGCCCAGGTGTGTGTGTGTGCGCGCATGTCGGGGAGGGTGTCGGGCGGGGCCTGTCCTCCCCACCTTCTTGTGACTGACTCTCTCTCCCTCCCGTCCCCCCAGGAGCAGATGGAGGAGGCCTGAGGCCCAGGAGGACATTACCTGTCGCTCTCAGGTTGTGGGGGAAGTCCTGAGAGTTCGGAGCCAGAGCAGCTTCCTCCATGGAGGGGTGGAGTCTGCAGCCCCCCCCCCCCGTACTCTGCCTGCTTGGACCACTCACTTGCACAGCCTCCAAATACAACGAGTGGGGGGGACGCCAGCCCCCCCCCCGCCCTGCACCAATGCCTTTTGCTGCTGTTCACGCAAGTCACCTGGCAGGTGGGAAAAGTGCCCCCCCCAGCTGCATGTGAGGCTGTTGCTGACCCCTGCCAGATGAGGCACATTTTTCAGGGGGGGGGACTTTGCTTTGCACCCCTTGCAGTCCCTGTCATCATCGTCCCCCTTCTGTGCATCGCTCTTTATGCCATTTCCAGGATTGGGGGGCTCTGAGGGTGGGGAGAGCAGGGCCCCCAGCCTGGCAGGGGGTAGCAGCTCCTTGTGTAGGGAGGGACTGCCCCCTCTGCTGGGGTGAGGGCTGTCTGTGGGGCTGCCCCATATCATGTGGAAATGGAAGGGTTTCCTGTCAATAAAGCCTTTCCTGTGACTGCTTGCCTTGTCCTCCCTTGCTAGAGTGAATCTGGGTGGGGGGTGGGGGTTCTCAGGGGGAGGGGTCTTCCTCTCCAGGGGGTGGGGTGGGGGTGTCCCTGGATGCCTTGGGCTGGATTCAGTGTGTCCTTTTTAAAAATAGTTGGGACTGCATCTCTTGGGTAGGAAAATGTAGGGTCAGAATCTCCCCAAGTATGGCTATGGACATACGAAGGCTGCAAGGTCCAGCCCCCTATTTTCCCGGGTAGAGGGGCTGGAAGGTGCCTGTAGGAAGCTCACCCAGCTGCTGGGTCTGGAGGCAACTTGCCCTCCCTCCCCCTTTAACTGCTTTCCAGTGGTAGAGTGGAGCTGACCATGGAGGTTCTTCCTTGGCTGCTGCAGGTGGGCAATCCCTCCAAGCCCCCTGACCCACTAAGGGAGATAATGGCACAGTACAAGGGACCCCAAGGGCCATCTAGTCCACCCCCCTGCGATGCAGGAATCTCAGCTAAAGCGCCCTTGACAGATGGCCATCCAATCTCTGCTTAAAAACCTCCAAGGAAGGCGAGGCCACCGCTGTCTGTTTCACTCTCCAAGGGCTCTTCCCTTCAAAAAGTTCTTCCTGATGTTGACTCGGAAACTCCTTCCTTGTAACTTGAAGACATGGGTTCGAGTCCTACCCTCCGGAGCAGGAGAAAACGAGCTTGCTTCCTCTTCCATCTGACAGCCCTTGGGATATTTGAAGGCGGTTATCATTTCTCCTCTTTGCCCCCTCTTTTCCAAGCTAAACATCCCCAGCTCCCTCAACCTTTGCTCATAAGGCTTGGTTTGCAGACCCTTCCCCATCAATTGAAACTTTGATGAAAATCATGTGACGGAAGAGATAAGCTTGTGAGAGCAGCTTTTCAAAGAATTGCTGCCACTTCCTGCGCCCCGTGGCGCCCGCACGCCTCTTAGCGTCCCCAACCCAGGTAATTCCACCGCCTCCCCCCCCCAAGGGAACCTCTATCTCCCCCCCCCTCCTGGAAGTCCCTAAAAAGATCCGAAGCGAGGACTGGCGCCGGGACAGCAGATGGAGGCGCAGCGACCGGGAAGGAGGACTGGCGCCGGGACAGCAGATGGAGGCGCAGCGACCGGGCGTCGTCTGAAGGCTCGTCAGGGAGAGAAACGGAGGCAGCGATTGAAATTTAGCAAATTTCCTAAGCCGGACCCCGACTTCCTCTTTCTAGCGGTATAAACGAGGAGCGAGCCGGTCAGCAGCCGCCCCAGAAGCAGGAGAGAGGGAGCGGCTGCCTGGTTCTTGCTCCGCAGGGTGAGTGTGTGAGAGAGCGCCCCCCCCCAATCCTGTCTCCTTGTCTGGGGGCCGGCAGGTCACCCCAAAGGGAAGCCGGGAGAGCTGCCTCGGATCTGTGCGGTGCTGGCGAAGGGTTCCTGAGCACAAGCAGAGGGCAGAGGGGGCAGTTTGCCGTTGCGGGGAGCTGGGAGAGGCGTGTTTAGGGAAGGGGCTCCCGCTGCTGCACCCCGCTCTATTTTAGCACCTGAAGCTATTCCCCCCCCCAAAGGAGTGATTTGGCTCCTGATAGTTCGCGATGCGCTCCCCTGTCAAGCCAGGAGCTGCTGCCCCCCACCCTAGTGAACCCCCAAAACAGGTTGTATCGCAATACTGGGGGGGGGGAGCCGCTGCCCCTCTCTCCCTCCCTCCCCATCCCTAACGGGGTCTGGGTGCTTCTCATTCCCTTTATGTTTGATGCCTTTGGGGGGTTTCTTGGGAGGAATGTGGCCCTGCAGGGGGTGATGAAGATGAAGATGAAAGGAGCTGCAGGCGTGCCACAATTGCAGGGTCCCAGGTTGCCCCCCCCCAATCTAGTAGGCTGCCAAAGCCCCCGGGAAGACCCTGCTCTCTTCTCTGCCTGCCTGCCTCCAGGTTACACGATTCTGCTTGTGCTGCAAGAACAGATTGGGCAATAATGCACCCGGAAAACGCGACTTCTCCCCCCTGCCGCCCCCCCCGCGCTCCGATTCTCTGCCCCCTCCCCACCTGCTCTTTGGTAATGGGAGCGCCTGGCAGGATCTATGGCGCGTGGGAACAGGCGGAGGCCAGGAGGGCCCGGCTGGGTTGGGGGCTGGCAGAAGGGGGGGCAAGGGGAAGAAGCCGGGGAAGAGAGAGAAAGAGGGCGGAGGAAGGAAGCTCGGAGGAAGAGTGGAAGTTGTGACACTGAGGCTGAATTCCTTGTAGCCCTGTTTATTTGGTTAGGGTTAGGGTTAGGGTTAGGGTTAGGGTTAGGGTTAGGGTTAGCCTACCTCGCAGGGTTGTCGTGGGCATTAACTGGGAGGAGAAGAAACGCGTCTGCCAGCTTGAGGGGAAAATGCGAGAGGGATTTGAGGAAGAAGAAGAAGAAGAAGAAGAGGAGTTTGGATTTGATATCCCGCTTTTCACTACCCGAAGGAGTCTCAAAGCGGCTAACATTCTCCTTTCCCTTCCTCCCCCACAACAAACACTCAAGGTCACCCAGCAGGGGCATGTGGAGGAGCGGAGACGCGAACCCGGTTCCCCAGATTAGGAGTCTACCGCTCTTAACCACTACACCACACTGGCGCCTCCCCAGCCTGCGCTTGGCATCATTGGCCGCCCCTAGACGCCCTCGGGACCCCCACCCTCTCCGTCCCCCCTTCTGGGCGACTTCTCCTGGTCTCAAGCAGCTCCACTCACAGCTTTCTTTCCAAACAAGCCGCGCCTCATTCCAGGAACTTTGGCTGCCCGTTTTTCTGTGCAGCCCGGATGGAGGATTCTCTCAAGTGCCCGTGGCTTTTCCAGCTGGGGACTATGTCTATAAAATCCCAGGCCCTGAAACGCTGCTGCTCCCCCCGCAGCACTTGACGTTTCTGAGGAGGGGCCTCCAGACAGGGGCAAAATCGCCCCTTGTTCCTTCTTTCCTCCTCCGGCCAGCTGGTGGGAAGCGACATTCGGGGCGGGCAAAGCGGGGCTGGAGGGCGAGGATGCGGGGCTTGGGCTGGGATGAAGGAGGCAGCACCGGGCGTTGCCTTGGCAGGGAAGAGAACAAGGTTTAATTTGCGGACGGCATGTCTGGTTTGCGGGCAAAAGGCAACGGGGGTCGGGTGGGGTGGGGGGTCTCTCTCGCTGTTCATACCCGGACAGACAGACGCTCCAGGGGTGAACCGTGGATGCTCTGAATCCCGGAGCATTTCCCCTCCAGGGTCTGGAGACTGGAAGCAATTCTTGAATTATAGGAGCCCAGCGGTCCCGGAAGAAACCAGCCTTAAATGCCTGCCCTGAAGCAGCTTAAATTAAATCAACTTCGTATCAGAATTTGCCAGAGAATAAGACCGCGGAGTCAAAACGGGTTAGAGCTCCTCCGCGATGTCCTTTCCCCCCATCCGTTCCCCTTCCCCCCTCCTTTGGACCAGGCTGGAGGGGGGGACGGACACATTTGAGTTCAGCGCCAACCTTGTGGATATGAGCACCGCAAGTGCATTGCGGGGGCCCGACTAGATGACACTTGGATCCCCAAATCTACGATTCTGTGGTTCTTCAGCTGCGATTCCTGCATTGTAGGGGGTTGGACTGGATGGCCTCTGGGAGTCCCTTTCAGCTCTACAGTTCCATGATTTGCAAGAGGCCGGACCTTGCCTAGGCTAGAGACGACTCCCACCCACCTCTGGCCCTGACTCCTCTCTCCCTCCTGTCTGTCTGCCCCCTGCAGGACTCCCCACGGCTCAGCGATGGACGACTTCAAAGATTTCTACTCGGAGTACAACGGTTCCGACCCGGACCCCTCCGACACGGGCCCTCTGGAGTTTGAGGAGCCCGGCCTGAGCCCCCTGCTGTGGGTGGCGCTGACCGTCTACGCGCTGGTCTTCGTGGTGGGCGTGCTGGGCAACGGCGCCGTGGTCTGGGTGGTGGGCTTCCAGATGCGGCGCACCGTCAACACCACCTGGTTCCTCAACCTGGCCGTGGCCGACCTGCTCTGCTGCCTGGCGCTGCCCTTCCTGGCCGCGCCGCTCGCCTCCGACCACCGCTGGGCGCTGGGCGACTTCGCCTGCAAGCTCTTCCCGTCGCTCACCATCCTCAACATGTTCGCCAGCATCAACCTGCTGGTCCTCATCAGCGTCGACCGCTGCTGCCTGGTGCTGCGCCCCATCTGGTGCCAGAACCACCGCTCGGTGCCCCTGGCCTGGGGGTCGTGCGCCCTGGCCTGGCTGCTGGCGCTGGCGCTCACTGCGCCCACCTTCTTCTCCCGCGGCACCTACACGTATTACGGCAAGAGCACGTGCAGCACCAGCTACAGCGCTTTCCCCGGGGATCCCCGCGTGGCCGAGGTCTCCGTGGCTTTCACGCGCTTCGCGCTGGCCTTCCTGCTCCCGCTGGCGGTCATCAGCGTGTGCTACGGGCTGCTCCTGCGCCGGGTGCGCAGCTCCCGCTTCGGGCGGCGCTCGCAGAAGACCCTCAAGGTGGTCCTGGTGGTGGTGGTGGGCTTCTTCGTCTGCTGGGGGCCCTACCACGTGGCCGGCCTCATCCTGGCCTCCGAGCCCCGGGAAACCTCGCTCGCCCGCTCCGTGAACAAGGCGGACCCCCTGATCGTCAGCTTGGCCTACGTCAACAGCTGCATCAACCCGGTCATCTACGTCCTCGCCGGCCACGACTTCCAGAGCAAGGTGCGCCGCTCCGTCAAGGCGCTCCTGCGCAACGTCTTCAGCGAGGAGTCCGCGCTCGGACACTCCTTCGCCGACGGCCACGCGGGGACGCAGGACACGTGCGCCGCTGCCACCACCACGGAGGACCGCAGCGACCGCAGCGTCAGCACCGTCGTGTGAGGAAGGGGCCACATCCAAGGAGACCCTGCTGGGGCGCTCTGTCTGCGCAACGCCCCTCCTCTTACTTGCTTAGCTCTGGGAGGGGGCCAGCCCCACCCCAGCAGTCTCTGCAGGCTCCTAGACCCCTGAGACCATTTGCACAAACACCACCTTCACTGGGGAACTCCCTGCCCATTGACGTCAAGCAGACGGCCTTTCCTGTGCTCCTTTCCGCACCTTTGAAAAACATTCTGGTCAGACAAGCCGACCCAGAAGCGTAGAGAGTCGAGGTGGATTTTAACCTGTTGGAGTATTTTAACTTTTGTATGTTTTAAAGCACTGTTGTATATTTTTCCCTCAGTTTTCTTATCTTTTTGTAAACTGCTTTGATGCGTTTTTTAAAGAAACAATCAAGCCATGCATGCGCATTATGAAATAAAATAACTGCAATAGATTTACCAAGCCATGCTCCTCCTTTATTTGTGCACTGTTTTTCCATAGTTCCAACCTTGCTCAACTATGCGTGAAGAGATCGACAAAATTACAAAAAGAGGGAACCAAAGGAGCCATACATAATAAGTGATGCGCGAAAACCTGTCAAGACAAGTGTGTGTGTGTGTGTGTGTGTGTTCGGACTGGGTGACTCTAAGGGACGGGAGTCACAACCCCTTTGATGCCCAGAGGAAACCATTTGTTTTTGTGGGAATGTTGTGGATAGTAGGAGAGGATATATTGATTAAAAGTAGCCTATGCAGTGAGAGATTTTACTTTCTTGGGCTCCATGATCACTGCAGATGGTGACAGCAGTCACGAAATTAAAAGACGCCTGCTTCTTGGGAGAAAAGCAATGACAAACCTAGACAGCATCTTAAAAAGCAGAGACATCACCTTGCCGACAAAGGTCCGTATAGTTAAAGCTATGGTTTTCCCAGTAGTAATGTATGGAAGTGAGAGCTGGACCATAAAGAAGGCTGATCGCCGAAGAATTGATGCTTTTGAATTATGGTGCTGGAGGAGACTCTTGAGAGTCCCATGGACTGCAAGAAGATCAAACTTATCCATCCTTAAAGAAATCAGCCCTGAGTGCTCACTGGAAGGACAGATCCTGAAGTTGAGGCTCCAGTACTTTGGCCACCTCATGAGAAGAGAAGACTCCCTGGAAAAGACCCTGATGTTGGGAAAGATGGAGGGCACAAGGAGAAGGGGACGACAGAGGACGAGATGGTTGGACAGTGTTCTCGAAGCTACTAACATGAGTTTGACCAAACTGCGGGAGGCAGTGGAAGACAGGAGTGCCTGGCCTGCTATGGTCCATGGGGTCACAAAGAGCCGGACACGACTGAACGACTGAACAACAACAACATGCTTCCTCACTCACGCTAGTGAGTCAGTAGCAGAGTGTATTCCCCTGTATATTGCAGGAAGCTAGTTGGTAGATTCGCTTGAATCTCTTTACTTGAGCAGTCTAATGTGGCTTGTGCAGATTGGGTTTGCTCCTGGTAAATCCCCTTTGTTCCCTCTTAAAAAGAATAAAGACACAACCAGGGGCGTACCCAGGATCAAAACTAGGGGGGGGGGAGCCATAGTCGTTCAGGTTCAAAAACAAAAACAGTCCTCGCAAAGGAACTACTCACCATGCAAGGGAACTCAGTTTGCCAAGCTCCCTTGCAACGATGAATCCCGATGAATT
This sequence comes from Lacerta viridis, assembly GCA_900245905.1. Taxonomy (NCBI): domain Eukaryota; kingdom Metazoa; phylum Chordata; class Lepidosauria; order Squamata; family Lacertidae; genus Lacerta; species Lacerta viridis. Next base: position 176,959 of record OFHU01003840.1, on the reverse strand, counting down.
CGCCCCCTGACACTGCCCAAGTCTCAGCCTGCATCCCCATTTGACCAAGCAGGGTGCAGGCTAGGATCCGGTCTCTGATAGGCACGCCAGCTCTTTGTCGGCATGAGGGAGGGGGAAACAGCCGGCGCAACACACACACACACACACAGAGTGGCCAACTGCCTCGGCAAGAGCGGAAGAGCTCAATTGTTATTGAGATTTTGGGAGGGGGAGAAAGACCAGTCTTGAGCTTTTTTTTCCTTTTAGGCTGCCGATAACCATTTAATTATTATTATTTTTTTCTGGGGGGGGGGGCAGCTGCCCCCCTGGGTACGCCCATGGACACAACAGTCTTCTTTAAAAGTAATGATAAGAGGTTTACTCACATTCATTTCACAGTTGGTTCCCTGAAGGAAGACTTTAGCTTGTAGTTACAGAAGAGAGAGTGAGTCTATCCCATGTGGGGATGGAGCCCATGTGCTGCTGGCTGAGAGCCAGCAGACAGCTAAATACATCAGGATGGAATGAAACAAAGAAGAAGGGAAGCTAGCTGCATGACCAGCCCTTTTATGGAGTCTCCCAGGGTCACGCCCACCCACCTGGTCACACGCAGGGAGGGGGAGGATGCTCCAGACCAGGTGGGACAGGAAGTCCTCCTGGCTGTGGAGTAACACCCCCCTGTGTGTCCACTCCGGGCAAACAGGAAGTGTTGTACTTGACTGTTCTCTACTGTGTGTCCCTCCCCCATGTCTCATCTTTCCCCCCCCTCCCGTGCCTGTGTGTGCATCCCCTGCCCACTGACTATCCCTGCGGATATATAATTGGGAGAAATTCACCTCGAGACAGACGATGAGCTTTGCTCACGACAAAGCTCAGGTGAGAGCTCTTCTTGTTTATTTCTGTTCATGAGCTCAAGGTGGCCCACATGGTCCCACCCTCTCCTCGTTTAATCCCCACAACAACCTTGCAAGGTGGGTTAGGCTGAGAGAAGACATGGACTGGCCCCCAGGTCAGCCAGTGGGAGCTTCATGGCCAAGTTGGTGGGTTTGAACCCTCGTCTCTCCCAGATCACAATCCGACCCTCTAACCACTGCACCACCGCTGCCTCTCTTCGAGGCTCTTTCCCCGGAGTTGGCCAGGCATTCCTGCCTCACTCTTCTTCTCCAGTCCAAGTCAGGATGCCTGGGGTCATGTCAGGTAGCAAGAGGGTCAGAGTGGGGCCGCTAAGAAAAAAACCTATGCCAACGCTAAGGGTGAGGTTCAAAGAAGAACCAAAGAACACCTGGTGGATAAAATAAGCTCAAGAGATCCAGCACTTAGCTGACACTCATGCACAGAGTTTCTTTAAGGGCACAAAGCAGAGCCAATAGCAAGGTAGGTGATCTGCCCCCCCCAGCCGCGGACAAATTGGCTCTTCTTTCCACCTCTCCTCAACACCCCCCCTTCAATTCCTCACACACTTCACCTTGTAATGAATTCTTTCACAGAAAATCCAATATTTATTAATTCTTAATAAAAGGTTTCAGCAAAGAAAATGACAATCTTATGTGAGTTGGCAGTTTTTTTATGTAATTCAGTTGTAAAACAATAAACAGATAGGACTAAATGAAACATACAAACAATATCAAAGCAACTACTCTATTCCGAACTTATAAATGGAAAGCGTAATGCTGGTGGTCAACAAAAGAGGTTTAAAGACTCTCTCAAGGCAAATCTTTACAAATGTAGTATAAACACCGACAACTGGGAAACACTGGCCTGCGAGCGCTCCAGTTGGAGAACAGCCTTGACCAAAGGTGTCATGGGCTTGAAGACACTCGAACTCAGGACGCAAGGGAGAAACGCGCTAAGAGGAAGGCACGCTTGGCAAACCCTCAGTGATCAACTCCTGCCCGGAAACCTATGTCCCCACTGTGGAAGGACGTGTGGATCCAGAATTGGCCTCCACAGTCACTTACGGACTCACTGTTAAAAGTGTGTTTATGGAAGGACAATCTTCCTTTCTTTTGAGGCTCTTTCCCTGCAGTTGGCCAGGCATTCTTGCCTCACTGTTCTTCTCCAGTCCAAGGCAGGATGCCTGGGGTCATGTTGGGTAGCACAAGGGTCAGAGTGGGGCAGGCAAGATGTCTCTGGGGGCCTCGTGGGGCCCACATCCCCTGAGTTGGACCAAGGTTCCCGAGACAAAGGCAGGTTCCTCATGCCCCTCGCTCTGCAGAAGAACAGGAGGAGAGCCTGCAAGGTCAAGACTGGGACCCATTTAGTCCAACCTGCTGTTCTCATAGCACCTGACCAGAGGCCCCTTCGAAGGAAACCTGCAAGCAGGATCTAACCCCTCCTGCAGTTTTAACAGCAACTGGGGCTCAGATGCATTGCTTCCTCTGATCAGAGGTGGATTTAGGGGAGTGCAACTGGTTTGGTTGCTCTGGGTGTGGAGAAGTTCAGCCGAGAGGTCACGTCACCACAGAACATTTCCTCTTTTTCAGAGGCCTGTTTTGATGAGGCAGGAGAATCTATTTTCTTATTTTGTTGTTCTGGCAGGAAATGGAGACTTCACTCTATCCATGCGCATTAAGTCACCCAAACTTCCTTCCCCATGGGGAGGAAAGCCCTGATCTCCAGAGGCGTAGGAAGGTCAGGTGGTACCCGGTGCAGAAAATTTATTGTCACCCCCCCCCCCGCAAAAATGGTTTTACGTTATTTCATATTTTCTTACAAAGGAATAAAAGAAGAAGAAGAAGAAGAAGAAGAAGAAGAAGAAGAAGAGTTTGGATTTGATATCCCGCTTTATCACTACCCGAAGGAGTCTCAAAGCGGCTCACATTCTCCTTTCCCTTCCTCCCCCACAACAAACACTCTGTGAGGTGAGTGGGGCTGAGAGACTTCAGAGAAGTGTGACTAGCCCAAGGTCACCCAGCAGCTGCATGTGGAGGAGCGGAGACACGAACCCGGTTCACCAGATTACGAGTCTACCGCTCTTAACCACTACACCACACTGGCTCTCAAATAACAAGTAGTAATAAAAAAAAAAACTTTTATTTATATCCCGCCCTCCCCGGCCGAAGTCGGGCTCAGGGTGGCTAACATCAGATACATAACATTGGTATAAAATCAAACAATAATTAAATTACCTCCTAAAAACATCTCAAAATCAAATTAAAGTCTAATTAGATGGCTTTCCACAGGGTTAGGGTTGGGAACAGTAAGTGCTTGTGAGGTTTGGAGCTTTCAGGGTTAAAGAAGATCAACAGTACGCCCCTCCCACAGGGAAGATGTCACAACATCCAGGGTATCTGCTGTATGTGAATGCCTATGTGATTGATGTGACGCACTGTTTTTGTTCAGTCTTACTTTCACTTTTGACTGAACCGGAGCGGAGATGTCGTCCGAGTCTCCGGGAGAGTGTCCGTGATTTATATGCTTGTAATTAAAAGCTTGCTTGCTTTAATCCACCCAGACGTTGTGGGAGTTTATTTGCCGGCACGAAAGGCACACATACCGTTGCGCAAGAAGAAGAAGTAAGAAGTTTGAAAAAACTCTGCAAAAGCACTGGAGAAGCAGGAAAACGCAGAGGAAGCGTAGCTGGACACCACTCCAAGTGCTAAACTGGTTTTGAGGCTTTTTCCAGTTAAAACCAAAAGCCCAACAGTGCTCCACTGAATTGAAATTTCAGTCTTCACGACATAGGAAAACAGCCAAGTAAACAGCTATTTTGGTGGAGGAGGGTCAAGATATTAACCGATATGCATGAAATTTCATATATAGCTATATAATCCCTAGTATAGTAAGATAAGACCTTTGGAGCAGGCATTTTTTTTTAAAAGTTTTTTATGAACCGCCCTAGTAGGGCAGTAATTGTTCCTTGATAATTTGTCACCCCCTCCATTATGGAACGTGGGGCGATCTGCCCCCTACGCCCCCCCTTGCTACGCCCCTGGCCCCACTAGACCCATGCTGCCTTTCCACAGTTTAAACAATGTCCAAGGCGGCTTAGAATCTGAAAAGATTTACATAGTTACGAACACAGAAAAGTAGTCATAAAAATAAATAAAACACATCAAAGACTACATAACTGAACAATTTCTACATAAAAATAAAGATACAAAAATTAGTATTCATAAAAGCAACCCCCCCCGACAAAACTTCCCCCCAAGTACCCCAGTCCTTGCTGGGCAGCGGCAGCAGCAGTTCTTATGAAGCCTGTCAGCCCCCTCCCCCCAGTGGGGAGAGTTCAGCTGTCCTCTTCCCATGCAAAATAGGGGCTGCAGGTGCCCACCTGAGAAAGGTGAGGGACCTGTGCAACTGGCTCTGGCATCCCCTCAGTCAGAAAGAGCCAGGGGTCACCCTTTCTGTGGGAATGTTGTTGACAGTAGGAGAGGATATATTGATTAAATATTATCTTTCCTCACACTAGTGAGGATGCTGGAGCAGCTAGCTCTGTCTCTGGGTCACGCAGCCATCTTCCCTTTTTGCCCTTCTTCTTCTTCTTTCTTCTTCTTCTTCTTCTTCTTCTTCTTCTTCTTCTTCTTCTTCTTCTTCTTCTTCATTTCATTCTGATACTGATGTATTTTGCTGTCTCCCAGTTGGGATGAACTCAAACTCTCTTCTGTAACTACAAGCTGAAGCCTGCCTTCAGGGATCCACCTGTGAACTGGATGTGAGTAAACTTCTTGTTACTTTTAAAGAAGATTGTTGTGCCTTTATTCTCTTTAGGAGGAATAAAAGGGGAAATTACCAGGAATAGACTCCAATCTGAACAAAGCCAGACTGGATTACTTAATCAAAGAGATTCAAACGAATCAATCCAACTAGCTTCCTGCTCTATATTGGGGAATGCCGCCCTGCTGCTGACTCACAAACGTGAGTGAGGAAGGATAATATTTAATCCATATATCCTTTCCAACTGTTCACAACATTCCCACAACCAGGGCCGCATTTAGGTTTGATGAGGCCCTCAGCTCCTGAAGGTAATAGGGCCTTTTATATCTCCAGCTGTCCTTTGTCAGAAACAAAGGGTTGCTGTTTTTGTGTATGGAATATATGCCATATGGTAATTTATGGACCATAATTCAAAAGCATCAATTCTTCGGCGATCAGTCTTCTTTATGGTCCAGCTCTCACTTCCGCACATTACTACTGGGAAAACCATAGCTTTAAGGTCTGTATAGTTAAAGCTATGGTTTTCCCAGTAGTAATGTACGGTAGTGAGAGCTGGACCATAAAGAAGACTGATCGCCGAAGACTGATCGTCTTTGAGGACACTCCTGCAGCAGGGCGGTCCGTGGATTCCCCAAAAGGGAAATGCAGGCGATTCTCCCCAGTTGGTCCTTTTTGGCACCCGACGCCGGGAAAGCAGGCTTCGGTTGTCCGGGCTGCCTGGGAGACTCCTTGCCCGCCCCGTCGCATCTCTCTCCGCCCAGTCTCTTCCTCACCCCGCCGCCCCGAGGTTTGAGCCTCAGGCGCGGTCAAACGGGGCTCCGTTGGACAGAAGCCTCTCTACTCAAGAGCCCCCAGCCCCAACCTAGCCGTGGGGTGCACGTGCACAGCGCCCGTCTCGTCTGCACCGAGCAGAGACCGCGAGCAAAGCGCCCACGAAGTCTCCAAAGGAGCCCGGCAGTTGGCCGCGCGCGCGCACCTCTACCCGGCTTCTAGATCTATAGGTTACGGGAGGCGGGCATGACGCGCGTCGGGAGCGTCGGCGGCCAGTGACGCGCATGCTCGCCCGCGGCGAGCAACTGCGCATGCTCAGCCGCCAGCCTGCCATCCTCGGCGCGCCAAGGCAAGGAAGACGCGTGCAAAGTGAACGTGGGAATGCGGGGCTGTGGGCAGGAAGGACCCGGGGAAGGGTCTCCGGCCGTTGGTTGGCCCTCGGGGAGGGGAGCGGGAGGCGTCGGGGGTTTTCCCGGCTGCGTGTCCGTCGGTTCTCACGACCCCGCCGCTTCCCGCCCCTTCCAGGCAGCCCTCTTTAGGGAAGCTTTTAATCTATGATAAATTATTGTATTTTTATATTTTGCTGGAAGCCGCCCAGAGCGGCTGGGGAAACCCAGCCAGATGGGCAGGGTGTAAATAAATAAAATATTATTATTATTCCAGGTTCATCCTGCGAGAAGAGGCCCAGGATGTCGGCGGAGCCCCCCGAGGGGCACTGGGGCTGCCCGGCCCTGCGCGCCCGCTTGGAGGAGCTCTACCTGCCCCGCGCAAGCGGTGATGAGCGCGCCCAGTTCTGGAGCTTCTTCGAGCGGCTGCGGCGGCGCTTTCCCGGTGCGAAGGAGCCTCGGGAAGGAGCCCCCCTGGCTGAGTCCAGCCCCGGGGGGACGACGGGACCCCCGCGGCCCTACGACCCCCGGCTGCGTACCAACCTGCGGGTGCCGCGCCAGGAGGTTTCGGGCATGGCCCCCGAGCGCCTGCGGGAGCTCCGCGCGGCCCTCGCGCACTTCTGGGACTTCGGCCAGAAGCAGAGTTTCTCCCGCCTGGCGCGGCTGCAGCGGGAGCGTGCCGCCCTGCCCATCGCGCGCTACCGGGAGCGGCTGCTGGCGGCCGTGGCGAGCGGCCAGGTGGTGGTGGTGGCCGGAGACACGGGCTGCGGCAAGTCCACGCAGGTGCCCCAGTACCTGCTGGCCGCTGGCTACAGCCACGTGGCGTGCACGCAGCCCCGGCGCCTGGCCTGTGTGGCCCTGGCCCAGAGGGTGGCCTACGAGAGCCTCCAGCAGTACGGCGACCAGGTGAGCCAGGGGGCTCCTGAGCATGGGCAGAGCGCCCTTTCCTCTACTGCATCAGGTGGGCTCCTGGAAGAGGGCTGGAGCTGGGGAGCATGAGGACCCAGGAGCATGTGCAGAGTGCACTGAACCAAAACACCTTTTCTGTGCGACCTGAGCAGGAGCAGTGAACAATGTTGGTATCTGAAGAAGTGTGCATGCACACGAAAGCTCATACCAAGAACAAACTTAGTGGGTCTCTAAGGTGCTACTGGGAGGAATTTTTTATTTTGTTTTGACTACGGCAGACCAACACGGCTACCTACCTGGAACAGGTTGTCGCTTGACTTTGCTTCCCCCAACCCACTGGTCGGAAGAGGCCAATATACAAGGTGGGACCGGAAAGTTCGGTGAATGGTCACAGAAATCAGACAGCAAGAAATATACGAAATATATGAATATTCAAACATACATGCCCTCTCTGATACAATGCACATTTGTAGAACTGTTGGAAACCTCTGGAGAAGTCCTCTTTCCGTACTGCTTTCGGTTCCCTCATCACAGCAGCTTGGACGTGTGAAGTGTTGGGAAATCTGTGCCTTTTCAGTGCAGATTTCATTTTTGGAAGAAGAAAGAAATCTGGTGGGGCCAGATCGGGAGAATATGGAGGGCGGGACAACTCAGGAACCTCAGGAACGATCTCACGCGGAATATGCAATTCTTCCGCCCCCATTCGGACGGACAAACGGCGTCCCCGCATCAATAGGGAAGTTTTTAAACTGTGATATTTTAAATGTATTTTAATATTTGATGGAAGCCGCCCAGAGTGGCTGGGGAGACCCAGCCAGATGGGCGGGGTACAAATAATAAATTATTATTATTATTATTATTATTACTCACGAACTCTGTCGACATTTCCCGCCGTTCCACTCGCCCACGGTCTGCCAGGCCGAGGGTCACCTTCGATGGTTTGCCGCTCTTCACGGAAACGCTTAACCCACTCGCACACCGTCTTTCGAGATGCAGCTTCATCTCCCTACACAATTGTGAGCATTTTGTGGGTTTCCGATGCCGATTGTACGTTCGAATATTTCTCGCTGTCCGGTTTCTGTGACCATTCACCAAACTTTCCGGTCCCACCTTGTACGTGGGGACTGTCCCTGGATGAAGGGACTTCCCTTCTCCAAGTTCTCAAACCCGCCTCAAGGTTGTCTTCTGAACCAGCCAGACGCTTAACTGGGACTCCATCGCAGTCAGTCCACCATTTGAAAATTAAGACTGGAGAGCCGTCTTGCCCCCAAAGGGCAACTAGGCATTCCGTTTTGGCGACTGCAACCTTGGTCCACGAAGCCATTTGGCACCTAGCTTACCTACCTGAGTTTCTGACACTGGGAGCTGGGGAGCAGGAGGACCCAGGAGCATGTGCAGAGTGCCTACTGCCAGAGGCACCAATGCTTCCGCATCTGGAAACGGCAGGAGGGGAGGGTGTTGTTTTTGCTTTCGCATTCTGCTTGTGGGTTTCCCGGAGGGGGTGCCTGGTGAGGAAAGGGTGCTGGGTGAGGTGAGCATTGGCCTGATCCAGCCCTGCTCATGGGCTGATGAGGTTGTTGAAACCGGCTTTGCCTGTTGAGCTGGCGAGCCCCTGGGGGTCTTGTGTGCCCCTAGACCAGGCTCCTCCCTCCCTCTGGCCTTCCTGGGTGCTGACCCCCCCCTCTCTCCCCCCCCGGCAGGTTGGCTACCAGATCCGCTTTGAGAGCACTCGCTCGCCAGCCACGAGGATCGTCTTCCTGACGGAGGGTCTTCTCCTGCGCCAGGCCCAGCGGGACCCCTCCCTGCCCGGCTACCGGGTGCTGATTGCGGACGAGGTCCACGAGCGCCACCTGCACAGCGACTTCCTCCTGGGCGTCCTGCGCAGGATCCTGCCCGCCCGCCCCGACCTCAAGCTGGTGCTCATGTCGGCCACCATCAACATCCGCCTCTTTGCGGACTACTTTGGGGGGGCTCCCGTGGTGCAGGTCCCCGGACGGCTCTTCCCCATCACGGTGAGGGGGAGCCCGGGTGGGAGTGGGGGGGGTGGAGGGGTTGCGGCTGCTGCTGGGGGGTGGGGCGGATCTGTGGCTCATTTGCCTCAGTATTCCTGAAGGAGCGTCTCCACTCCCATCACTTCAGCCCAGACACGGAGGTCCAGCTCCGAGGTCCTTCTGGCGGTTCCCTCCCTGCGAGAAGCGAGGTTACAGGGAACCAGGCAGAGGGCCTTCTCGGTGGTGGCACCCGCCCTGTGGAATGCCCTCCCATCAGATGTCAAGGAAATAAACAACTATCTGACTTTTAGAAGACATCTGAAGGCAGACCTGCTTAGGGAAAGTTTTTAATGTTTGATGTTTTATCGTGTTTTTAATAATTCTATTGGGAGCCGCCCAGAGTGGCTGGGGAAACCCAGCCAGATGGGCGGGGTATAAATAATGAAATAATAATAATAATAATAATAATAATAATAATCATAATCCTGGGGACCAGGGGCTCTGAACAGGCTGCCTTCTGCCCTGCCCCCCCATTGGACGCAAACCACTTTTGGGGGGTTCCCTTGGAGGAGACTCTGGAATTCAGGAAGTGATGGGACAGCAAAGGCAGGAAAATTTCCACTCCAGTTTCTTATAAGGTCCATGCGTAGCCAGGGGGTTGGACTAGATGACCCTTGGTTCCCTTCCACCTCTCAGTTATTCATGTGTGTTGTGGGGGGAGGTTTTGCTCTCTCCTCGAACCCTCGCCCTTTGAATGCCCCTTCCACAACTTCCTAATTCTCCGGAAACCGCCCCTGTGCTTCCCCAGCTTCACTTCTGTAACGCTGAGGGCTAGAAACTTGCGTTGTGTGTCAGTGGTTGTGTTGTGGTCCAGAGTGCCAGAGGCCTGGGCTCAGATCTCCCCATTCGGGCGTGAAGCTCGCTGGGAGTGTCCTTGGGACGCTGCCTCTCTCGGCGTGGCTTACCTAGCAGGGTGGTTGTTGTGGGGATTCCCCGAGGAGGGGAGCGTGCCCCCTTCGAGCTCCTTGGAGATGGGCTACGAAGGGAAGGAACGGCTGCCTGACTGGGGAAAGGCCAGGCAGGCCCATCCCAGGCCGGCAGCATCTCACGGCTTGCTTCCCCTCTCCCCCCCCCCCACCGCACAGATCCTGTACGAGCCGCTCCGCCCCGAGGAGGTTGCCAGCGGGCGCAAGGAGAGACTGGACCCCCGCCCCTTCCTGCGGGTGCTGCAAGCCATCGACCACAAGTACCCCCCCGAGGAGAGGGGCGACCTGCTCGTCTTCCTCAGCGGGGTGGCCGAGATCGGGGCCGTCGTGGAGGCGGCGCAGACCTACGCCACGCACACCCAGCGCTGGGTGGTTCTCCCTCTCCACAGCACCCTGTCCGTGGCCGAGCAGGACAAGGTGGGTGCGACCGGGGCTTCCTTTTTGGGGGGGCTGTCCCTCCCAGCCTCCTTGAAAGAGGGGGAGCGTTGGGTGCCTGCCTGGGGGACCCTTTTTAAAAAACCAGATTATCGAGGGCTCTGTCCCCAGGTGTCCCCGCCCCAAGGCTCCCTTGGCGCACGCGGGTCGTTCCCCGTGGGCCCTTGAGCTGCAAAACGCCCTCTGCCTTGCAGGTATTTGACTTGCCTCCCCCAGGAGTCCGGAAATGCATAGTTTCCACCAACATCGCCGAGACCTCGGTGACCATCGACGGCGTCCGATTCGTCGTGGACTCGGGTAAGGGGTGGCCGCTTCACCCCCGGGCTCTGGGGGGGGGGGGCAGCCGGTTTGAATGAATGAATCTTTAGTTGCGTCAGCCACCGGCCACAGCAATAAAACAATACAATATACAGAGAATAGAAATTAAAAGTCAGTTATATGTAATACTTCTTAGGGTTTTGAATCAATAGTCAAATAGTGGACCTTCTTCTGATTGCCCCAGCTAAAAACCTTCCCACCTTTGCTGTCACCTGCTCATCTTGATCTGCCAAGAGAAAGGACACTGGGGCAGTGGCTGGGCGACCCGGAGTGGACAATAACCTCATTCCTCAAATCTTTATAAAGAGTGCAAGCCAAGAGGGCACGTGCCCCCGATTTGGGACATAAGCGTTTTTTGTGTCTGTATTTTGGAATTGCTCGGTTATGCAGATAGGGTGCCGGAAAGTCGAAATGGGAAGGTGGAAGATAGCCATGCCATGGGCAGAATTTCCTTATTGTGGCCAAGTTGTCCTGGCGCTCAATGTCATGGGGGCAGCCAGTCCTTTGTGGAGACCCTCGCTGAGCCTGCCTGTGGGTCTCCGGGAGGGAGAGGTCCGAGGGAGGCCTGCTTCTTTTACTGCAGATGCAAGTGGGTCAGCTGTAGCATGAATTTGGAAGTTGGCATCCTGGCACGCTGGCACCCTTGAACCTCAACCCCCCTTCTCTTTTCCAAGCCACTTTCTAGCCCTTAAGGCGGAGAGATTGTGGGCCCAACCAGGTGAACCATCTGAAGTTCTCCAAGAACTCCCAACGACTCTGGGGGGGAGGCAGGAAGATTGTCTGGGGCCCTGGGACTCCAGGAATACCTTCAATAGGCCAACCAGAATGTTACCGGGTGCCAGGCTTGCCCACCAGGATTCTGTGGCGTTTCGGTTGCCCTAGCGAAAGTATCTCCCTGGTATTTCCGAACGTGAGAACCCAAGCACAGCCTGCAGGATCAGGCCAGAGGGGACCCATCTAGCTCAGCTTCCTCTTCCCCCAGTGGCCAACCAGGTGCCTGTTATGAAAAGCCGGCAAGCAGGATTCGAACACAGCTCTCCCCTCCTGCACTTTCCAGCCACTGCCATTCAGAAGCATCGCTGCCTCTGACCGTGGAGACAGAGCAGATCCGACCTGCCTTGGAGCCATCAGTAGCCTGCATGAATCAAAATCTGCGCACCCCTTGATTGTAGCAAAGCTGTTTGCAAAAAAGATAAAATAATGAATTTTCAGGAAAAATTCACACTAGCTTAGAGCATACAGAAAGTACTGGAACGGGTTAAAATTCACATCAACTTCCCATTAACTTATTAGATAGGCTGGCGGATAAACTGCCCCCCAGTTAATGTGACTTGTGGGGCAACGGGGCTCCCTTTAACCTTTGCTGGGCCTCATCCTGGTCTCTCCCTGGCAGGGAAGGTGAAGGAGCTGAGCTACGACCCCAAAGCCAAGCTGCAGCGCCTGCAGGAGTTCTGGATCAGCCGCGCCAGCGCGGAGCAGCGCAAGGGCCGGGCGGGCCGGACGGGGCCGGGCGTCTGCTTCCGCCTCTACGCCGAGTCCGACTACGACGCCTTCGCCCCCTACCCGGTGCCAGAGATCCAGCGGGTGGCGCTCGACGCCCTCGTTCTGCAGGTGGGCAGAGGCAGGGGGCTGGCACCCACTTTCGGTTAAAATCTTTTTTTTTAATTAAATTTTACGGTTACAGGTTTCAATTAACACCATCCATTAGGATTCCCCGAATCCTTGGAATCCCCTCCGCCCTTCCATGGTTCCCCTTGTCCATCTTCTTTCAACTGCTTCACCTGTAAGAAATAATAAGTTATTATTATGGTTTAGAAGACATCTGAAGGCAACCCTGTTTAGGGAAGTTTTTAAGGTCTGATGCTTTAAATGTATTTTTAACCTTTTGCTGGAAGCCGTCCAGAGTGGCTGGGGAAACCCAGCCAGATGGGCAGGGGTATAAATATTATTATTATTATTATTATTATTATTAATTTTCTCCATTTTTCTTAATTCCATTTCACCTTAATTTTTAGTGCATTACAAGCCTTACTCAAATCCTGCCAAAGTTTTCAGTGGTGGGACCCCCTTTTAAATGGCCGGCTGCCTGTCAGGGACTCCTCAGCTGTGATTCCTGCATTGTGAGGGGGTGGGCTAGATGGCCCTCGGGGGTCCCTCCCGCCTCAAACGAGAGACTCCTTCACTGGAGGATTTTTGAGCAGAGGTCGGGTGGCCGTCGATTCTTTAGCTGAGATTCCTGGCTGTATTTTTGGGTTGGACTAGAAGACCTTCAGGGGTCCCTTCCCTCTCTACAATTCTGTAATTTCAGTGGTGGCATTTGTGGGTTTTTTTGGGGGGGGGAGGCGGAATGGCTGTTCTGACACATATCGAGTGGCAAGGCAGGCAATGTTCCCCACAGTAGGTAGAGTGTGGGACTTATTGTACTTTTCAGTGTATAAGACGCCCCCTTTTGGGGGGACTCCAGGTAGAGAAAATGGGGGGAGGTTGCCCAGAGTTGATGAGCTTTTTTTGGGGGGGGGGGTTGCCGAAAATTGCTCACCTGCAAAAAACCGCCGCGGACAATCTCCTGCTCGCAGCAGCCCCCAATTGCCCGTCCCACCTCGCCACTATCCGTGTATAAAACGACCCCAAGTTTTTAGCATGATTTTTGTAAATAAAAAAACAACCTAGTCTTATACACAGAAAAATACGGTAGTCTCAGGGCCATGGGATCGAGTCCCCCCCCCCCGTGGGGTGGCAGATTGCAGGGGGCTGGGCCAGATGACCCTCGGGGACTCCTCCCAGCTCAACAATTCTTCGCCCTAATGGAGGGGCTGCATCCCGCCTGAGCTCATGTCGCTTTGGGGGGGACCAGGAATTTGGCATTAGGGGGGGAGGACGGTGGAGGAAGCCTCTCTCCTTGGCCCTGTTGCCCCCCCCCCCAGATGAAGAGCATGGGGCTGGGCGACCCCCGTGCCTTCCCCTTCCTGGAGCCCCCCCCGCCAGCCAGCCTGGAGACGGCCGTCAGCTACCTGAAGCAGCAGGGGGCGCTGGACCCAGAGGAGAACCTCACGCCCATCGGGAGCCTGCTGGCCGAGCTGCCCGTGGACGTGGTGATTGGTGAGTCCAGGAAGGGGGGGGGCGCGTCTGTGCTGGGCCCCTCCGGCCAGTCACCCACGGGAGCCTCTGCCCGATGCGCAGCTCTCGAATGTTGATTTGGGTTTACGTCCTGTGCTGTGGCGTTTTGGAGTGAGCATGCGCAGAGTGCAACGGAGAGACTCCCCCTGGGGTGGGGCTGAGAGCGGGCGCACCTCTCCCCCTCCCCATGCCAGGAATCTTATTCTGGGTGAGAGCCGATGGTGTGCTGGTTAGAGTGTTAGACGGAGATCAGGGGAGACCAGAGTTCGATTCCTCCCACTCAGCCGTGAACGTTTTATTTTATTTTATTTTATTTATTATACAACACTTAAAATACACTTAAACAACACAATATATACAAGACATACATTCCCTTAATACCTAACGTAGACACACCTTATACATTTGACTTCCCACCCTTCACAACGTGCTACTTTACCAATTACTGTCCTGTACGCATTTCATTTTAATTATTCTTTTTTTCCAACCAGATTTTGCTATGCATTTTCTCTGTTTTCTAAATTCATTCTATGTCTGTCAGGAGATTTGCCTTATCCGTATAAGTTTTAAGACATTCCTTAAATAATATCCATTTGTTTTGTTTTGTTTCTACTTTTCAAGTTCATACATTTCACTAATTATCAGCCACGAACTTCTTTTTTGTCATAAGGGATTTATTAAATTTTCCAAGAAAACAAACAATACAAAATACAATAAGACAACAACAAACAAAAAACTACAAAACTACAAAATACAAAAATACAAAACTATACAAATACAGAAATCTAACTATCTTTTTCATATTCACCACATTATATTGGGACCTCCTCACATCCTCTCTTCTGCGTTCATTTCTAATCTTCTTTAGTAACTTTGTAACATTGTAAAATCTTCTTTCTCACCTAATCTTAACAATATAAACCTTAATCCATATATAATTCTATTATATTTCTAATAAAATCCACACAACATGATTCTAACTACTTATTATATCCTATTTTAAACTCACTTCTGACAATACTGAAGCCTTAAATATTCTTCTGATTTCAATTTCAAATGTTTTGGCCACGAACTTCTTACTGGGTGACCTGGGGGGGGGGGACATTCACTGCCTCTCAGCCTGGCCGACCTTGCAGGGCTGCTGTTGTGGGGTTTAAATGAGGAGGGTTGGAAGAGGCGCTGCCTGGGAGGGTGAAGGGGCTCTTGCGCTCTGGCTGAGGCCGCCCCCCCCCATTTGTCCGCAGGGAAGATGCTGGTTCTGGGGACCCTCTTTGGCCTGGCGGCCCCCACCCTGTCGGTTGCGGCTGCGCTCAGCGTCCCCTCCCCCTTCCTGCGCAGCAGCAGCGGGCGCAGCGACCCGGACTGCGCCACCGCCCGCCGCCCCCTGGAGAGCCCCCTGGGAGACCCCCTGACGCTGCTGAACGTCTTTGACGCCTGGGTGCAGGTGGGTGAGAAACGCTCTGCCTCTGCCTCTGCCTGGTCTAGGAAGGCCTTCTTCTCTTCTTGTAGAGCCTCCAGCTCCAGAGGCAGTCTATCTGGATTCTTGGGTTTTGGGGGGGGCGCGTTTGGCCAAGGTGAGAAGAGGATTCTGGACTGAATGGCCCCCTTTGGCCTGATCCAGAGGGTCTCTTCCTGGTTTTTTTTTTTGTATAATTTTTATTAAATTTTCTGTTTTGCGTTTCAATTTAGAATATTCATCTAAACAACCTTAAACTATCAATGACTTCCCTTCTTCTCTTTCCATGGTTCATTTTGCATAACATAAATCCCTGCTCATTTTACATAATCTAAAACCATTCAATATTCCATTATCACATCCATCAAAACTTATTTATGCTGTTGAATTTCTCTTAGGGCTGCCCACATTTGCAAATGTACACAATCCCCCCCTTATATTCAATAAACATTTTCCAGTCTTCCTTAAAGTATGTTCTTCTTGCTTTCTAAATGTTAAACCTGCAAGTTCTGCACATTCTGTCCACTTAAGTCGCCCATCCTTTTTAGCTGGGACCTCTCTCGTTTTCCATTTTTGGGGGCTAACGAAACAGGGACTGCCGTAGAGGCAGACATAAATAACCTTTTTTTGACACCTGGCAATTTCAGTCTGAATTGTCCCCAACGAAAAGGACTGGGGACCCTTCCTGAGTTTTGGCCTTCTGGCCTTTGTCCCTGCATTTGTCTGTCCCGGTCCGTCCTGACGGAGCCAAATGTCCTTCTTGTCTGGCAGGAGAAATCGGACAATCGGAGCGGATCCCGCCGTTGGTGCCGCCGCCGCGGCCTGGAGGAGCACCGGCTCTACGAAGCGGCCAACTTGCGGCGCCAGTTCCAGGTGGGTGGGAATCGGCGGGGGGTTGGTCTAGATGGCCCCTGGGATGCCCCTTCCGAGCGCGCACAATCCTTCTGTGTCCAGGGCAGCTCCATCAAGTATGCAGGATGAGACCCTCCCTGCCTGCAGACTTTCTGGCCAGAGTGGCGCATGCTCTGGTTATCTCCCGCTTGGACTAATGCAATGCACTCTCCGTGGGGCTCCCTTTGAAGGTGACCCAGAAACTGCAACTAATCCAAAATGCGGCAGCTAGACTGGGGACTGGGAGCGGCCGCCGAGACCATATAACACCGGTCCTGAAAGACCTACATTGGCCTCAAAGGCCCAGTAGACCTGAAGGAGCATCTCCATCCCCCATCGTCCAGCCCAGACACTGAGGTCCAGCACCGAGGGCCTTATGGCGGTTCCCTCCCTGCGAGAAGTGAGGTTGCAGGGAACCAGGCAGAGGGCCTTCTCGGTGGTGGCACCCTCCCATCAGATGTCAAGGAAATAAACAACTATCTGACTTTTAGAAGACATCTGAAGGCAGCCCTGTATAGGGAACTTTTTAACGTTTGATGTTTTATTGTATTTTTTTATATTCTTTACTTTTTAGGTACAATTTATTAATTTTATAATAGCAACCCCTTTGGGAAACAAAACATCACAATCAAAAATTTAAATCATACATCTTAATTGACTTCGCCCCACTCCCCTTCCCGGTTCCATTGTTTTATGCTTATTCATACACGCCCATAAAATCTTACTTTCTTAACAGTCCCATTTTAAAAACCTTGTTCATGTTGTTACAAGTGACCTTTGAAAGCTCAGCTAATGTAAAAGCCTATACCACAAAGCTTACAAAGTGTGCATTAAACATTTCCCCCCTTTTTTAAAAAAAGAAAGAAAGAACAATGTCCTTCCCCCCCCCTTGGTTTTCAGGTTATTTAATATGTCCTGCATGGTTCATTAATTTGTATTTCCAATCTTCTTTCTCTTTGGCGTTGGCTTCTTCTATATAGGGATGGTCTGGTCTCGGCTTGGCAGGGACAAAGTCTTTTGTGCAGTAAATCCACCAAGTCCTGTAACTTTAAAAAACATAGCTTTTGTTGTTTTTTAACAAAAATCATTTCCAACACTCTCTTCAAATCTTGATATGTCACTTCCATCACAGTCAAAGCCTCCCAAATTAATTCAGTATTTTTTTTAATATTCTATTGGGAGCCGCCCAGAGTGGCTTGGGAAACCCAGCCACATGGACAGGTTATAAATTTATTTATTATTATTATTATTATTATTATTATTATTATTATTATTATTATTATTATTCTCCTCCTCCTCCTCCTCTGGCAGGAGCTGCTGCGGGACCACCGTCTGCTGGAGCCCCCCGCCCGGCCCAGCGACACCCACGGGCGCCAGAGCCGCCACCGCAAGCGCCGGGAGCTGCAGCGCATCAAGCGGGAGCACGAGCGGGGGGAGGGGCGGCGGAGGAAGGTGCTGCGCCTGGAGGAGGAGGGGGGCAGCTCTTCCTCGGGAGGGGAAGGGGACCCCCAGCGCGGCCTCGACATCCAGGTGAGGGGGTCCGGAGGGGGGCACCTCTGGGGCTCAGGCTCTTCCGGTGGAGCCTCCCAGTCCAGAGGCAGTCTACCTCGGCTCCCCTGATCCTCCCCCTCCCAACAGGACGTCAAGTTCCAGCTGCGCCATGACGTTGCCGAGCTGCGGGCGGCTTCTTCCGTGGCGCAGGCTCTGTCGCCCGGCCGCCTGGCCCTCCTGCAGCTGGTCTTGGGGCGCGGCCTCTACCCGCAGCTGGCCGTGCCAGACCCCTTCAACCAGACCCGCAAGGACTCTGACCAGGCGAGTGCCAGGGCCCCGGGGGGGGAGAGGGAGCTGGG
Source organism: Lacerta viridis (assembly GCA_900245905.1). NCBI lineage: Eukaryota > Metazoa > Chordata > Lepidosauria > Squamata > Lacertidae > Lacerta > Lacerta viridis. The sequence goes on along the minus strand of OFHU01003840.1, from coordinate 159,214 downwards.
AGGAGTCGCTGGGCCAGGAGGGGCCTTGGGAGCCAGCCCCCCTGCCCCCCCGCTGAGACCCCCTCCTCTTGGCTCCCCAGATCTTCCACACCAAGGAGAAGGCGGGGGTCGTCCTCCACCCCACCAGCGTCTTCTGTGCCTCCCCAGAGCTGCTGCAGCCGGCACAGGAAAGGGGTCCAGAACGTGGGGGGCAGAGAGGTAAGAGGGGTGCCCCCTGCCCTCCCTCAACCCCCCCGCCGCCCGACCTCCAGGCATTGGAGGCTCTCAGCATCTTTTCCCCGTTGGGCTCCTGCATCCTGGGCCAGGGGAGACCCTTGGGGGGCAGAGTGTACTGGGGGAATGAGCAGACTCAGCCATGGGGGAAAGTTGGAGCCGGGGATGTGAGTGCGAATTTGATTGAAGCGGGAATTGAAGTTGGTGGCCGATTCCTGGAGGTTTTTAAATGGGGTGTGTGTGTGTGTATGTGTGTGTTTCTTCCAGCTCTGCAGAGGCTGGGCGCCCCCCTGCCATGGATGCAAAGCAGGGGGTTGGGCTGGTGGTGTTGTTTTAAGCGCCTGCTCTGTCAGCCCCAAGGGGACCCATGATGGGAGTTGTAGTCCCAAAACATCTGGAGGGCCGCGTTTGCCTACGCCTCATTTAAGCAATCCAGTCTGGCTTTGTCCAGATTGGGTTTTGTTCCTTGTAAATTTCCTTTTTATCCTTCCTAACAAGAATAAAGACACAACAGTCTTCTTTAATAGTAATAAGAAGTTTACTCACATTCAGTTCACAGTCGGTTCCCAGAAGGCAGGCTTCAGCTTGTAGTTACAGAAGAGAGTTTGAGTTCATCCCATGTGGGGATGGAGCCCGTGTCCTGGTGGCTGAGAGCCAACCGACAGCTAAATCCATCAAGATGGAGTGAAACGAAGAAGAAGGGAAGATGGCAGCGTGACCAGCCCTTTTATGGGGTCTGCCAGGGTCACACCCATCTACCTGGTCACACGCAGGGGGAGGATGCTCCAGACCAGGTGGGACAGGAAGTCCTCCTGGCTGTGGAGTAACACCCCCTGCGTGTCCACTCTGGGCAAACAGGAAGTGTTGTACTTGACTGCTTATGTTAAACCCCACACTTTCCAGGAGAAAGGAGAGAGGCTTTAAAAAGAACCTCAGAAGTGTCTTCTGGATCAGGCCAAAGTGAGCCGAGATAGACTGCCTTGGGACATGGAAGTTCCATAAGGAGCTTGCTGGGGCTGCGTGTGGGGCAGCCTACGACACTCTCCTTCCCTCTTTGCAGATGCCAAGGAGGGCCTGAGCAGCCGCCACCAGATCCTGGCCTTCGTCTCGCTGCTGGAGACCAACAAGCCCTATTTGGTGAACTGCCTCCGCCTGCCGGCGCTTCAGGTGATCGTCCTCCCCTCCCCCCAAGTGAGGGGGACCCAGGTGTCCTAGCCCTCTCCCCTCCCCTGAAACACCTGGGAGGCTTGTCTGCCGGAGATGCCACAGCTGCGACTGCTGCCTCGCAGGGGGTGGGGCTGGATGACCCCCGGGGGTCCCCTGCGATTCTGCCGCTCTGCGACCGGCGCCTCTCTCCACCTGCCTCGCAGGCGCTGCTGCTCTTGGCTCGCTCCCTGGACACAAACGCCGACTGCACCCGCCTCGTGGCCGACTCGTGGCTGGAGCTGCGGGTTCCCTCCCCAGAAGCGGCCCTCCGCCTGCTGCGTGCGGCCCTCCGCCTCCGGGCTTCCTGGGAGAAGGTCTTGGACCGGCAGCTGGAGAGCCGAGGGGCCCGGGGAGAGGAGGCCGAGGAGGGGCGGCCCAGCGCCAGGCAGGTGCGCCAACTCACCCAGGAGCTGCTGGACTTTCTGAAGGCCGAGGTGCGTATGCCGGGCCTGTGGGGCAGGCAGAAGTGGGTGGGGGGCCGGCTGGGCCAGGGTGCGTGTGTCTGTGGCCCCTGGCTTCCATGCAGGAGGCCCCAAGTGGCTGGAGACCGCAGGAGGAGAGGTCGGATCCTGCTTGCGGGCATCTCCCTAGAGACACCAGGTGCAAGAGCTGGGCTGTTCTTACTGAGCCTCCAGATCCAGAAGCGGAGGGCCTTCTCGGTGGTGGCGCCCGCCCTGTGGAACTCCCAGATGTCCCAAGATGATAAGACAACATATCTGACTAATAAATAGAAGACTAAAGGCAGACATCTGATTAGGCAGCCCTTAATAGTTTATTAATGTAAGTTTTTAATGTTTTGATGTTTTAATATTCTGTTGGAGCTGCCCAGAGTGGCTGGGGAAACCCAGTCATATTTATTATTATTATTATTATTATTGTTATTCCTCTGCTGCCCCTTCAGGTACCCTACAGCCTGCGGCGCCTGATGCCCCTGGAGCAGCAGAACCTCTACGTGGGTCCTCAGGCGGCTTCTGCAGGAGGGGAGGTGCCCCCCGGCCTCTTCCAGGGGGTGGAGGTGGCCCCCGACGAGGAGAAGGGCGGCTGCAGAGTGGGCAGCTTCTTGACGTTCAACTGCCTGGCGGTGAGTTCAGGGGAGTCGTGCAGTCGGGAGGGGGTACCCAGAGGCCACGTAGTCCAACCCTCTGCGGCGCAGAAACGTGCCTCGTCCTCTGGGGACGGAGGGGTGGGTGGGGACAGGCGAGGTGGCAGGCCGGAGCCTGGTTGTGGGGCAGAGAGCCTGCCCCTCCCTTGCCTGGGGGGTGGGCACCAACCCTTCTTGGCCCCGCTCCGCCTCCTGCAGGGCACAGAGGGCGACCTGTACAGCGACTGCCTCCGCAGCTTCTGGACCTGCCCTCGCTGCGGCCTCTACATGCCCTTCACCCCGATGGAGCGCCTGGCGCACGAGGAGGCCTGCCAGCCCCCAGGCCAAGGGGGGGAGCAGCCCAGCCAGGAAGGTGAGCCCCTCGGTGGGGAGCAGGGGGGCAGTTGCTGGGACATTTCCCCAAAGGCTTTGCCGTTTGGGCGCTTGCAAGGGGGTGGGTCTTACTTTCTGGGGGGCCGGGAGGGACTTTGTTCTCTGCGAGGGAAGAGCTCCGGTCCTTCGTCCCCCGAGATTTTTCGCAGCGCGGTTTGCAGAGAGGGTGAAAGGACGGCCAGAGACGACTCTTGGAAACATTCAAAGGGGAAAATCGAGAATAAACCGAAAGCAGATCAGGATGCGCAGCCGCACTCGAACATGCCAGCGGAGCCTCGTCTAAGCAAGGAGGCTTGGGGGCAGTGCCGCGAAAAGGCCTTCCTGATGTCAAGAGGCAGGGAGTTCCACGGTGCAGACGCTGCCACACTAATTGGTGGCGCTCGTACAAATGCAGATCCTGAGGCACCTGTCGCTGGGCCGATTCCGTGGATCGAAGCGGTTGAGGGGGGGGATAAATATGGAGGGCGAGGCGACCTTGCAGGCAAACTGGTCCCAAGTTTTTAAGGGCTTCATATAGCAATGGCGACACCTTGAACCCGGGCTGGGTGGCAAAGGGGCAACCAGTACAGATCGCTAAAGAGGCCTCACTCCCGTCAGCAATCGCGCTGCAGCATCCTGCACCAGCTGCGGCCTCCGGACCAGGCGCAAGGGAAGCCCCACGTCGCACGTTTTTGGGGCTGTGTGTTTTGTGTGAGTTTTCACAAGCTTCTTGCTCCTCCCCAGAAGAAGAGACGGCGACCCCATCGGCCGCCTCTGCCCTGCAGCGCCCGTACCACTGCCCCGCCTGCCAGCAGAGCCTCCTCCTCACGCCCACCGAAATCCTGCGCCACCGGAAGCAGCACCAGGCACCCCCCTGAGGACAGCGGCGCTGGCGGGGGCCTCTCGAGGCCGGGGGAGCCTGGCATGGGGGTCGCCTTCTTCTTCCTCCTCCCCCCGGTGCTTTCCCTCAGCCTGACGGACTGACCCCCTGCCTGATGGACTGACTTTTTTTTTGCTGGGGGGGGGCGGGTATCCTGGAAGAGTGTAAATAATAATGTTTGGCTTTGATTAAAGAAGTGTGCTCTGCCCTGCGGCTTCCAGCGGGGAGCTACCCTGAAGCAAAGGCCCCTTTGGATCCCCCCAAATCCAAGAGCAATACTTGGGTCTTTCTTAAGAGTAGCCCTCTGGATCTGGCCAGTGGCCCATTGTTAACGCACCACAGATACATCATACATATGTCACAAACAAGGAGGGGTTTTCTGGCAGGTTTGCCCCCAACTCTCCCTTGCCCTCCACCATCAAGCGATACAGAAGAATATTTACAAGTTCCTGATTTCCTGATCAAGGTAATCCCACTCCTTTGCCCTGACTGAGAACTTGATTCATTCCTGGAGGGTCTGCCATTGTCTGTGCGATGCAAAAAAAGGGTTCCCCTGTGTTGCAAGTCTCAAGCAGAATATGAAAAAAGGCAACACGTAGACCAATGTATAGGGCAAAATGTTTCTTGTAATGTCAAATAATATACAGCAAACTTTTATAATAATAATATGCAACGAAGACAGCATTCCGGGTAAGTACACTGTTTCGGTATGTCTTCTTCAGTTCATAACTATAATGAATAGCAAAACTACAGTCAGAGAAAAATTACATTATTAAGAGAAATAAAAAATCATACCTTGATAAACAAACTTCTTGCGTGGAGCTACATACGGCCATGACCACTACTCCACTTAATAATGTAATTTTTCTCTGACTGTATTTTTTCTGGACTCTTGTTGATGCTGAGTATTATCCCTTATATGATATAATTGTTTATATGTATATATTTTGTTTTGCTATTCATTATAGTTATGAACTGAAGAAGACATACCGAAACAGTGTACTTACCTGGAATGCTGTCTTCGTTGCATATTATTTGACATTATAAAAGTTTGCTGTATATTATTTGACATTACAAGAAACATTTTGCCCTATACATTGGTCTACGCATGGCCTACACCGCAGGGTTGTTGGGAGGGGGGGGGAAAGGCGAGAGGAGCCTGCTCTTTGGGGCCAAAGGGGGCCTGTCTAGTCCAGGGCCCTGTTCTCCCAGAGGCTCCGCTGGGAATCCCACAGGACTCTTCGCTGCGGCGATTCCCCAAAACTGGCAGCCAGAGGCAGGGCCGTGGAGGCCGCTGGGACTGGCAGCCATTGGCAGAAGGATGGAGGAGGAGGAAGAGGAAGAGGAAGAGGTTTGTTCCACCCCCTGCAAACCTTTGGGGAACAAGAACGCAAGAGCCCAAGGAGAGCCCTGCTCCTGGATCACGCCAGGAAAGCATCTAGCCCAGCCTCCCGTCCTCACGGGGGGACAACCAGATGCCTCTTTTCGGGAACCCGTGAGCAGGATTCGCACCCAAGAGCAGCCCTGTCCCCTCCTGCGGCTTCTAGCAACTGGCATTCAGAAGCATGGCTGGCTCTGACAGCTGAGACAGGAGGGAAGAGCCATCCCTGGCTAGCTAGAGGCCATCGATAGTCCTCCTTGGTGGCCTCCAGTGGGAGGGAGTTCCACGGTTTAAGCCAAAGTGGCAGCCCTCACTCCAGCCCCAGAGAGAATCCAGGCACCCTGGCACCCATGCCCACCCCATGTTATGTGACTTTCTAAAGTTTTCCCAGAGAGCCAGTACAGAGATACATCTATCAGTGAATTGTTGCATTTGGTAATGTGCTGCGGAAGCCCTTGGAACAGAGATAGGGATAAACTGATGAAATGTTTTGTGGGGACATTTGCAGGAGTGATTGTGTGGAGTTTGGTGTGTGTGTGTGTGTGTGTGATGTCTGCTGGAGGGGCAAACCCTCCCTAAAAAACCTTTCCATAAATTCCAGTAACACCATCTAGCCCGATATCCTGTTCTCACAGCGGCTGAACAGTTGCCTGTGGGAAACCAGCAAGCAGGATCCGAGCGCGAGAGATCGACTCTCCCCTCCTGGGATTCAGAAGCATTGCTGCGTCTCACCGAGCCATTGTGGCTGGTAGCCCCCCATAGCATGAATTCCCTCCTGCATGAATTTCTCCAGTCCTCTTCTAAAGCCACCTCCAGTGGGAGGGAGTTCCACACCTTTTGGGTTTCTCTGCTTGTTTCCAGGCCGTTTGCAGCGAAAGGAGGGAGCCTTGCCTCTCCTGCGGCCACAACTGAAGCCGTTCCTCAAGGGAGGGTGGGATGTTGGGCTTTGGGTGGAGCATGTCTCTTCCCCACCAGGGAGGCAGGAGAGGATATATTGTTTATGAATATCCTTCCCAACTTAAGCGGAGGCTTGACAGCCATCTGTCAGGAATGCTTGGATGGTGTTTCCTGCTTGGCAGGGGGTTGGACTGGATGGCCCTTGGGGTCTCTTCCAACTCTATGATTCTAGGATTCTAAGTTCCTTTACTTAGCAGAGTTTTACATTCCCCTTTTAAACACACAGGCTTCAAGTTGCAGGCTTGTTTAAGCCTCTCAATGTTAGGTTCCTGGTAAGTCCCCTTTATATGCCTCTTAAAAGAATAAAGACGGCACAATCTTGTGTAAAAGAAGTTTACTCACATCATCAGTTCACAGTTGGATCCCTGAAGGCAGACTTAGTTACAAATATATACATGTGGATCTATCCCATATGGGGGATAATCCCAGTGACTGCAGGCTAGCAGTCACTGCAGCTCACGTGACGACGAAAGGAAGATGGAGAAGAAAAGAAAAAGGGAAGTGGGCTGCGTGCCTTGCCCTTTTTTTTACCTGGGCAGGTAAGGTCACGCCCACCTCTAGTCACATGCAAAGGAAGGATGTTCCAGCCAGGAGGAAACAGGAAGTTTTCGACTGGCTGGACCAAACATCCCCTTGCATGTCCACTCTAGGAAAACAAGGAATGTTGTACTTGACTGCTACTTATGTATAATATTCCACAAGCAGAATGTGATCTTGCATGCAAGGAAGGAGCCCTCCCCCAGCATCTCTCCGTTTGCCAAATTGCAATGCACTCCTCCCGTCCCCACTGACCCTTTCAGCAGAAAGAAACTGCGTCTGTTTCAAACGTGATGCTGTAACAGCGTTTCTTCCAGAGCCCCGTCGGGAGGCAACTTTTGCTGAATTTCTCCCTTGCCGACATGCACTGCAACTCCACTTTGGTCCTGGAGGTGGCGCTGCTGCAACACTGCTAAAGCAAAGCAAACCCCCGTCCCCCAATGTCTCTCCAAACTTTGAGCATCACAGGCTCAAAGCTGAGCTACGAAATTGTTGGCCCTTGAGGAGCACAGTGGATTCAGGGAGGTGTCTCTGTAAAAATTTACACATCACTTGGGAAGGCAGGCGAACTAATGCCAGTGTACTGGAAGAAGCAAAAAACACCAGTGTGGAAGCAAGGATTCTCCAACATCAACTTTGTTGGACTGGTCATGTCGTGCAGATGCCTGATGATCGTCTCCCAAAGCAACTACTCTATTCCAAACTTTAAAATGGAAAGCGTAATGCTGGTGGTCAACAAAAGAGGTTAAAGACTCTCTCAAGGCAAATCTTAAAAATGTAGTATAAACACTGACAACTGGGAAACACTGGCCTGCGAGCGCTCCAGTTGGAGAACAGCCTTTACCAAAGGTGTCATGGGCTTTGAAGACACTCAAACTCAGGACTCAAGGGAGAAACATGCAAGAGGAGGCATGCTTGGCATGCTAAGAGGAAGGCACTGCTTGGCAAATCCACAGTGATCAACTGCCTGGAAACCCACTGTGGAAGGATGTGTGGGTCCAGAACTGGCCTCCACAGTCACTTATGGACTCGCTGTTAAGACCATGTTTATGGAAGACAATCTTACTTGGCTACGAGGAATCGTCAAAGAAGGAGGAGGATTTGGGTTCACTGAGGGTCATTTATTCCAACCACCTGCGATGCAGGAATCTCAGCTCAAGCATCCATGACTGATGGGCCTCCAACCTGTGAATCAAAGCAAGAAAGTGAAGGGAAAGGAGAGAGGAGAGAGGAGGTAGCGAGAACAGGGGCCCTGAAGTGCATTATGACTCCAGATAATCGCCCTTCCTTGGTACATTATCCAATAGTGTCTTTCCGCAGGAATCCGCAAGAAGGGCCTGGCTGCCAATCAGGCTCCTTCAACGTGCCTGATGAATGGAGGCAGGGATGTCCATCTGCTCCGATGGACTTGACAGACAATTGGGCAAATTCACCGAGGAGCAGAGAGCTCTCCATGGCTCCTGGCCGCCGAGGAGCAGTCACTGCTTCCGAATCCCAGTGGCTGGGAGTGGCAGGAGGAGAGAGTGCCGCTCTTGCGCACGGATCCTGCTTGCGGGTTTCCCATAATGTGAGAACAGGAGGCTGGAGCAGAGGGTCCGCTTTGGACCTGATCAGGCCAGCTCACTCATTTCCCCCCAAGGAGGCTGCTTGCTGGGGAGGCTCCCTCCCTCCCTCCCTCTGTGCCAGGAGGACCCATAAAACATAACGGATTGCGGCTGAGATTAAGGGCAGGCGCATAACTCACGGCCCAGCCGTGCCGCGGCTGACGGGTCTAAACATGTGCCGGGTTAAATCTTCGGCAGGGAGAGCTCTGCATCAGCAGAGGAATCGATGGAGGAGGGATGGGGGGGGCAGGAAGGCGGCTGGAACAGGTTCCTGGTTCTGCAGGCAAGAAAGGAGCAAGGGGGCATGTGGGGGGGGAGGTGCCATGGGGTGGGCATGGGTGCCAGGGTGCCTGGATTCTCTCTGGGGCTGGAGTGAGGGCTGCCATTGGCTTAAACCGTGGAACTCCCTCCCACTGGAGGCCACCAAGGAGGACTATCGATGGCCTCTAGCTAGCCAGGGATGGCTCTTCCCTCCTGTCTCAGCTGTCAGAGCCAGCCATGCTTCTGAATGCCAGTTGCTGGAAGCCGCAGGAGGGGACAGGGCTGCTCTTGGGTGCGAATCCTGCTCACGGGTTCCCGAAAAGAGGCATCTGGTTGTCCCCCCGTGAGGACGGGAGGCTGGGCTAGATGCTTTCCTGGCGTGATCCAGGAGCAGGGCTCTCCTTGGGCTCTTGCGTTCTTGTTCCCCAAAGGTTTGCAGGGGGTGGAACAAACCTCTTCCTCTTCCTCTTCCTCCTCCTCCATCCTTCTGCCAATGGCTGCCAGTCCCAGCGGCCTCCACGGCCCTGCCTCTGGCTGCCAGTTTTGGGGAATCGCCGCAGCGAAGAGCCTGTGGGATTCCCAGCGGAGCCTCTGGGAGAACAGGGCCCTGGACTAGACAGGCCCCCTTTGGCCCCAAACAGCAGGCTCTTCACGCCTTTCCCCCCCCTCCCAACAACCCTGCGGTGTAGGCCATGCTGTCTGAGGTTACGCTTATTTATTAAATTTTAAACGTAGGTGGGTGGGGTGATAATAATAATAATAATAATAATAATAATAATAATAATAATAATAATAATAATTTTATGTGCTGCCTTTCATCCAAAGATCTCAGGGCAGCTCGCAAGATAAAAATACAGGACGACTTGCGGATCACCGAACCCAGACCCCTTTTGTAGCCCCAACGAACCTCTGTACCCCAAGGAGCCAAGGGTGGCCACTCAAGTCTGGGGCTCTCTTGTCCCCGCAGCTGCCGTGCTTCTTGCCCTTTTGCTTGCCCTCTGCCCGGCTGGTGCTCTTGAGAGAAGCCATCAGAGCCAGAGAAGGAGCCCCCCTCCCCCCCCGGAGAGTCAACCACAGCAGTCAAAGGCCATTAAGAGTGGAGGCAGAAGGCCCGCCTCGTAAGAAAGGAGTGCTAAAGCTTTATGGCCGGCCCATAAATGCGGCATAATGCACCTTCCCCTGGCTGGCGCTGTTTATGGGCCAGGCTGGCGCTTTGCATGCTTGAGACCTCTGGGAGGGAGGGAGGGAGGGAGGGCTGGGCCGGGTGCCAAGGCCTGGTGGCAAAGTCAGGGTGCCCAGGGCGGAGGAGGAGGAGCAGCCTCTCCTTCACCCTGGTCTAGTGGGGCGGGTGGAAAGCTGTGGAAACACTGGGGGGAGGGTGGGGGTTTCCTCTCCATCTTCTCCTTCAGGAGAGTCTTGGGCAACCAGCTCAAGCATTGCCAACCCACGGCGGGGGGGGGGGGAGAGGAGGCTGCAGGAGTAGGCCAAAGGGGACCCATTGAGGGCAGCATCCTGTCCTCACAGCAAAAGACCCAAGAACCAAAGATCTCCCGAAATGCCACCCTGAGCCGCACCCTGGAGGGGCAGCTGCTGTTGTGCTCGCTCTTGGTGGCTGGAATGATTTATCTTGCAGAGCTTGGGCACAAGAGCCCTCTCCTCTCCTGCAGTTTCCAGCAACTGGCGTTTGGGAGTTTTGCTGCCTCCAGTAATGCTGGAGCGAGGAGAGCAGAGAGAAAAACTGCCCTTGCGCATCTGCACAACCAGGTGCCTTCCTCTGCCCCAGCTGCAACAAAACCTGCCTCTCCCCTATTGGTCTCTCTACAGCCACAGCAGGCGCTGTGACTCTCCGACAGTTAGACTTCACCCCCAAAGGCACTGATAAGGAAAAATCATGGGGTACTGATTTACTCCGCTGCCCAGTACATTGGGGTGCCACTCCTCACAGGTCCCTCTGGTCAGCAAAAGAAGGAATCTCCAGCCAAGTTAAAGAAGCGAAACCGTGGTCGGTAGACCTAATCTTTATTTGTGGACCCTGTCCGTCGTGTCACCCACCTGCTTAGGTTGGCCTTTTGACCGTCCTCGGTCAAGTAGGACAATGACCATTTGACTGGGGGCACGCTGGCCCACTGTGGCTGCAGAGGGCCATGCCCCCCCAAGCAGACCGCCCCCCCCAGTGAAAAAGGCCGCATCCTGTGGCGGCAGTGTTGGGGCCATGGTAGGGAACAACTGGGCAGAAACTGTGCGGCATAGCCGGGGTGGCCTGCTGCTGTTGCTGGCTGGCCAAGCCACCCCCCCCCCTTGAAGAGGCTGCACATGTAGCCTATACGCCACCAGGACAGCCTACTGCCCTCCCCAGAGCCACTGAAACTGCAGAAGGCCGTCCTGAGGCCTACCGCCGGGCGCCCGGCGAGGTGAGGGGTCCCATGGCAAACGGCGGCAGTGGAGGGGCCTTACCCCCCCCCCCGTCCAACAAAGAAATACAAAAGGCAGGTCTTACCTGAATCTGGCCGCTAATATGCGCTCCTGGACCCGATCTGATCCAGAAGGTGGAAAGACCCAAAGGGGCCTGGCTGAAAGGGTCGGCTTCTTTTATTTTGGCCCTTGACCCCACCCCCGGCCGAATGGTCATTGTCCTACCCGGCCGAGGGCGGTCAAAAGGCCAACCTAAGCAGGTGGGTGGCACCTGCCCAGGTAAGCCCCACCCGGTGCCTCAAACTGTGCCCACCTGTGGAAGGGAGAGCGGAAATTGCTGCAACAAGGTTCAAACACACACAGAGTAAGACCCCCGAGTGTGGGGTTGCGTGAACTTTTAAGGCCTCTCCCCATTCCCCATAATACATTTCTCAACAGCAGCATCAATCAATACATCACAGATATGTCACAAAGCGGAGTGTTTGGCATGTAGAAACAGGAGCCCATCACCCACCCCTGTCAATAACCCCAGGACACCTTTGAACTGCCCTCTTCCCCCCCCCCCCAAACAATGATAGTATTGACTCATCCCCCTGGCTGCAAGGCTTTGCTGCGCTTCTCCTTTCAAAGTATCAGGATTCAACCCACCACCCCAATGGGTTTCTGCCTGGGGCATGTGCTGCCTGCAATTGCCTCCTGCCCCCTTGTGGAGGGGGGAGGAGTATGTGACCATATGCCTGTGGGATTATGGAGTCGGGGGGGGGGACGGGGACCTGGATTCCCCTCTTCCAGAGGAGCCATTAGCCCTTGGAACCAAGGAAATCCGCCAAACCGTTGAATTTTGGCGCTTATTTGAAGCTTCTACAGTTTTCTATATTGGATTGTCAGAGGAAACAGTACCATTCCTGGTATCTGCCGATTGCTACAATTTCATATACTGCTTTTCTCAGCCTCTCTGCTGTTGTGCATGTGTGGTGCCTGTGCCGGTAACGGTCATTGTTCTGGCCTTAGTTAGAGGCTCTGCCATTCCCAAGTGGGGACTCCGTGGCGCTGCTGCTTCCGGGGTGATTTTGTCACCCCCACGGGGAGTCGCCCCGGGAGCAGCAGCGTCGGACCGCCGCTTAACTCCTTTTGCCCAGAGCTTAAAAGCGGGCTCTTCGGCTTAAAAGGGGGCTTCCCGGAAACGCCACTGTCAACGTTTTTCTGGCCTTAACTCTGGTGGGGAGGGATTTTGGGGGAAGGGTTTAACTGCCCCCCACCTGGTTTTACAGCACACTCTATTGTCTCCCAAGACAGACAGATGCCACCAACTGCTTTCTCCAACTGTGGAGGCCGAGTCTTGGCTAGCAGCCATCAACAGCCTCCTCCTTCTGCTCCTCCATGAATCTCGCCAATCCTCTCCTGAAGCCATCTCCATTGGTGGCCCTTGCCGCCTCCTGTGGCAGGCAGTTCCACAGGTCAACTCTGCGCGGCAGGTTCACAAATCTACAGCCCTTGACACAGAATTGGTTCTCTTTGGTGCTCCAGGCAGGTGACTCGGTAGCCTAGTACATATTTAAGACGGGTGGGGGTGGGGGAAAGAGGGCAGGTGGGCATCCCTTGTTACACACACACAAAAGCAAAAAACAAAACTCTGTGTGGCAGGAAGAAGTCCTTTCTTCGTTGTTGGGGGCCCACGAATGCCGCAAAATCCTTTGGTGCTTTGCAGAGGCCTCTCTCTTGGCAAAGTGTGGCTCAATCGCAGCTTCACCCAACGCCCCCTTCGGCCTCACCTGCTCCCCTCCCTCCATGAAATCCTTCTTTGGCGATCCCTCGTAGCTGAGTAAGATTGTCTTCCATAAACACACTTTTAACAGTGAGTCCGTAAGTGACTGTGGAGGCCAATTCTGGATCCACACGTCCTTCCACAGTGGGGACATTGGTTTCCAGGGCGGGAGTTGATCACGGTGTGGATTTGCCAAGCGTGCCTTCCTCTTAGCACGTTTCTCCCTTGCGTCCTGAGTTCGAGTGTCTTCAAAGCCCATGACACCTTTGGTAAAGGCTGTTCTCCAACTGGAGCGCTCGCAGGCCAGTGTTTCCCAGTTGTCAGGTGTTTATACTACATTTTTTTAAGATTTGCCTTGAGAGAGTCTTTAAACCTCTTTTGTTGACCACCAGCATTACGCTTTCCATTTTTAAGTTCGGAATAGAGTAGTTGCTTTGGAAGACGATAATCAGGCATCCAAACAACATGACCAGTCCAACGAAGTTGATGTTGAAGAATCATTGCTTTGACACTGGTGATCTTTGCTTCTTCCAGTACACTGGCATTAGTTCCCCTGTCTTCCCAAGTGATGTGTAAAATTTTTCGGAGACACCGTTGATGGAATCTTTCGAGGAGTTGGAGATGGCGTTTATAAGTGGTCCATGTTTCACAAGCATATACAGTAAGGTTGGTAGTACAATAGCTTTGTAAACAAGCATTTTGGTTTCCCTGCGAATGTCCCGGTCCTCAAACACTCTGCACTTCAATCGGGAGAAAGCCAAACTCGCAGAGCTCAGGCGATGCTGGATTTCAGCATCAATGTCGGCCCTTGTGGAAAGATAACTGTCCAGGTAGGAGAAGGGATTGACATTTTCCAATGAAATACCCATGACACATTTGTCTTGGTTAAAGGTCCTTTTGTCCCTGGACATCCATGTTCCCGTGGATCAAGTCACGGAGGTTTTTCAACTTGGCCTCTGCACCTTGGCAGCTGTGGGGTGTGTGTGTGTGTGTGTGTGTGTGCTTTCCTTTGGCTTCCCCCATTTTGTGGGGAAGGAGCTCCAGAGACCCTTTCCCCAAGCCTCGCCAGAGGGGCAAGGTGACCGAGAGCCACCCTACCCTGTCATCTCCCTCAAAAAAATACCTGCAAGCAAGGACCCTCCTCAGCCTGGGGCTGCCCCACTCTCAGCCCCCTGGCCAGCCCAGCCCCCTCCCCATGACCCGAGAGTGGCTTTGTCACGTTCCTCATGCACTGCAGCAATGGTTTACACTCAGGTAACACTTATGCATCTTTAATGGATGCCTGGTGAATAATTCAGAGCAATTGATTTTATATTAATAAATTCTCAGGAGAGGCCAACAATCTCCTGGCAGGTGATGGGGGTGGGGTTGGGGTGAGAAGGCTGGAGCCCAAAGTGTCGCATTCTGCCAAAAATAGAATCATAGAACTAGAATGGGAAGGGACCCCCGAGGGTCATCTAGTCCAACCCCCTCTTGCAATGCAGGAATCTCAGCTAAAGGGTCCATGACAGATGGAGGCTGTGTCCAACCTCTGCTTAAAAATCTCCAAGGAAGGAGAGTCCGCCACCTTTCGTGAGAGACAATTCCACTTTTGAACAGCCTCTTGCCCTCAGAAAGTCCTTCCTGCAGTCCCAATCTCCTTTCTTGTAACTTGATGCCATGGGTTCGAGTCCTGCCCTCCAGAGCAGGAGAAAACAAGCTTGCGCCATCTTCCATGGGTAGATCTAGTGCAACTCACTGCAATGCGGGAACCAAGGCTAAAGGAGAGCTAGGGGACCCTCAGGCTGCAGCTCAGAGCATCTTCTCCACGGCAGGATATTAAGGCCCCACAGGAGGAGGAGGAGGGAGAGAGGGTTAGGGCCATTCTTGCACTTCCTTGGGAATAAGTCCCTCTGCAAGCAAGGGGGCTCCCCTTCCCCTAGCCCCCAAGGGCCCTTGGAGTCAGCCTGCTGGCCTCCGGCTGCCCCTCTGGTGGGCAGGGAGGGACGCCCCCTCCTGGCCTTCCTGGCGGCAGCCGTGCGAAGCCATCCTTGCCTTGCGTTTCAGGCACGGTAATAGGCTGCATTTTAATTGACATAATTAAAAGCTACTCTGTTCATCTCATTTACAACTTATTTGTAGGGGAGGATAATTATCGCGAGTGCTGCCTAGGGGGACATTAGAGGAGGCAGGCGGGGGGCGCAGCTCTCCCAGTGGAGGCGGCGCCGCTTCCTGCGATGGTGGGGGGGAGGTATCGTCCCCCAGGCAGAGCCCTTCCTCGTTCAGGGCCCGCCAGGGGTCCAGCAGGCCAGGGGTCACCTTGGGAGCTCTTTGGCCTTTTCAAGGTGGGGGCAGTGGGGTCGGGTGTGTGTGTGTGTTTCTAGGATCAACGGCTGCAAATTGGACCCCAGCAGGAAACAGCTACTGGACTTCCCCCCCCCCGGGGGGGGGGAAGCAGTGGGTCCCTCTGCACAGATTAGGGGGTGCCCAGTATCAGAAAGGATAATTCGCCCCTGGAAGTTGGGCTGGTGAATTGTTTGCTTCTCTTGCGCTGCCCATAAGAACCTGCAGCTGGATCAGGCCAAAGGGGAATCTTCTGATCCAGCATGAGCATCCTCTTCTCACAGGGGTGAGAACACAGGAATCTGGATAGACTGCCTCTGCAGTTGGAGGTTCCATAAGAACCTAAGAAGAGCCTGGCTGCTGGATGAGGCCAGCGGCCCATCTAATCTTCTCACAGGGGCCAACCAGATGCCTCTTGTGGATCCCAGCTTGAGCCCTCCCGCCTCCTGTGGTCTCCAGCAGACGGCATTGAGAAGGAGCTGGGGCAGGGGACTGCAGGCAGGATCGGGCCCTTCGGAGCTCCTCCCAGCAACTAGTGCAACAAACTGAGCCCAGGGCCAGCCCCTCCGTCTCGGAACTGGGAGAGGAACCCAGGAGTCCGGGACTCCTCCGCTCCACCCATTTCTCTGTATACAACGCGCCGTTTCCTCGCGCCGCCTCCCTGCTGCTGGTATGTGTTTGTGTCAGGATCCAGGCTGTTGGTTCTCCTTCGCAGAGGCAGGCGAAGGGTGGTTTGGAGAAGTCACGCTGAGCTGCTAATTAAAGCCGAGCCCCCCTTCTCGACGGCTCCCAATTAAAGATAAGCGCGTGCGCGGCGCTCCCTGTAATTACGGCCGCGCCGCCGCCGCACCCGGGAAAGCGATCGGAGGCGGCGCCCGGCCGGGATCGTGGCCGCCTCCTCCTCCTCCTCCTCTGGACCAACCGGCAGAGACCCCCCCTCCCCCTCGCCGCGTATTTGCATCTCAGAAAATTAAATAAGGCTCGGCGGCCCATAAAGGAGCGGGATTAATTTAGCCGCAGCCACGATAATGAAAGCAGAGCATCGGATGCAATAAAAACCGGGGGGGGGGGGGTGTGATCTCGCCGTTTAATTAATCAATAAATCTTGTCACACCATTTTTTGGGGCGGGGGTGGGTTGGAGGAGCCCCGAAGCTGCTGATCTTGCCGAAAGCAGGAGTCTGGGCGGGCGGGGCAAGGCAAGGCAGCGGAACCGGGGGAGGGGGCCTCGCTTGGCCCCGGAGACAGGCTCCTTTCGCGTCCGCAGGGTGATGAGGGGAGAGGAATGCCCAGGTAGGGCGGGAGGATCCAGGAAGAGGGCCGGGCTGCTGAAAGACCAGGCAGCTCACCTTGGGGATCAGTCGCTCTGACTCTGGCTTCGCCTACCTGGCAGGGCCGTTGTGGGCATTAAGCGAGGAGGGGAAGAGCTGTGGACTCACAGCAAGGGAATCAGAATCTGGCCGTGTTGGAGCTTGTGGGGGCAGCCAGCCGCAAGGCCCTGCATTGGGGGTTGGGGGGTTGGACTAGATGGCCCTTGAGGTCCCTTCCACAATACTATGATCCCGTGATGCATCTCCAGGTGGGTGAAGGGCTTTTCTTGGGAGCCAGCCTGTTGCTCTGCCTAGCCCAGCGCAGTCTACCTTGAGGAGCAGCAGCGCCTCTCCAGCAGGGCTCCTTCCCCAGCCCTCCCGGGAGGCAGCCCGGCCTTTGCCCTGTGGAGCAGGTGCTCGGCCACTGAGCTACGGCAAAGACCCTTCCTCAGACCAGGGGCGGTTCTTCATTCCGGCTTCTGTGTGGCGCTGAAGGAAGAGAACAGGAGGCATCTTGGTTCACTGGGCGTCTGGCTCTGTCCTGCCCGAGACCAAAGGCAATAGCCATAGCAGGGTGGGCTAGCTGGGTTTTTTTTTGCCCCGGGTGAAGCCTCTGGGAGGGGTGTCACTGAGGCTCCCAGCCTCTGTGTGTGTGTGCGTGCACAAATGCATGTAGTGGGTGCCAAATTGGTCTTTGACCAGGGTGAAATTAAGCCTAGTTTTGCCCCTGCAAAGGCAGGTATATTATTATTATTATTATTAATAATAATAATAATAATAATAATAATAATAATAATTTCCCCCCCACTGGCTGGAGGCGCCAATCATGGGGGGCAGGGCCCCACCCCGAGTGTCACCCCCCAGGGTGCTACCCTGGGCGGACCGCTCCCGCCCCCCCTTGGTACACCCCTGAGTGCAGTTGGCTCTGGCTGGCTTCAGGAGCTGCTCGCTGCCGTGGCGCCTGCCATTTTGCCTCGCCAGAAGTCCCCATATGATGTGTCTTGTGCCATTGAACCCATCACGCAACACTCATTCCCTACTAATAAATCTACAACACTTAAAATATAAATCTGGGGACATTAAATGAAATCTGGGGACGGATTAGGTCCAGGGACAGATTTGTAAATCCGGGGGCTGTCCCCGGGAAATGGGGACGTCTGGTAACCATAGTCTTCGGACCCCCAATAAAATATTGGAGGTCCCCCAAGTTGATGGCCATTGCCATTGAAATGGTGCGCAAGAACAGTGTCATGTGATTGATTATGTGGGGCGGAGCCTACCTGCCCCCCAATATTTTATTCAAGTTGGCACCCCTGAATTTAATGGATAATCAGCACCGTCCTAATTGCCTGCTTGCACAGCGGCGGCGCCTGTCTGAGTAAGCAGGAATCGGACAGGTCCGCAGCCTCCCGGAGCCGCAAGATTGGATGAGGCAAAGGGAAACATTTGCAGCAGCTGCAGCAGCAACCCAGAAATGTGGCCTTGCAGGTAAAGGTCACAGCTGCCAAGAAGAGCTGTCCTCCGGCGGAGGCAGGGAATGCGGGTGCGTGCGTGGCATCCCAAAAAGGGAGGCCTTGGCAAGCCATTAGCTCCTCTCGAGGCTCAGGGACCCCCACCCCTTTTTGGGAAGGGAGGCGGGCAACTGCGGCTCCGCTTCTGGTGGCCGCGCAACGGGAGCGCATCGCCCTGGCCTCCACCCCGGCGCTCAGGCTCGGCTTCCCCCGAGACACACGCGCGCACGCCCGGCAGGAAGAGCCAGGGATTCATATCACCCCTTAACCTTCTCTTCTCCAGGCTAAACATACCCAGCTCCCTAAGCCGTTCCTCATAAGGCATCGTTTCCAGGCCTTGGACCATTTTGGTTGCCCTCCTCTGGACACGTTCCAGCTTGTCAGTATCCTTCTTGAACTGTGGTGCCCAGAACTGGACACAGTATTCCAGGTGAGGTCTGACCAGAGCGGAATATAGTGGTACTATTACTTCCCTTGATCTAGATGCTATACTCCTATTGATGCAGCCCAGAATTGCATTGGCTTTTTTAGCTGCTGCATCACACTGTTGACTCATGTCAAGTTTATGGTCTACCAAGACTCCTAGATCCTTTTCACATGTACTGCTCTCAAGCCAGGTGTCACCCATCCTGTATTTGTGCCTTTCATTTTTTTTGCCCAAGTGTAGTACTTTACATTTCTCCCTGTTAAAATTCATCTTGTTTGCTTTGGCCCAGTTCTCTAATCTGTTAAGGTCATTTTGAAGTGTGATCCTGTCCTCTGGGGTATTAGCCACCCCTCCCAATTTGGTGTCATCTGCAAACTTGATCAGGATGCCCTCAAGCCCATCATCCAAGTCATTGATAAAGATGTTGAATAAGACTGGGCCCAAGACAGAACCCTGTGGCACCCCACTAGTCACTTCTCTCCAGGATGAAGAGGAGCCATTGATGAGCACCCTTTGGGTTCGGTCAGTCAGCCAGTTACAAATCCACTGAATGGTAGCATTGTCTAGCCCACATTTTACCAGCTTCTTTACAAGAATATTATGGGGCACCTTGTCAGAGTTAACTGTCAGGGTTCCGTTACCTTTACCTTTTTTATATACCTGGAGGTTATAGCACGTTTCTCCCTTGCGTCCTGAGTTCGAGTGTCTTCAAAGCCCATGACACCTTTGGTCAAGGCTGTTCTCCAACTGGAGCGCTCGCAGGCCAGTGTTTCCCAGTTGTCGGTGTTTATACTTCATGAGTAGGTCTAATCCTCTTCATCTAGGCGGATGGACCATGCCTGCCTCCTGAGGGAGGGAATTCCACAGGTTAACTCTGCACTGGGTGAAGAAGTCCTTTTTTTAATCCATCCTGAATCTTCCAACATTCAGCTTCCTCAGATGTCTACAAATTTTAGTGTTAGGAGAGAGGGGGGAAATCTTTTCTCTGCCCGCGTTCTACAGGCCAGGCATAATTTTAAAAACTACTATCCTGTATCCTCTCCCTTGCCTTTCCTCTAAACTAAAAACTCCCGCTGCTGCAACCATTCCTTGATGGTTTGCACTTTCTCCTGTTTTAGGAAAATCCTCTGGGCTCACTTGGATAGTCAAACAAAGACACCAGCCAGGAATACAGAGCAAAGGAGCAGCCAGAAGGCCTGGTCTTTATTTTTTAAGGACTGTTGCAACAGGACTTGTACCCAGAAGGAAGAAGCCCAGAACAAAGGATGGCTCCCTCCTTTATAAGTTTCCCCTTTTTTCCCATAAACACCTCTGGTGAAGCATCATGCATACATCATAAACACATCATACATCATACATATGTCACAAGGGGGGGGGTGTCTGGCAGAAACGGGTCCATCGGTTACTGGCCCCAACTCTCCCTTGCCCTCCACCTTACCCCCATCAAGTGATACAAAAGAAATATGTACAAGTGCCTGTTTTCCTGGTCAAGGTAATCCCACTCCTTTGTCCTGAACCGAGAACCTAATCCATTCCCGGAGGGTCTGCCATTGTCTGTGTGACTCAGAAATATGGATTATGAAGATATATTATTACCAGCAAAAAGGATGAAAGTGACAAAGCATGATACGTATAAACAAGTATCTCCTCAAAGGCATAGCCTATGGCATTGTTGTTCATAGAATCCTAGAATCCTAGAGTTGGAAGAGACCACAAGGGCCATCCAGTCCAACCCCCTGCCAAGCAGGAAACACCATCAAAGCATTCCTGACAGATGGCTGTCAAGCCTCCGCTTAAAGACCTCCAAAGAAGGAGACTCCACCACACTCCTTGGCAGCAAATTCCACTGTCGAACAGCTCTCACTGTCAGGAAGTTCTTCCTAATGTTTAGGTGGAATCTTCTTTCTTGTAGTTTGAATCCATTGCTCCGTGTCCGCTTCTCATTGATAAAGATGTTGAATAAGACTGGGCCCAAGACAGAACCCTGTGGCACCCCACTAGTCACTTCTCTCCAGGATGAAGAGGAGCCATTGATGAGCACCCTTTGGAATCCTGCTCCCCACTCCTTAAAACTAGGCTGGAGAGGAAGCATCCTCGTCCGCTTCCGCCTAGAGGAGGATCTTTGGGGCAGAGGCTCGTTGGGAAGCCCAGACAGAAGGAGCTCGCGGGGGGGGGGGCTTAGAGGCGCTGCCAGGGCTGGGGGGGCGGCTGATCGATGCTCGGATGAGCTTCCACTGGCGCCGTGGGGGGCTGTAATTGCACTGTCAAGTTACAGGTAGGTAGCTGTGTTGGTCTGCCATAGTCGAGTCGTGTCCGAAACAAAATTCCGGGTCAAAAAAAGCCGCTTCTGGCGAAAGAGCAGCGCACGGAAACGCCGTTCCTTCCAGTATTTATCTACTTGCACCTTAGAGACCAACCAAGTTTGTTCTTGGTATGAGCTTTTGTGTGCATGCACACTTCTTCAGATAGTCAAGAACATCGAGAGGGGGCAGCAAATCCACCCCCCGCCGCTCTGCCTGTCACATTTTCTCATGTTTGGATGGGCGGAGATGGAGGCCAGCGTTTCTTCTTCCTGCTACAGACTCGGCTGGAGTTGTGGAGGGTGGGGGCGCAAGGAGGAGTAAGGGGGGGCCCTGGTTTCCTCCAGCTTTCGGAGCCGCTTGGAGGGACGAGTAAATGAGGCTGTATATTGTCAGGGCCGGCGCGTCCATTTAGGCGAACTAGGCAGTTGCCTAGGGCGCCAAAATGGAGGGGGTGCTGGCCAGCCTGCCCCCCCGCCCGGTGCCTCTCCACCAGTGGCAGAGTGGCGGGGGAGGGGGAGCAGCCCGAAATCGGGCTTCTCCGCAGGGCCGGTGCTAGGGATTGGCGGGGGGGGGGCGCCAGAAGGTGATCTCGCCTAGGGCACAAAAAACCCTAGCACCGGCCCTGTGTATAGTGCCTCTTTGCATAGGAAGATAAGATTCTCACTGGCGGCGGGCCAGGTTCCTGTGGCAAACGAGCAAGCAGGATTAGCACCCGGATCCCTCTCCCCTCATCCAGCAGCTGCTAGTCCGAAGCATGGGTGCCGCCAACTGGAGGGCAGGGCATCATAGCCCATGTGGGAAGCATCCTTCACTAGCCCCATGAAAAGGTTGGCAGCGGCTCTCCAGGTCTCTTCTTACGAGGAATGCCAGCCCCACAGAGAGGAGGGCGCCCCTTGGCTGTATTCTGCACCTCTGGTTTATCAGGCAGGCCCTGGGCAAGGGAAGAGCTTCCTAGGCCAAAGGGTTGCCCTGAAGACCTCTCATGGCCAGGTTGTGGCAGAGGGTGGGGAGGGGAGACGGCCCTGCCAAACCAGCGGCTGCAGCAGAGCCCAGGCCACTTGCCCCCTGCGTGCCGTGTCCCCTCTCCAAAGCCAGGGAGGCTGCCAGCTCAGCCAGCAGGCAGATGTTCCAGCTGCAGTGGGAGATAAGTCAGGCCATGCAGGGCACGAAGCCCCCCACCCCTTGCTCTGTCACTGAGACACATCCCCATCTCCCCAGGAACAAAGTCCTTGCTTGGGGCGTCTTCCTTGAGTAGGAAAACAGCAACAGAGACTCTTCTGGCTCCTCAAAGAGCAGCAGCACAAAGAATGAGGGGGACCACAGCTCACCTCAGCAGGTGAATAAAGCTGAATCGTTTGGGGGGTGGAAGAGGAGACTGATAAGCAGAGCGAGAGGGGGACAAAAGGACTCATGGCGATAATTATGTAAGCAGTCCTATAAAACCACACATATATATATATTGTTAGAAAGGACCATAAGAACCACAGGAGAGCATGCTGGATCAGGCCAAAGGGGGCCCATCCAGTTCAGCATCCTGTTCTCCCCAGTGAAAACCCACAGGCAGGACCCAGGTGTAAGAACACTTTCCCTTTCCATGCTGGAGAGGCAATTAGGCATTGCTTCATAATGGTTAGGAGACCTCGGAAGCCTTCTCCTCCTCCACCAAGTGCACAACCCTGCCTTTCCACCATTTGGGGATTTGACTTCTGGGCAGTGTGTGTGTGTGTTGTGTGTGTGTTGATTTCCCATCATCATCATCATCACTCATCATCATCACCATCACTGTATCTCTTCTTTTTTACTTTGTGCTTCATCACAGGGGAATCCCAACCAGTAAAGAGTTCTCTGCTCATGTCTGGAAGCCCAATTTTACACAAAATACTGTTGGCACACAAACAAAATTTAAGGGCATGTTCTCGGCCCTGACAAGTGAGGTGGGAGGAGCTGGAGGCAGATACAAGCAGGAAAAGTGTGTGGAGAAATTCAGATTTTCCGGAGAGAATTCCAAATGGAAAGCGCTCAAGTACAGTCCCAAAGACACACCGAACAACGAAAGGATGGATTTTCCCATCATGTGGACAGACCCTAAGAAGACACCTTGTCTCTCCTAATTAAAATTGCCCCCCGCCAATGAACCAACTTACCCCACAGCTGCTGGTCCAGGTCGTGGTCCCCACTCTGAACCCGCTGCAAAGGTGGTGTGGCCTCTTTTTAAGGGTGTGTGTCAAATGCACCCCCCCAAAAAACCTGACAGTGGATTTACAGGAGTTCATTCAAAGCTTGTCTTTCATCTGAAATGTTTATGAAATGAGCCCTGCCTTGCCTGGGATTTATGCACTGCACTGCTGGCGCATCCTTGGGCCTGCAAACAAGGCCACGAGGGAGCCGCATCACTGCTTCGGCTCAGTTCAAGAGGCTGCAAATCAAAGTGTGTGTGTGCCGAGAGGAGGCCACGCCAGAGCCTGGCATCAAAAGAGACATCCTGATGAATAAATCAGCTTGCTGGGCACCAAGGTGCACAAGCGAACTGGTGGTTCCCCCGTTCCAGCTCTGCCGGCGGAAATTCTGAAGTGATGCAGGCAGGCAGCTGGACAGGCAGGCAGCTGTTGGCCTCCACCTGCTCCTCCATCCTTCACACCTGGAACGGGAGGTCAGAGCTGTCTTCACGCAGCACTGAGTCAAACTCTGGAATTTGATCCCACAGGAGGCAGGGATGACTTTGAAAGAGGATTGGGCAAATTCACACAGAGGAGGAGGAGGAGAGCGCTATTGAGGGCTAGTAGCCATTATGGCTATGCTCTGCCTCCCTTCCAGGATCAGGCCTTTCTTGTGGGGTGTAACATCACAGAAAGCAGACAAATACTGTGTCCAGTTCTGGGCACCACAGTTCAAGAAGGATACTGACAAGCTGGAACGGTCCAGGGAGGGCAACCAAAATGGTCAAAGGCCTGGAAACAATGCCTTATGAGGACGACGGCTTATGAGGAACGGCTTAGGGAGCTGGGTATGTTTAGCCTGGAGAAGAGAAGGTTAAGGGGTGATATGATAGCCATGTTCAAATATATCAAAGGATGTCATATAGAGGAGGGAGAAAGGTTGTTTTCTGCTGCTGCTCCAGAGAAGCGGACACGGAGGCAATGGATTCAAACTAACTACAAGAAAGAAGATTCCACCTAAACATTAGGAAGAACTTCCTGACAGTAAGAGCTGTCCGACAGTGGAATTTGCTGCCAAGGAGTGTGGTGGAGTCTCCTTCTTTGGAGGTCTTTAAGCGGAGGCTTGACAGCCATCTGTCAGGAATGCTTTGATGGTGTTTCCTGCTTGCTTGGCAGGGGGTGGCCCTGGGGGTCTGGTCCAACTCTAGGATTCCCACTTCCTGTGGGGCCCGGAGTGGACACGCAGGGGGATGTTACTCCAGCCAGGAGGACTTCCTCTCCCACCTGGTCTGGAGCATCCTCCCCCTGCGTGTGACCAGGTAGATGGATGTGACCCTGGCAGACCCCATAAAAGGGCTGGTCACGCAGCCCTTCTTCAATTTATTCCATCTTGATGCCGGAGTTTTGCTGTCCTGTCTGGCTGGTCAGCCAGCAGCACATGGGCTCAATCCGTACTGGGTGAACAAACTCACATTCTCCTCTGAACTACAAGCTAGAGGCTGCATTCAGGATCACACTGTGAACTGAATAAGTAAACTCCTTATCGTTACTTTTAATAGAAGGCTGTTGTGTCTTTATTCTTTTAAGAGGGAATAAACTGGAACCTACCAAGAGGCATCCAACCTGGACAAGCCAGACTGGACTGGTTAACTAAAGAGATCCAAACAGAATCTACCAACTGAGTCACGCAGCCCTTATTCAGTACTTATAATGACATCTGCGATGCTGTTTGCTGAGTGATTGAGGATCTCAGCCAGCAGAACATGGGTAATAACCCACATGGTTTAATCCCTCTGTAACTACAAGATATCCTCAACTCCTACTAAACTCGTTACTTTTACTACAAGGCTGTTCTCACATTTCTGGCCCTGGCCCTACCAAGAGGCATCCAACCTGGAGCCACCAACCCCCAAACGAATCTACCAACTAGCTTCCTTCTAAGTGGGGAATGACCTCTACTGAATAGGGTGATTGAGGAAGGATAATATTTAATCAAGATATCCTCTCCTACTTTCCACTACATTCTCACATTTCTGGCCCTGGCCAGACCACCCCTTGCAGCAACTGACGTTTGAAGAGGGGGTTGCTGCAGGATTTTGAACCCCAGAGTAACCCTCACCAGAGTGATGGGAGGGGGAAGCTCTTCTTGCGTGCCCGTGTCTGCGTCCCCCCACCCAGGTCCCAGGTTCCAGTCTCACGCTCTAACCAGCACACAACACTACCTCCCTCCCTCCCTCCTTCCAAAGCCAACTCCCTGGCTTGGTCCTTTCTCTGGGGATCTCATGTCGGCTACTGGATCTGCTACCTGGCACAAGCATCTCCTCTTTGACTCCAATTAATGTTCTCGGTGGCGTATATTTGGGAATAAGGCAAATACTGCAAAAACGATGGCAGGGTTAAATTTCCAGTGCTGTCTCCTCCAAAGGAGACCAAATCCACGTTCCATTGCCCTGCCCCTGGAACGTCTCGCTGGGCAGGGAATCAGAGAACGGGTGACATTATTTATTATTATTATTATTATTATTATTATTATTATTTATTATTTATACCCGCCCATCTGGCTGGGTTTCCCCAGCCACTCTGGGCGGCTCCCAACAGAATATTAAAAACACGATAAAACATCAAACATTAAAAACTTCCCTAAACAGGGCTGCCTTCAGATGTCTTCTAAAAGTCAGATA
This sequence comes from Lacerta viridis, assembly GCA_900245905.1. Classification (NCBI taxonomy): domain Eukaryota; kingdom Metazoa; phylum Chordata; class Lepidosauria; order Squamata; family Lacertidae; genus Lacerta; species Lacerta viridis. The sequence goes on along the minus strand of OFHU01003840.1, from coordinate 133,837 downwards.
GTTGTTTATTTCCTTGACATCTGATGGGAGGGCGTTCCACAGGGCGGGCGCCACCACCGAGAAGGCCCTCTGCCTGGTTCCCTGTAACCTCACTTCTCGGAGGGAGGGAACCGCCAGAAGAAGTGTGCATGCACAGGAAAGCTCATACCAGTAACAAACTTAGAGACCAACTAAGTTGCTACTGGAAGGATTTTATTTTTATTTTTCATTTTGCCTCACCACAGCACCACACCTGCCGCAGGGGGAGCTGTGCCTCAGGGCTGCAGAAGCCCCAGCCCTGGAAAAACCGTGTGTCTCTCTCTCTCTCTCTGTGTGTGTGTGTGTGTGTGTGGAAACTGAGTCTGAGCAGCCAGAGACGCGGCCGTCCTTCTCCTCCAGGCGCCTGCAGCTGACACGGAAGAGCCTTGTCTCCTCGCATCAGCACAAGCTCCACTCTTCTCCTCCTCCCTCCCTCCCTCCCTCCTCCTGAGTTTTCCGAATGGCTCTCCCCAGTGGAGGTGGGGGGCGGAGGGCGAAGAGTGTGCTCCTGCAGCATTGCTGTCCTCCCCCCCCTTGTTTATCCAGCGTTCCCTTGCAGGAGTCATCAGTCACGCACTGCATCTCACATCCCTTGGCAGAGAGGGAGGCCTGGGAGTGGGGCTGACCCAGCTTCCCCCCAAGGTGCTCTCTCTGTGCTTACCTAGGCTTCGCGGGGAGGGCCTCTTTGGGGGCATCCTCAGGAGCCTGGCCTTGGCAGGGGGCTCAAGACCCCCACCCTGTGCTGGTCCCAGGGGTTTGTCCGTGAAGCGAGGTCCAAGTCCAGTCCTGGGTCTAGGGGTCCAAAGGAGGTCAGTCCGGCAGGGAGCGAGGCAGGTTCAGGCACGACGTTGCAGGTCAAGCATACATTTGCAGCTGAGTTGCTCACGCAACTTGGGCTGGGTCTGGCTGACTTTTATCTGGCCCTATGCTTAGGGCGGCCCCAATCCTCTGGAGACTCGCCTCTCCTCCGGGCCTGGAGGCAAGCATTCCTCCTGTAAGCACTTAGCTCTCTTCGCCTCTCTGGTGTGTTCCTGGACCCAGGGGCCGCCTCAGCTTCCTCTGATGAGGCTGGGAGTGGAGGCACCTGCAGGCAATGGGCAATCCTCCCTCCCATCAGGAGCCAGAGCAGACTCCGCTGATGCCTGCACCTGGGGATCCAGCACAGGTGGGGATCCTTCAGGCTCAAGCCCTGGCCCCGGCTCAGCTGGTTCTGGAGGCGGGGAATCCTGTGCAGGCTGGGATCCCTCAGGTTCAGCATCTGAGTCTGACTCCCAGGCCATCACACCCCCCCTGCTGTGCACTAGCCTAGGGCCTTTGGGCCCAGTCATTCAGACAGTCCAAAAGCATTGCTGTCAATCAATCAATCAATCAATCAATCAATCTACTGGGAGTGGCCGCTGGGACCACATAACACCGGTCTCCTGAAGACCTACATTGGCTCCCAGGACGTTTCCGAGCACAATTCAAAGTGTTGGTGCTGACCTTGAAAAAGCCCTAAACGGCCTCAAAGGCCAGTAGACCTGAAGGAGCGTCTCCACCCCCATCGTTCAGCCCGGACACTGAGATCCAGCGCCGAGGGCCTTCTGGCGGTTCCCTCACTGCGAGAAGCAAAGCTACAGGGAACCAGGCAGAGGGCCTTCTCGGTAGTGGCGCCCGCCCTGTGGAACGCCCTCCCATCAGGGGTCAGAGAGATAAACAACTACCTGTCATTTAGAAAATACCTGAAGGCAGCCCTGTTTAGGGAAGTTTTTAATCTGTGACATTTTAATGTATTTTAATATTTGTTGGAAGCTGCCCAGAGTGGCTGGGGAGACCCAGCCAGATGGGCGGGGTACAAATAAATTATTATTATTATTATTATTATATTATTATTATTATTATTAAATAATTAAAAAATTGTGACCTCCCATCTGACTGGGTTGCCCCAGCCACTCTGGGTGGCTCTTCTGAACATTTCATAGAATTGTAGAGTTGGAAGGGATCCCCAAGGGCCATCTAGTCCAACCCCTAGCCATGCAGGACTCTGTGGGAGGAAGGATGTGAAACCAGCTTGGTGCCTGGTTCCGAAATGTGCGTCTTTGGTTCCGAAATGTGCGTCTTTGCATCGCACGTCCTCCAGCAGGAGAGAACCCCTCTTAGCAGAGTTGAAACTCACAAAAGTCAAGCAGCGCAGTGGAAGCATTAGGAATGTGGGCCGTTAAACCTTTTTATCCCATTTAGTTAGCTTGCAAACACCTCCCCTCTTTCGGCCTTTCTTGCAATGAACACACCATACTCTGTTACGTAAGTTTAAAATGTTTTACTTACAAAAAGTTCCAAAGGTCAGGTTTGTGCATGAATCCAAACAGCAGCAAAGAAAACACAGGCGGAATACTTTTGGGTAAGAAATACAGAAAGATAGCTCCAAACACATGCTCTAAGCTTGGAGGGTGCTTGGGCATGGCTTCTTTGGTGAGTAACATGGCACAGAGAAGGCCTTACTTCCTCCTTTATTGGACAATAAGAGCCATGACCTAGCTGAGTCTAGGAATCCAACTCTGTGGCCTTAACTTCTTCATGCACTAACTAGTACTCATGCATTTTGACTGCAGTTTCCCACAGAGTCTCAGCTAAAGAAGAAGAAGAAGAGTTTGGATTTGATATCCCGCTTTATCACTACCCGAAGGAGTCTCAAAGCGGCTCACATTCTCCTTTCCCTTCCTCTGTGAGGTGAGTGGGGCTGAGAGACTTCAGAGAAGTGTGACTAGCCCAAGGTCACCCAGCAGCTGCATGTGGAGGAGCGGAGACGCGAACCCGGTTCACCAGATTACGAGTCCACCGCTCTTAACCACTACACCACACTGGCTAAAGAATCCCTGCCTGATGGCCACCCTCAGAAGGTGGTGGAATCTCCTTCCCTGGAGGTTTGGTGGCCACCTGTTGTGGATGCTTTGACTGAGATTCCTGCATTGCGAGAGGGGGTTGGAATAGATGACCCCCTGGTGTCCCCTTCCAACTCTTCTACGATTCTATGTGACAACCCTTCATATATTTGAGGATGGCTCTCATGCTACCTCTTCTCTTTTCCAGGCTAAGCATCTCCGGCTCTCTCAACCGTTCCTCGTGAGGACTGATTTCCAGGCCATTAATCGCCCTCTTCTGTTGGGACCCACCGCTGCTGTGTGGAGGGAGCACTTCTGCTTGACTCTGTGGGCACCCGGACCTGCCTGGTATGTAGCCGTAACGGATAGCTGCCCTCCAGGGCTGTCTCAGGCAGGGAAGACTCTTTCCCATCCCCAGTGAGATTGAGACCCTTTCAGAGGAAGCAGGTGGGGTGGGGGGGAGTGGAGCAGGAGTTCAGCCTTGGGCTCCAAGAACTGCAAAATGCATGTTTAACTCTGGAGGGGTTAATTGGCTCCGTGTCAGGAAAGCATGCTGGTGTCACGGCAGTCCCTGCTGCTGAGACGCAGCACATCTGTCAGGGCTGCAGAGCTCAAATGAGTATAAAGGACAAAGCGAAACTTGAGTGATATTTTTTAAGGAAGAAACCTGACCCTCCCCCCCCCCGCTGCCTCTGACCATGCCTTTGAAACCGTAATTAATTCATCGGCCGCCCGCCATGCGCAGCCATCACTCATCCTGTTTGCCAACTTGTATCTCAAACGAGTATCGCTCCTCTTAGGCCCGCAACACCTCCTCGCCCTCGTTTGAAATACGACGTTGGCATCTGGGCGGCGGGATAATTTATGGCCTCTCCTGTCGGCGCCTTGCCTCTCCCTCCGGCTCCTTGGGCTGCGGTGCCTTCAGAAGATAAATCTGCAATTTTCTTGAAATTGAAGATCAATCGCCAATTTAACTTTCCCTCCTCGCTTTGATCCGGATCCCAGTTTGATGCGAGGAGGGAGAGACCGAGGCACCAGCCCTGGGCAAGATAGCGCCGAGCGACCAAGACGGAAGTCCAACAGGTGGCAGGCAATGGAGGAGGAGAGAGAGCCATTGGGGGCTCCTAGCTAGCCAGGATGGCTCCACTCTGCCTTCCCAGAGCTGGAGGCAGCCAGGCTTCTGAAGGCCAGTTGCTGGACATCGCAGGAGGGGAGAGGGCTGCGCTTTTGCTCGGATCCTGCTTGCAGGTTTCCCATTGAGGCATCTGGTTGGCCACTGTGAGAACAGGATGCTGGACCAGATGGGCCCCAAAATAACCCCTCTGCAGCGCCACAAATCCAACTCAATGGTGCAACGTTGGGAAATGTCAATCCCTTCTCCTACCTGGGCAGTTCTCTTTCCACAAGGGCCGACATTGATGCTGAAGTCCAGCATCGCCTGAGCTCTGCGAGTTTGGCTTTCTCCCAATTGAAGCGCAGAATCTTTGAGGACCGGGACATTCGCAGGGAAACCAAAATGCTTGTTTACAAAGCTATTGTACTACCAACCTTACTGTATGCTTGTGAAACATGGACCACTTATAAACGCCATCTCCAACTCCTCAAAAGATTCCATCAACGGTGTCTCCAAAATTTTTTACACATCACTTGGGAAGACAGGTGAACTAATACCAGTGTACTGGAAGAAGCAAAGATCACCATGTCGAAGCAAGGATTCTTTGTTGGACTGGTCATGTTGTGGATGCCTGATTATCATCTTCCAAAGCAACTACTCTATTCCAAACTTAAAAATGGAAAGCGTAATGCTGGTGGTCAACAAAAGAGGTTTAAAGACTCTCAAGGCAAATCTTAAAAAATGTAGTATAAACACCAACAATTGGGAAACACTTGCCTGCGAGCGCTCCAATTGGAGAACAGCCTTTACCAAAGGTGTCATGGGCTTTGAAGACACTCGAACTCAGGACGCAAGGGAGAAACATGCTAAGAGGAAGGCACACTGTGATCAACTCCCGCACAGAAACCTATGTCCCCACTGTGGAAGGACGTGTGGGTCCAGAACTGGCCTCCACAGTCACTTACACTGTTAAGGCCGTGTTCATGGAAGACAATCTTACTCGGCTACCAGGGATCGCCAGAGAAGAAGAAGAAAAAGAAAACAATGCCCAACCTGAAGAACATGGAGCAGATGATTCAGCGGGGGAAACACAGCCCAGAATAAGTAAGGAGGTAGTACAGGAATACTTGGCTAATTTAGATGTATTCAAGTCTCCAGGGCCAGATGAACTACATCCAAGAGTATTAAAAGAACTGGCAGAGGTGATTTCAGAACCACTGGCAGTAATCTTTGAGAATTCCTGGAGAACAGGCGAAGTCCCAGCAGACTGGAGGAGGGCAAATGTTGTCCCTATTTTCAAAAAGGGGGAAAGAGAAGACCCAAACAATTACCGCCCAGTCAGCCTGACATCAATACCAGGAAAGATTCTAGAGCAGATCATTAAGCAAACGGTCTGTGAGCACCTAGAAAGGAACGCTGTGATCACTAAAAGTCAGCATGGGTTTCTGAAAAATAAGTCATGTCAGACCAATCTGATCTCATTTTTTGACAGAATTACAAGCCTGGTAGATGAAGGGAACGCTGTGGATGTAGCCTATCTTGATTTCAGCAAGGCCTTTGACAAGGTGCCCCATGATATTCTTGTAAAGAAGCTGGTAAAATGTGGGCTAGACAATGCTACCATTCAGTGGATTTGTAACTGGCTGACTGACCGAACCCAAAGGGTGCTCATCAATGGCTCCTCTTCATCCTGGAGAGAAGTGACTAGTGGGGTGCCACAGGGTTCTGTCTTGGGCCCAGTCTTATTCAACATCTTTATCAATGACTTGGATGATGGGCTTGAGGGCATCCTGATCAAGTTTGCAGATGACACCAAATTGGGAGGGGTGGCTAATACCCCAGAGGACAGGATCACACTTCAAAATGACCTTAACAGATTAGAGAACTGGGCCAAAGCAAACAAGATGAATTTTAACAGGGAGAAATGTAAAGTACTACACTTGGGCAAAAAAAATGAAAGGCACAAATACAGGATGGGTGACACCTGGCTTGAGAGCAGTACATGTGAAAAGGATCTAGGAGTCTTGGTAGACCATAAACTTGACATGAGTCAACAGTGTGATGCAGCAGCTAAAAAAGCCAATGCAATTCTGGGCTGCATCAATAGGAGTATAGCATCTAGATCAAGGGAAGTAATAGTACCACTGTATTCCGCTCTGGTCAGACCTCACCTGGAATACTGTGTCCAGTTCTGGGCACCACAGTTCAAGAAGGATACTGACAAGCTGGAACGTGTCCAGAGGAGGGCAACCAAAATGGTCAAAGGCCTGGAAACGATGCCTTATGAGGAACGGCTTAGGGAGCTGGGTATGTTTAGCCTGGAGAAGAGAAGGTTAAGGGGTGATATGATAGCCATGTTCAAATATATAAAAGGATGTCATATAGAGGAGGGTGAAAGGTTGTTTTCTGCTGCTCCAGAGAAGCGGACACGGGGCAATGGATTCAAACTACAAGAAAGAAGATTCCACCTAAACATTAGGAAGAACTTCCTGACAGTAAGAGCTGTTGGACAGTGGAATTTGCTGCCAAGGAGTGTGGTGGAGTCTCCTTCTTTGGAGGTCTTTAAGCAGAGGCTTGACAGCCATCTGTCAGGAATGCTTTGATGGTGTTTCCTGCTTGGCAGGGGGTTGGACTGGATGGCCCTTGGGGTCTCTTCCAACTCTAGGATTCTATGATTCTATGATTCTAAGAAGATTGGGCTGACTTTGCAGGCTCCTCTTATGTTGAACAGATGCTGGTCTTGGGGTGCCTGTCGTTCATTCTGTCCGCAGGGAAGTCCTTGTGGCCCCACCCCTTCCAGCACCCACGGCAAAACCCACAGTAGAGTCTCATCCCAGAGAGGTGCCTCCTGGGCCCCTCAGCAACCCCATCCCAAGCTCCACCTCCGCCCCTGCTTTTGGCCCCTCTGGCACTTATGCTATGGGGTGCCACTGGGCACTAGTCTATTCGAATGCCATTTCACATCTACATCAACGGTTCCTGAACTGTTTTTGGGCCCCATCCCACTGGCTCCATAAACTCATCTCCAGTCCCCCTACTCACCCTATAAAAGCGTTGTTCAGAATAGCGATTTGCACAACCCGCTCAGGAATATAATAATGCAATAAAATTCAAAACAGTAGCAGCTAATTGCACATTTATTCAAAACCCAATTAAACCTATTTAGTTTATTTAATTCAGCAAAATGGATGAGCTTGATTCTGTGACACTCGCTTTAAACCTCCCTCGCCTTGAATATTAGCTAGGGAACCTCTCAGCCCCCATTGACACTCAAGGCCTATGGGGAACCTCATGAGTTTGGGGGTGAAGGAGGCTGGGGACACTTGGCCGTGTTTCTCCATGTGACCCCTGAACCCAGAGGGGCTGTGTGGGGCGTGGGCTGGACGAGGGGAAATTAGCAGCACTTGAATCCTGGCAAGACGGAGGCACTGTGAGTGGACGGTTCCCACGTGTGAAAAACGGGTTGCTCACCTGGCCTGGATGGGTTTGCATTCCCCGTGAGAGGGCAGGAACACTGTTTGGGTGCTTCCGGATCCTGCTCTGCCATGGGAGGCCCGGAAATGCTGGCTACCGGCTGCGACTCATGCCACAACCCCAGGAAGAGGTCGGCCACAGCAGCTCGGGCAATGAGGACTTCAGGACTGGAGTTCTGCAATGCCTTCTCCATATGCACAGAATGTGTCAATCACCCACCTTTTCTGAGTGGCTGGGTGTGTATTATAATGCCAGATAGGCAGTTAAACCGTGGATCTCACTCCTGCAAGAGACAGCCCTGGCTCCCAACCTACATGAGAGTAACAGAGAAAGTCATGGAGGAGGAGACGGCTATCATTGGCCATGACAACTATCCCCTGCCTCCAGGGTGCTACAAGAATTTTAAGGTCTCGCATATAGAATAAATATCCATAAATGCACACATATCTAAGTATGTGTGTCTGAGAGCAATCCCGAAGCCATTTTGACTCTCCCAATGGCCTCAAATATTCCTCTGCAGGAAGGGAGGCAAACGGGGAAAGCCATCCCATTGTCCCTTTGCTCACAAATCCTGTCTTAAGGGCATATTTGTATAAGAATAGGGTGATCCTGTGACCTGGATTCAGGAAACTAAAATATTAACCATCACAAAAGAATGGCCAGACTCTCCAGGTGATGCAATCAGTGACCATTATCAGGTATCCTGGCAGGCAGGATTTCTGCCATAGACAGGGGCCGTTCTTAGCCCCTGGGCTGCCCGGGGCGGGAAGCCAAGAGGCATCCCTGGGGGCGGGGCATCACGGTGCGTGCGTCATGATGTCATGACGCACGCAACGCCCCACCCCCGGGGGTGCCGGGCGGCGGCTTCGGGGGATTCCCGAAGCTGCCACCCGGCGGCGGCAGCCCTTCACGCCACGGCTGCTCGTGCCTGTGTGAGCAGCCGCTGCACGAAGGGGGGCCGGGAGGCGGATTTGGGAGTCTCTGCAGGCTGCATGCTTGCAAATCTCTGCTGGACGTTACCGAGGGATGCTCCAGAAGCAAAATAGCAGAGGGTTGGACTAGATGGCCCTTGGAGGTCCCTTCCAACACTACAATACTGTGGTTTTATGATTATGTGAGTGACAGGTTTATTCCGCTCTGGTCAGACCTCACCTGGAATACTGTGTCCAGTTCTGGGCACCACAGTTCAAGAAGGATACTGACAAGCTGGAACGTGTCCAGAGGAGGGCAACCAAAATGGTCCAAGGCCTGGAAACAATGCCTTATGAGGAACGGCTTAGGGAGCTGGGTATGTTTAGCCTGGAGAAGAGAAGGTTAAGGGGTGATATGATAGCCATGTTCAAATATATCAAAGGATGTCATATAGAGGAGGGAGAAAGGTTGTTTTCTGCTGCTCCAGAGAAGCGGACACGGGGCAATGGATTCAAACTACAAGAAAGAAGATTCCACCTAAACATTAGGAAGAACTTCCTGACAGTAAGAGCTGTTGGACAGTGGGATTTGCTGCCAAGGAGTGTGGTGGAGTCTCCTTCTTTGGAGGTCTTGAAGCGGAGGCTTGACAGCCATCTGTCAGGAATGCTTTGATGGTGTTTCCTGCTTGGCAGGGGGTTGGACTGGATGGCCCTGGTGGTCTCTTCCAACTCTAGGATTCTATGATTTATTGTTCACATGGAAGATGGAACAAAATTCTTTCCCCCGGCTCTGGAGGGTAGGATTGAACCCATGACTTCAAGTGACAAGAAAGGAGATTCCGACTAAACATCAGGAAGAACTTTCTGACAGTAAGAGCTGTTCAAGAGTGGAAAGGTCTCCCTTGGAAGGGGCTGGACTCTCCTTCCTTGGAGGCTTTTAAGTGGAGATTGGATGGCCACCTGTCATGGATGCTTCAGCTGTGATTCCTGCATTGTAGGGGGTTGGACTAGATGACCCTCGGGTGCCTTCCAACTCTATAATTCTATTATTATTATTATTATTATTATTATTATTATTAGTTTTATAAAATGAAGAACACTCGTTATATTTTACAAACAACTAATATGCAAGCATAGAAAGTCAATATTGAGATGTCTATGTTGCACAGGGAAGCATAGGGACGCGGGTAGCACTGTGCCCTAAACCACGGAGCCTCTTGGGCTTGCTGAGCAGAAATTTGGCGGTTTGAATCTGCACAAGAGAGTGCACTCCCATTGCTCTGCCCCAGCTCCTGCCAACCTAGCAGTTCGAAAGCACACCAGCGCAAGTAGATAAATAGGTACCGCTGCGACGGAAGGTTAAATGGTGTTTCCGTGCGCTCTGGTTTCCGTCACAGCGTCCTGTTGCACCAGAAGTGGTTTAGTCCTGCCGGCCACATGACCCAGAAAGCTGTCTGCGGACAAACACCGGCTCCCTTGTCCCGAAAGCGAGATGAGCGCCGCAACCCCAGAGTCGCCTTTGACTGGACTTAACCGTCCAGGGGTCCTTGACCTTACTTTCCCCTAGCCCCATCTGGGTGTTTAAAGCGCTGTCCTCCTCAGGAAGCCCGAACGTCTCTTTTCCGTGAAGGAAAGGAGTCCTGCTGCAGCTTGCTCCTTGAGACGCAAAACGTTCAAGTCCTGCCACATTGTGTGAAAACGTTCCCTGGGTCCGGCTTTTCCTTTGATGACGTGGAGATTATGATGAGTTGTTTTCTCAGCGAGTGCCGTGTTGCGTACATTTTGACGCCACAATTCAAGGGATGAATTTTGCAGATTTCCCCCATTTTTGTGATGGAGGTAATCTGGGCTGCCGGCTTCCGAAGAGGCAGGCTGGGTTTTGGCCGCCGGGCTGTCCGTTTGCAAGAGGGCTCTCTGCCCGCCTCTCTCTCTCCAGGTCCCTCCTCCCCCCCCCCCCGATTTTCCTCCTCCGCCTGACAGCCAGCAGCTGCCTCTGCATCCCAATGAAGGCGAGGAGCTGCCTGCCTGCCTGCCTTGTTCTGACTGGGGGAGAGCCCCGCCTGCCTGGCACGTCTCGCAAAGCCCTCCTGCCAATCAGGCCTTGGCCTGCATGGATGGATCTGATCTTAAAGCTGCATCTAATGAGTTTCCTCGCTGGCAGCTCGCAGGGAGGTGTTTGCCGAGAGCACGGGCGGCTCTTCCTCCCCCCGCCGCGCCTGCCAAGCCGTGCAAGAGAGAAACCGGGCTTGTTTGTCTGAGAGATGCCAGGGGCTCCGGAGGCGCTGCCAAGGCCAGGCGGACGTCCCTTCTGCTTCTCAGGCCCAGCCGGCACCGATGGGCTCTGGAAGACGCTTGCTTTGGGGCTGCCCCCTTCCAGACCCACTTCTCACTTCTCAGGTGCATGCCCACCATAATACTAATAATAATAATAATAATAATAATAATAATAATAATACAGTGGTACCTCAGGTTACATACGCTTCAGGTTACATACTCCGCTAACCCAGAAATAACGCTTCAGGTTAAGAACTTTGCTTCAGGATAAGAACAGAAATTGTGCTCTGGCAGCGGCAGCGGGAGGCCCCATTAGCTAAAGTGGTGCTTCAGGTTAAGAACGGACCTCCGGAACAAATTAAGTTCTTAACCTGAGGTGTGTGTGTAGTGTTAAGAGCGGTAGACTCGTAATCTGGTGAACCGGGTTCGCGTCTCCGCTCCTCCACATGCAGCTGCTGGGTGACCTTGGGCTAGTCACACTTCTCTGAAGTCTCTCAGCCCCACTCACCTCACAGAGGAAGGGAAAGGAGAATGTGAGCCGCTTTGAGACTCCTTTGCGTAGTGATAAAGCGGGATATCAAATCCAAACTCTTCTTCTTCTTACTACAAGGTGTGAAGCGACAGTGAGCCTGGCAGAGGGTCTTCTTTGTAGTGGCGCCCTCCCTGGTGGAACGCCCTCCCATCAGGTGTCAAACAAACAATTACAGGACTTTCTGAAGGCAGACCTGTTCGGGAAAGTTTTTAATGGTTCATGTTTTATTGTGTTTTTAATATTTTGTTGGGAGCCGCCCAGAATGAATGGCTGGGGCAACCCAGTCAGATGGGTGGAATAATAATAATAATAATAATAATAATAATAATAATAATAATAATAATTTTATTTATACCCCGCCCATCTGGCTGGGTTTCCCCAGCCACTCTGGGCGGCTTCCAACAGAATGTTAAAATACAATAATCTATTAAACATTAAAAGCTTCCCTAAACAGGGCTGCTTTCAGATGTCTCCTAAAAGTCTGGTAGTTGGTTTTCTCTTTGACATCTGGTGGGAGGGTGTTCCACAGGGCGGGTGCCACTACCGAGAAGGCCCTCTGCCTGGTTCCCTGTAACTTGGCTTCTCGCAGGGAGGGAACCGCCAGAAGGCCCTCAGCGCTGGACCTCAGTGTCCGGGCAGAACGATGGAGGTTCTTTTGAGGCCGCATCCTGTGCTGGAAAGAATGGGATTGCCTTTCTTCCAGCCCTGCAAGGCACCATCCAGCACTCGAAGGGTGCTTCACTCTGCCCCTGCAGTAGATGTTTTGGTGTCAACCTGGAATAATGAGTGTTCCTGGATTCTTGGCTCCATAAACCACACATGGGGGGGGGGGGGCTTGGTTTTCCTGTTATCGCTCAGCAACACTGCAGGAGCAGCGCCAAGAAAGACCCCCCTTCTTCCATCACCTTCTCAGCTCCTCAACCAGAATCTCCCCTTCTCCCCCACACCACCCCAGGAAAACCCCTGCCTTGCAGGATTGTGGTTCCTTTTGTTGCTCTGTCATCCTCCCTGATCTCAGGCCAGCCTCCTGCCCACCTGGGGGCCTTTTGTGCCTCGGAAGGGACACCCCCTCCATTCCCTCCCTCCCTCCCTCCCTCCCTCCCTCCCTCCAGGGCTCTGGGGCATCCATAAAGTTTGATTGATTGATGGACAGACGGACTGAGTTTACTTAGATGCTGCTTTCAGAGTAGGAGCCGCGTCCTCAGCTGATTCCAGCAAACATTCAAAATGTCGAAACACAGAGCCTTGGAAATTCAAATAAAGTAGACAAAACACGGAGCATGTCGGTAAACTCAAATGACAGAAAAGGCAAACATGGAACAAATTCTATATTACAAAAACAAAGCAAGAAAGAAACCATCTAGGCTTAAGTACATGAATGCAAAGCAGAAAGGAGGGTTAACCGGCAATCTGGCCCTGGTCTTCTCCTCCCGAGGAGCCTGGCTTAAGTGCAGTTCAGAGGGGAAGGGGGCAGCTGTCTGTCATGCCTTTACTCCAGAGGAGCAAAAGGAAAATGTGGGGGAAGGCAATGATGGCCAGTCTGTTTGCCATCTCTTCTGAAAAAGAGATGTCTCTGGAGAAACCGTCTTCTGGCAAACTTGGAAAGTGCAGCAGGAGACTTTGGGTTTTATTTTGGATTTATTCCGTAAAATTTAGACACGGCTCGATTGTGAAATATAACAGCTGCGCAGCCATCCACAAGGAGAAGAGAGCAATTGAATTATCGGTAAACCCAGCTCTTTAAAACATTCAGAAATAAAGTCAGCAATGAACTGAAAACAGATTAAAACATAGATTGGCATTGTCCATGTCTGGGTAGGCAAAAATGTTCTTAGCAGGTGTGGAAAAGAGTACAGTGAAGGCACCGGCCTGATGTCAAGTGGCAGGGAGTTCCAGAGTGTAGGTGCCACCACTCTGAATGCGGAGCAGGTGTTCTGTGGCGCCTGTGACAGGGCCCGTTCTGGAATCAGGAGGCAGCTCTGAAGAAAACATGATAGAAAGGTGGAATCATAGAACTTCAGAGCTGGAAGGGACACCAAGGGTCATCTAGTCTAACCCACCAGCAAAGCAGGAACCACAGCTAAAGCATCCATGACAGATGACCATCCAGCGTCCGCTTAGAAACCTCCAAGGAAGGAGAGGCCAACACCTTCCACCCGACAGCCAAACAGCTCTGACTGTCAGAAAGTTCTTCCTGATGTTTAGTCAGAATCTCCTTTCTTGTCACTTGAAGCCATGGGTTCGAGTCCTACTCTCCTTCTGTCTTGGGAGACACTGCAGGGGTGCAGGAGAAAAACACCCTTCCTTCCCTCCCTTTATTTGCATGCTGCATTTCCATGGTTCAAACCATGTTGAGGCTGCCTTACAACACGACAAGAATGTGTAACTACAACGTAACACAGGCTGTCATTCAGAAACAATAAATTAAGCTTTAAAGGATACAAAACCAAACTGAACAATTGCCACATAAATTACAACAAAATAAAAAAACCAAAGCCACAGAAAACCAACAGCAGCAACAACAACCCCCTCTCCAAACAGTACCCCCCAGCCCAAAGAGTCTGTTCAACAGCCTCAGGGTTTGTTTGTTGTTTGTAGTTGGAGTCAGTCCAGGCCCTGCCCTCTCAGGCCAGGTGGGAAAAGGTCCTGCAAGGCAGGGACCAAGATTTCCAGGACTCCCCCCCTCCTCCATTCCTTCTTCTGCAGTTCACATATCCCCCCTTGCAGGTGATGGGAACTGGGCAAAGCCCATGTCCTGCCTCCCAGGGTCTGCATCATCACCCCCCCCCCAATCTGGGCATCACAGGGGACGGGCAGGAGGTGGGAGCCTAGCTCTCCTGCCCCCCTGCTGGGACATTTGAAGAGGAGATGAGTGCCCTTAAGGAGGACTTTGAATTCAACATGGAAATCGGCCCTGCTAAGCCCTACAGCCAGCTGGAACTTCCTGTTTCTCCTGGGCTGGGACAGACTTCCTCTACATGTGACGGGAGGTGGGTGTGGCCTCACCTGTGTGCAGGTAACAAAAGCAAAGGGCCAGACGCCATCTCTCTCTCTTGACTTCGCTCTTCAAGCAAGCAACATCTGCTTAGCCAAAGATGCTCTCTTGGCAGCCAAGAGAGGACAAAGGAACTTATTCCCTATGGAATAAGCATGTTACTTTTTTTTCTAAGTTTAAGTCTGCCTTCTGGGATCCTATTGTGAACAGGATGTCTGTAAGTAAACTTTTTATACTTTTATAGAAGACTGTGTCCTGTCTTACCTTTTAGGAGGAAATAAGGGGGAAATACCAGGACAGTATTATTATAGAGGTTTTAGCAAACCTGAGCAATGCATCCGCTGTGTGTGTTTAATAGGGGGATGTAACTCTGCTAAGTTGTGAAACTTGTTAACAACACAAGTTGGAATAGGATATAATCAAATAATGTATCCTCTCCTGCATCCCTGAACATTCCCACACAGAGGAAGTCTATCTGGATTCTTCTGGCTTTCAGGGGTGTTTTTCCACCCTCTGAACAGGGTGCTGGGCCAGATCCAGCATGCTGTTCCTATGTTATGAGGGCTTCTGAACCCCAGTTGCTGGAAGCCAAAGGAGGGGAGAATGTTGCTCTTGCGTTCGAATCCTGCTTGTGGGCTTCTCTTCTGCTTGGTTCACCATGAGAGGAGGAGGAGGACGGACTAGATGGGCCTCCTTTCGATCTGCTCATGTTCTTCTCTCCTTTTCCGCATTTCATTCTCCTCTCTGCTTGCCCAGCGCGGAGGAGGAGGAGGAGGAGGAGGAGGAGCTGGGAGGGTGTGGAGGGGTGGAAAAGAACCTCCGAAGCCCCTTCTTCATGTTTCCTTCTCCCTCCTCCTATCTCCGGGAGGCAGGCTGAGTCTTTCGCGATGCCGCTCTGAGCAGATGGCGCTGGATAAAAGGCTCGCTTTCTGCACGATTTGCAAATCTGGGCGCATTTGCCAACGGGGTTAGGAGCCTCTCGGAGCATCTTTGAAGGTCCTTGTCAAGCAGCGCATTTGCTCGCCAGAGGCTTATTTTAAATTCAATTGAGGTTCTGCCGGGAAGTGGAGCTAAATGGGCATTTAAGGATTATCTTTATTTATTCACTAAGATGTACCAGTTCCTGAACCCCCTCGCCCCCTCCCTGCTGCTGTTGTGGGGGCCTCCGGGCACACCTTCCCTGCCTGCTCAAAGGTCACCCAAGGTGCCCAGGGGGCATTGATGGGAAGGTGGCAACTGGCAGTGCCACCCAACTGGGGAGGGTGCCCCCCCCCAGCTAAAAGCTGGCAGTTTGTAGGGTGCAAAATAAAGCGTGTTGTTCTCCGGATGCATCTCAGAGGGAGGAGACCCCCACCGCAACCTGACTTCTCACTTGGACTTGGCGGATATAAAAATAAGCCTGGGACATTTCCCAGGGGGTATTTTGCTTTCTGAATAATAATAATAATAATATTTATTATTTGTACCCCGCCCATCTGGCTGGATTTCCCCAGCCACTCTGGGCGGCTTCCAACAGAAATCAAATACAAAAATATCACAACATTAAAAACTTCCCTAAAAAGGGCTGCCTTCAGGTTTTTCTGAATGTCAGGTAGTTGTTTATTCCCTTGACCTGTGATGGGAGGGCGTTCCACAGGGCGGGCGCCACTACCGAGAAGGCCCTCTGCCTGGTTCCCTGTAGTTTTGCTTCTCGCAGTGAGGGAACCGACAGAAGGCCCTCGGCGCTGGATCTCAGTGTCCGGGCTGAATGATGGGGGTGGAGACGCTCCTTCAGGTATACAGGACCGAGGCCGTTTAGGGCTTTAAAGGTCAGCACCAACACTTTGAATTGTGCTCGGAAACGTACTGGGAGCCAATGTAGATCTCTCAGGACCGGTGTTATGTGGTCCCGGCGGCCACTCCCAGTCACCAGTCTAGCTGCCGCATTCTGGATTAATTGCAGTTTCCGGGTCACCTTCAAAGGTAGCCCCACATAGAGCGCATTGCAGTAGTCCAAGCGGGAGATAACCAGAGCATGCACCACTTTGGCAAATAGAAGGGGAAGAAATGGAGGCAGTGAGTGCGGTGAGTGTGGTGGAGTCTCCTTCTTTGGAGGTCTTTAAGCGGAGGCTTGACAGCCATCTGTCAGGAATGCTTTGATGGTGTTTCCTGCTTGGCAGGGGGTTGGACTGGATGGCCCTTGGGGTCTCTTCCAACTCTAGGATTCTATGATTTACTTTCTTGGGTTCCATGATCACTGCAGATGGTGACAGCAGTCACGAAATTAAAAGACGCCTGCTTCTTGGGAGGAAAGCAATGACAAACCTAGACAGCATCTTAAAAAGCAGAGACATCACCTTGCCGACAAAGGTCCGTATAGTTAAAGCTATGGTTTTCCCAGTAGTGATGTACGGAAGTGAGAGCTGGACCATAAAGAAGGCTGATCGCCGAAGAATTGATGCTTTTGAATTCTGGTGCTGGAGGAGACTCTTGAGAGTCCCATGGACTGCAAGAAAAACTAAGATCATGGCCACTGGTCCCATCACCTCCTGGCAAATAGAAGGGGAAGAAATGGAGGCAGTGAGAGATTTTACTTTCTTGGGCTCCATGATCACTGCAGATGGTGGACAGCAGTCACGAAATTAGAAGACGCCTGCTTCTTGGGAGGAAAGCAAAGTCCTAGGAGAGGCGGGTGGCAGGATGGGAAGATGGTCCCAGCATGCTTTTGTCTGCAACACAAGCCACCACCTGGCCACCTGGCTGCCCAGCTTCAGCGACTACAACTTCTCTCTATGGCACACTTGGCCAATGGAGGAGGAGGAGGAGGAGAAGAAGAGGAGGAGGAGGAGGAGTTTGGATTTGATATCCCGCTTTTCACTACCCGAAGGAGTCTCCAAAGCGGCTCACATTCTCCTTTCCCTTCCTCTGTGAGGTGAGTGGGGCTGAGAGACTTCAGAGAAGTGTGACTAGCCCAAGGTCACCCAGCAGCTGCATGTGGAGGAGCGGAGACACGAACCCGGTTCACCAGATTACGAGTCCACCGCTCTTAACCACTACACCACACTGGCTCTGGAGGCTGGCACTTCCTGGCACAAGGAGATCAGGGCCCCCTCCTTTGCAGGGGGTTGGACTGGATGACCCCTAAGGCCCCCCCTTCCACCTCTAAAGTTCTCTGATTCTATGACGCAGAAGGAGGAAGCGAAACAGGAGCCTCGGAGGTCGCAAAAGCATCCCTGAACTTTTTGACATTTATTGCTCGGGACCTTGAAAGAGAGCGGAGGAGAGTCCATAAAAGCAGAAGAAGAACAGCCCAGGCAAAGCTAAACCTTTCTGGCAGGCATTATTAGATCAATAAAGAGTTTGTGTGTGTCTATAGATATATTTATGTATAGGAGGTCTTCCGGCTCTCTCTCTCTCTCTCATGGAGGTTGAATCTCCACAATTTACTGGAGCTTCGCCTGGGGGTGGGGTGGGGGTGGCAAGGTGAAGAGGGTCCTGTCTGAGACCTGGGCTGGATCCTGACTCTCCTCCTCTTCCTCCTGGACAGCTGGCTTCTCTTTCCTCCTCCTCCTCCTCCTCCTTGGGGTGAGCAAAAGGGAAAGTGGGGTAGCCTAACCTGTCTGCAGTGGGGCTTCTTGCCCTGGTGGATCCTCTCCCTCCTGCCAAGGACAGAAGGGGGGGCAAGGAGATGTGGGGGTCAGAAAGGTTCAGGGGGAGCTGTGGACTTCCTGTGCCTGCTTGCATACCTTTTTTTTTTTTTTTGGAGGGATGGGTGTTAGAATGATAGAATAGCAGAGTTGGGAGGGACCCCGAGGGTCATCTAGTCCAACCCTCTGCAATGCAGGAATCTCAGCTCCCACGGCAGAGTTCACAGTTAGTCCTGAAGGGTGTTGGGGATGGACGGACAAGGAGCCGGACCAGAAAGATGCCTCTTGGTTGATCTAGCATGCAGCAGCAATGTAGGCTTCCCGGAATATTCTGAATTATTGGAAACTCTTATCCAATGAGGGTAATTAGCATCAGAAAAAAATAATAATCTCATCTGCTGGGAAAAAAAGAGATCTAATTTAGCAAGTTTATTTTGCTTTCATTTCATAAGCAGGGTCAAAACTTTGAAACAGCAAAGCTTGCGTGATACGTATGTGGGACTGGGATCCATTCATTGTTACCAATCAGCTTGCAAAACAGAAAGTATTCTTCTCACCCCCTGCGTCAGTGCCAGCTTGGCTCTTCCACGTTATCATGGGGGTGAGGTGGGCTGAGCAGGGGGTCGGTTTTGGAAGGTGGAGGGGGGGGGTCTCCTATATGGCCATTGTCCCCCAGAGTAATTCCTGGAGGCTCCTGGACCAATAGAGAGGGAGGAAAGAGGAAGCATGCAGGGAAGGTGGCCATGATCCAACCTCTGCTTAAAAACCTCCAAGGAAGATGGGGGAGACTGTTCCGCTGTTAAGCAGCTCCTGCCGTCAGAAAGTTCTTTCTGACGTCTAGTTGAAATCTCCTTTCTTGCAGCCATGGATTCGAGTCCTACCCTCCATGCAGGGGCAGAGGAAGCCTCTTGGCCGCCCGGGGCAGCAAACACTGTGTGGAGGCACCCCCCTGGCACCCCCCTGGTCCTGATGCATGTCGGGATGTACTGCACATTCGTGGAAATGCCGCACATGCGTCCATCCGGGCCAGCGCTGCTGCTCCTGCAGCAACTGAGCTAGCAGCCGAGCGAGCGGCTTGTGGGGCTGCCCTATCCATCCGTAAAGCAGCACGGATGGGGTGCCATGGGGCAGGGCTCGGCTTGGGGAGTAGTGGGAGGGGCTGCCGAGTGTCACCCCCCCTTCCCTGGAACCCGGGGTGCCCCACCTCCATCGCCCCTCCCTTGCTATGCCACTGCCTCCAGAGCAGGAGAAAACAAGCTGGCGAGCAGTACATGTGAAAAGGATCTAGGAGTCTTGGTAGACCATAAACTTGACATGAGTCAACAGTGTGATGCAGCAGCTAAAAAAGCCAATGCAATTCTGGGCTGCATCAATAGGAGTATAGCATCTAGATCAAGGGAAGTAATAGTACCACTGTATTCCGCTCTGGTCAGACCTCACCTGGAATACTGTGTCCAGTTCTGGGCACCACAGTTCAAGAAGGATACTGACAAGCTGGAACGTGTCCAGAGGAGGGCAACCAAAATGGTCCAAGGCCTGGAAACAATGCCTTATGAGGAACGGCTTAGGGAGCTGGGTATGTTTAGCCTGGAGAAGAGAAGGTTAAGGGGGGATATGATAGCCATGTTCAAATATATCAAAGGATGTCATATAGAGGAGGGAGAAAGGTTGTTTTCTGCTGCTCCAGAGAAGCGGACACGGGGCAATGGATTCAAACTACAAGAAAGAAGATTCCACCTAAACATTAGGAAGAACTTCCTGACAGTAAGAGCTGTTGGACAGTGGAATTTGCTGCCAAGGAGTGTGGTGGAGTCTCCTTCTTTGGAGGTCTTGAAGCGGAGGCTTGACAGCCATCTGTCAGGAATGCTTTGGTGGTGTTTCCTGCTTGGCAGGGGGTTGGACTGGATGGCCCTTGGGGTCTCTTCCAACTCTAGGATTCTAGGATTCCATGATTCCATGGGACAGCCCTTCAGATCTTTGAAGGTGGCTCTCATATCTCCTCTCAGTCCACTCTTCTCCAGGCTAAACATGCCCAGCTCCTTCAATTGTTCCTCTGCACACGTTCCAGCTTGTCAACATCCTCCTTAAATGGTGGCGCCCAGAACTAGACACAGTATTCCAGGCAGGGGCGTCGCTAGGGAGGGGCGGTGGGGGCGGTACGCCCCCAGTGACAGGGTGAGCAGCGGCGGGTGGGGGCGACCCCTCCCGCCACTCCCACGCGCCGCTGCGCCCTCCGTCGCCCGCTTTTTTTCGGCGGGGGGGGTCGACCAGCGAGGGGGGGTGTCACGCTTGTCACCCCCTCATCGCTGGTCACCACCCCCCGCCGAAAAAAACCGCGGGGGGGGGGCGGGAAAGGAAGCAGAGCAGGCGCGTTTAAGCGCCGCTCTGCTTCCTTTTCCCCTTTCCGCTGCTTTTTTCGGCGGGGGGGGGCCGACCAGCGAGGGGGGGTGTCACGCTTGTCACCCCCTCCTCGCTGGTCACCCCCCGCCGAAAAAAACCGCGGGGGGGGGGCGGGGAAAGCCTGGAAAGGAAGCAGAGCAGGCGCGTTTAAGCGCCGCTCTGCTTCTTTTCCAGGCTTTCCGCCCGCTTTTTTCGGCGGGGGGGGGCCCGACCAGCGAGGGGGGGGTCACGCTTGTCACCCCCTCCTCGCTGGTCACCACCCCCCGCCGAAAAAAAGCCTCGGAAAGGGGGAAATCCCCCCTTTCTGCATACACGTGCGTCGTGACGTCATGATGACGTCACGACGCACGCGTCGTGCCCCTCCCCCAGGGGGGTGCCTCTGCGCTGCCGCCGCCCCCAGCAGCGCAGAGGCTAGCGACGCCACTGATTCCAGGTGTGGTCTGACTTAAGCCAGAATTGAGTGGGATTCTTACTTCCCTTGATCTGGACACTAGACGTCTGTGGATGCGGCTGAGAATAGCAATTCGCTTTCTTTGCTGCTGCATCACACTGTGGACTCATGTTCAGCTTGTGGTCCACCAAGACCCAGAGACCCTTTCCACATGTGCTGCCAGTAAGCCAGGTGTCCCCCATCCTATATTGGTGCAGGTGGTTCTTGACCCTGAAGCCCAGGTGTCCTCTTGGCATCTGTTCCATTTGCTCACAGGCGACGATGTCTTCTTGTTCCCGGTCAGAGGTACAAGAGCCCTTCGTGCATCGCAGAGTTAAACCGTGGAACCCCCTCCCGCAGCAAGCAGTGATGGCCACCCACCTGGGCAGCTGTAAAAGCAGACGAGACGAATTCATGGGTAGCAACTGGGTTATGGCCGCAGCTGCTCAGCTCCTGCGCCACAGGCATCCTTCTTTGGGGTGGGGGGTCCTGATGCCAACCCCATAAGCAGTTGCAGAAAGCCAACCCTCTCACTTTGGCCAAAGGGAACTCCGCAGGGAGGGCTGGTGGCCACGTCTGGGATCCCCCCCCCCCAACCTGGGCGTTCCCATGGGGGTCTTCTTCCTGGGCCCCTCTCTCTCCCTCCCCCACCTCCCACTGACATTTCCATCTCCTGGAATCTGGCCTTGACCAGAGAATGTGAATTTCATGCGATGAGGAAGATGCTTAAAGTCTCCTTCAACCTCGTTGGTGCTTTGGTCCCCGTTGCCATGGCGATCTGAGTCACATCCCCCGCTCTTGCTGTGCTCTTCACCTATGATGGGTGGGGTTCCCCCCCCCCCCAGATGGGGAGGGTGGAGTGCAGTGCGATTGTCTCTCCCTCTCCCTTCAGTCATTTCTCCATCTCGGTTCTCAAAAGGAGAAGGGGGGGGGGGAGTGACTGCAAGTGATGCCCGTGGCCCACCTCCTGGAATAAAGAAAACGTGCCCCCCCCACTCCCAATGTGGCAGAGGAGCGGGTTTTAGGCATGGGCTGCGGCCTGGCCTTGGCAAGCTGGCAGGCAGGCGGGCACATCCTTGGCTCTGCCTCCCCCCGCCCCCAAACCAGGAAGACTGGATGGAAGGCCTGGAGGTTTCGAAGCAGAGCTTTGCTTTAGTTGTGATTCCTGCACCGCCAGGGGTTGGACTAGATGACTCTTGGGGGGGCCCCCCGGTTCAACTCTACGATTCTGTGACTCTGGGCCACCCCTGCACTTGCTCTGGCTGCTGCATATTTCATGCCGAGGGCTTTCCTGCTCGCGGGGGGGGGGGGCGAGCGCTTCTTCAGTTTCATTAAATTTAATTGTTTTTTTCATTATTCTACCAATTTGCCTGAGAGCGCAACATCTCCTTTGCCGCAGGACGTGGTGGGAGAGGAGGGGAGCCTGGGCGGATGAGAAACCAAAGGCAGAGCCCCCCTCAGGGGCTGCCCCCTCCAAGCTGCCGGGCCACACCCAGCCGTCCTGGGCAGCCAGGGGGCCTTGAAGGGAAGCTTCTTGCCGGCCGGAGGGGGAATCTCTGGGGTCTCCTGCCTCAACAAATGGGAGGCCTTGGGCTCAGGAGCCCCAGGTGACGTTCCACCAACTCAGGTGACTCCAAAGAGAGGGTCAGAGATATTCACGGAGGAGGAGAGGACCATCGGTTGCTGCAAGGCAGGACGGTTCTGCCCTGGCGCCATAGTCACAGGCAGTAAGCGCCTCAGAAAGCCAGCTGCCGGAAGCTGCAAGGGGGAGAGTCGCTCTCGTGCTCGGATCCTGCTTGCAGGTGTCCCAAAAGAGGCACCTGGTCAGGCTGTGAGAACAGGAAGCTGGACCAGGTGGGCCATTGGCTCGATCCAGCATCTGGGCTCTTCCTATGTCCTTGTGGAACCTCCAGGTCCAGCAGGCAGTCTATCTTGGTTCCTAGAGTCTTAAAGGTATCTGGCCACTTTGAGGACAGGGTGCCGGGCTAGATGGTCTCCCTTTGGCCCCATCCAGCAGCCTCTGCATATATAGATATGATTTTTATTGATTTTCCAAAATTTCACCACAAATTAAGACAAATTTAATACAGTTTCCTCCCCCAAAGAAATTGGTGTCCCGCACTGTGTTCTTGAAGTGTCAAAAGTTTCCTTTTGTTGCTGCTTTATTTCTGCTTAGGTTCATTGCAGGGGGTTAGACTAGATGTCCCCGGGGTGGCCCTTTCCAACTCTGCAATCATTGTTTTCACCAGTAGCTTCTGCCCTCGGGAGCAAAACCGCTTTGCTCCGCAGCAGAAATGGATTCCTGGCCTCTCCCCTCCTCCTCCTCCTCCCCTCGGCTGGTTTCTGGGAACACTTACAAGATTCCTCTGGGTAGCGGCACTTCTGCTGGAAGGTCCAAGGCAGCAGCAGGGCTTGGCTCTCCCCGCCCCACTCCTCCAGGGGGGTCTCCACTTCCCCACAAGAAAGCAATCCTGCTATCTGCAGATCTATATCGGCCTCTCTGGGCTCAAAGGCTGAAGATGCAGCAGCTGCAGACAGGACAAGATCCAGAAGAGAGACGGGAAAGCTCAGTAGGTAGAGCGTGAGACTCTTAATCTCAGAGTCATGGGTTTGTGCCCCACGTTCGTGGGGCGAGGGGAGAGATTTCTGCATTGCAGGGGGTTGGACTAGATGACCCTGGGCTCCGATTCCAGCGCCACAATTCTATGATTCTAAGACAGATGAGCTGCATCCCATGCCGGATTTACGTATAAGCTAAAGAAGCTCTAGTTTAGGGCCCCACTCTCTTGGGGGCCCCCAAAAATGTAAAGGAAAATCAACTGGATGTACATTTCCAAAATATAAGATAAAAAACAAATAAATAAAACCTACATACAGCAACAGTGTTTTGTGTTGTGTAGGCTCCTATGATGTAAGTCATGGGCCCTGCCTGCTCCCTAAAATATCCCTGGTTTGCTCCTTTCTATATATAGGGTGCCTACATTCTGCATGGACTGGTTGCATGGCAACATGCGCAAATGGCTTTAGGTACCTATTAGGTCCATAAATGACCATATAGCATATATTTAACACCAAAAACAGCAACAATCTGTTGTTGACAAAGGACTGCTGGACATATCAAGGACCCCATTACCTTCAGGAGCTGAGGGCCTCATCAAACCTAAATCCGGCCCTGGCTGCAGCCCAGCTGATCCCAGAGGACCCTGTGGCAGAGAGTTCCATAGTTCAACTCTGCACATCTTTTTAAAAATCTGTCCTGAGGACCTCCCAGCATTCGGCTTCCTTTTCGCCCCTGAGTTCTGCTGAGAGGGAGAGAAACTTTCCTCTCTCTCTTTGCTTTCTCAAGACCAGGCATCATCTAGTTCTAAGAAACTAATTTTATGCAGTCCTTGCAGAGAGAGCAGCCCAGCTTCCTCAGCTGGATTCCAAAAACAAACAGCTTGTTTTTCTCTTTTACTCATGCAGATTCCTCCTTGACCTCCAGCCAGGGACGGGGAAGAGAGACATGCCCCCCACCCTTTGCAGAATAAGTCCCTTCTGCCCCTTCAGAAGACTCTCTGGATATTTAGTTCCTCTTTGCCCCAAAATCACATTACAAAGGAGATGCTTTGGGGGGGGGGGGCTATTGAATTAAGAAAAGAAAATGCTGTCACCATTTTTAGCAGGTCCTCCTTTTCTCCAGGGACCCTGAATCACGAATCACAGGCAGTGGTGGAGGAAGCGGGGCGTCGTGACGGGCTGCGCATGTGTGGAAATGCTGCCCATGTGCAGTCCATCGGCCCGGCGCTACTGATCCCGTGACGACTGGGCAGGGCGCCGGGCAGGTGGTGGCTTGTGGGCTGCCCCGTCCGTGCTGCTTTACAGACTGGGCAGCCCCACGAGCCGCCGCTTGCTTGGCGGTTCGCTCAGTCGTCGTGGGAGCAGCGGCGCTGACTCAGATGCGCTGCGCATGCCCGGAATTTCATCCCACCTGGCGCTGCTGCTCCTGCGGCGACCGGGGAACCTCTGGGTGGGTGGCGGCTCGTGGGGCTACCCCAGCCGTCTGTGGAGCAGCACAGACGGGGTGCTGGGCGGCGGGGAGTGGCAGGAGGGACTGCCAAGTGTCACCCCCCCTCCTCTGGAACCCGGGGCGCACCGCCCCCTACGCCCTGCCGTTCCTATGCCACTGATCACAGGGCACAGAGCCCTGCACAGTCAGAGTTGCTTCCAAATACCAGCTGCTGGAGACCACTGGAGGGGAGAGGGCTCTCGTGCTTGGATCCTGAGGGTTTCCCCGTGATGGGCATCTGGTTGGCGCTATTGAGAACAGGAGCCTGGGTTACATGTGCCCCCTCTGGCCTGTTGCAGCAGCGTCTTCTGATGCTCCTGTGGAACCTCCAGGCGCAGAGACAGTCTACCTGGGTTCTCAAACATAATCCGTTCCGGAAGTCCATTCTGAAGCCAAAGCGTTCCAAAACCAAGGCACGATTTTCCAGGGAAAACAAAATAAAAAATAACAAAATCCTTAGAGACCACCTAAGTTTGTTCTTTTTGATGCTTTTGAATTATGGTGCTGGAGGAGACTCTTGAGAGTCCCATGGACTGCAAAAAGATCAAACCTATCCATTCTGAAGGAAATCAGCCCTGAGTGCAGAACTCAAAAGGAAGCCGAATGCTGGGAGGTTCTCAGGACAGATTTTTAAAAAGATGTGCAGGAGGCAGGGATGACCACCAACTCAGATGGTTTAAAAGAAGATTATAGGTCAAATCAATGGAAGGGAGGGCGATCAATTGATACTAGCCAGTCTTATAGAAAAAAACTGCAACCTTTCCCTTATGGGGTATCCAAGAGCCCGTATACAGTCCTTAAGTGGGTTCCCTGTAGGTAGGAGAAAATAACAGAGGCCAACCAGAGAAGGGGCTGTCTACAGCAGAAATACATCACAGGAGGCGGTCTACAACAGAAACCCTGTTTGCCAGGATATCTGTTAATGGTCACTGATTGCTTTAACTGGGCATCCTGGCCATTCTTTTGTGATGGTTAATAGTTCAGTTGTTTAGATGGTTAATAGTTTAGATGGTTTTCCCAGTAGTAATGTACGGAAGTGAGAGCTGGACCATAAAGAAGGCTGATCGCCGAAGAATGGATGCTTTTGAATTCTGGTGCTGGAGGAGACTCTTGAGAGTCCCATGGACTGCAAGAAGATCAAACCTATCCATTCTGAAGGAAATCAGCCCTGAGTGCTCACTGGAAGGACAGATCCTGAAGCTGAGGCTCCAGTACTTTGGCCACCTCATGAGAAGAGAAGACTCCCTGGAAAAGACCCTGATGTTGGGAAAGATGGAGGGCACAAGGAGAAGGGGACGACAGAGGACGAGATGGTTGGACAGTGTTCTCGAAGCGACTGGCATGAGTTTGGCCAAACTGCGGGAGGCAGTGAGGATAGGCGTGCCTGGCGTGCTCTGGTCCATGGGGTCACGAAGAGTCGGACACGACTGAACGACTGAACAACAACAAAAGTTTGTTCTTGGTATGAGCTTTCGTGTGCATGCACACTTCTTCAGATACCAGGGAACGTAATGCAAAACGGATCAATCCATTCCAGACTTTTAAAAACAACCCCTAAAAGCAATTTAACATGAATTTTACTATCTAACGAGACCATTGATCCATAAAATGAAAGCAATAAACAATGTACTGCAGTCACACAATCAATCA
The DNA here is from genome assembly GCA_900245905.1 of Lacerta viridis. Lineage (NCBI taxonomy): Eukaryota > Metazoa > Chordata > Lepidosauria > Squamata > Lacertidae > Lacerta > Lacerta viridis. The sequence continues at coordinate 107,504 of OFHU01003840.1, read as the reverse complement.
ATCAATCAGTAGCTGAACTGGGTTCCACACAGTCACAAAAACAAAAGAAAAATGAGCCGCAAAAACGCAAAATACGCAAAATAAACAGACATGCCTCAGCGTAACACTCAAATTGGAAGCATAACACTCAAAACGGAGCACGTTCGGCTTCCGAAAAAAGTTTGCAAACCGGAAGACCTACTTCTGGGTTTGCAGGGTTTGGGTTCCAAGGCATTTGAGAACCAAGGGGCCACTGAATCTGGATTCCTAGGTGGTCAGCGGCATTTGGCCTGTGCTGGACTGGGTGGCCTTCTGAGGTTCTTAGGGCAGGTGGAGAGGAAGAGGTCCTGAAAGGAAGGCTTGGCAGGGGAGGAGAGCTGGAGGAAGAGGCTGGGGAGGGCCAAAGGAGGTGGGGTGGGCAAAGAGCCCCCAAAGCCATGGCCATCAGCCACAGCAAAAACAAACAAACAAACAAACAAACAAACAAACACAACCACTCTGCGCTCCTCCTTCTCCAGCAACTCCTGCTGCGGTGATGATTTCTACTCAGCTCTGAGTTTATGAATGGGTCTGTGCTGGGCAGAGGAGGCCGGTGTGTGTTTAATCTCCATTTCCTCATTGATTTCTTCTCCTGATGGCTGGCCGGTTGCTGCCACTTTCCGTGATGGATCTGCCCACTTTAGCCAAACTGCCTCTGCCGCCGCTGCCGCCAGACCGGGGCCTCCTTCCTCCTCTGGTGTGAAGGATGGGATCAATTCTCCAGGTGGAGGAAGCAGATTGTGCTCCGACCGGGCATCCCTCTGGCCTCCCTAGAGCAGCAGAGAGGGGGCCCCCCCCGGGCTCCATCCTCACCCTTGAGAGAGATCATATTGACCAAGCAGACTCACTCCGGTTGTGAGACCCCTGATCATCTCAGTCACCCTCCTCTGCACACCTTCCAACTTGTCAACATCCTTCTTAAATTGGGGTGCCCAGAACTGGACAGAGCATTCCAGGTGTGGCAGCTTCATGGCCAAGTAAGGATTTGAACCCGGGTCTCTCCCAAGTCCTAGTCTTCATTTAATTCCCACAGCAACACTGTGAGAGTCAGAAACTGGCCCCCAGGTTCACCCAGTGAGCTTCATAGAATCGTAGGGCTGGAAGGGGCCCTGAGGGTCCTCTAGTCCACCCCCTGCAATGCAGGAATCTCGGCTAAAGCAGCCATAGCAGGTGGCGAAGGAAGAAGAAGAAGAAGAAGAAAGAAGAAGAAGAGTTTGGATTTGATATCCCGCTTTATCACTACCCGAAGGAGTCTCAAAGCGGCTCACATTCTCCTTTCCCTTCCTCTGTGAGGTGAGTGGGGCTGAGAGACTTCAAGAAGTGTGACTAGCCCAAGGTCACCCAGCAGCTGCATGTGGAGGAGCGGAGACGCGAACCCGGTTCACCAGATTACGAGTCTGCCACTCCTAACCACTACGCCACACTGGCTCTCTCAGTGCAAGGAGAGTCCACTGAGGGGAGGTTTGCCGTGTGAAGCCCTCCCAGGTCTGAGCCTTCTGGCTGCTGTGCAGGAGAAGAATAGCCCCCCTGCCCTCAATTCACCGGGGGGGGGGGGCGAGAATCATTCCTAATCCTGAGCATCACAGAGATGATGGCCAACAGCCCAGTGCTTCAGTTCCTTAGAAAGGGGATGGGGGAACGTCCGTGGTCCTTCAGAGGTTGCTGGATCCCAGCTCCCATCTTCCTCCCTGGCTGTTCCCCCCCCCTCCGCCTGGACCTGAAGGGAGCCTGAAGCTCCAAGACCTCTGCCCCCCCCAGCCTGTTTCCTTGCTGTGTCGCAGAGGGCAAAGGGCTTTTCAAGGTCACCCTTGTTGCCCAAAATGAGCATCCTTCAGCTCCCAGGTGAAAACAGATCCAGCTACCTGCCCTCTGGGGACATCTAAATTGGGGGTGGGCTTTTTTACGCTGCAGCTCTGCTAATGGATTTTGTGTGTTTCAGCCTCCGCTGCTTTGCTTTGTTTGGATGTTGTCTTCTCACTGTTCGGCTGCCGTGGATATTTTTAAACGGAAAGGCTGGATGGAGCTCTTTTAAGTTGGTGCCTGCTTCACAGCGCTGGCAAAGATGGAACAAAAACATCCCTGAATGCAACAGCAGCAAAGGGGGGAGGGGGGGACCGTAAGGAGATCCCTGAAGCAGGATCTGGCCCATCTAGTCCAGCATCCTGATCTCAGAGGCCAACCAGTTCAGGGGCGGAGGAAGGGGTGTGTGGTGGGGGGCGGGACACCCCATGTGTCACCACTGAGGGGGGTGACAAAATGCTGGGTGGCACTCACCGCGGGGCCTGCAGTGCGCATGAGCCACGCATCTCTCCTGGGAGTGACATAGTGGCTAGGGCGTTTGCAGGCTCTGCGCTGCCCAAATGGTCCGCCCTCCGACTCCCCCTCAGCTGTAGGGCGGCTGAGTGGGAGGAGGCAGGCAGCCTCCGGAGGCCCCACGGAGCGTCCAGCCCTGGCTCGCCCCACCCCCACAGGGAGCTGGCCCCACCTCTGGACGCAGGGCGCGCATGCCGCCCCAGGCTCCCGATCGGCTTGCTCCACCGCTGAACCAGATTCCCCCAATGGGAAGCCTGGAAGCCCAAGAGCCAGGGGCACAGCAACGGGGGTGCGGTCTACACCAGGTGTCATCCTGAAGGGGGGTGACTTTCGGCGCAGCCCACCCCACCCCGCCCACAACTCCCCCAAGCCCAATGAACGGCTCTCCTCCTTCCTTCAGCTTGCTATAGGCTTGAGAGTTGGGGGGGGCACCAAATGTCACCCCTCTTCGGCATCTATGCTGATCGGCCCCTTGGGTGGATTGCCCCCAAGAAGGAAGCAAATCTTCGATGCCGGTGAAATTGACTCTTTATTCAAGGAAGTGGCATAGAACTCAGCAGCTCTTCCCGGTAGGTCTTGCCTTGACAGAGGTCCCCACCTTCGGCCCCCCTGAAGCCTCTCCCCTTCCAGATGTTTCCCAAGCAGTCTCCAAGTGCATCTGCGCACCTCTGGCCTCTGTTCTGCTCTCCTCATTATCCTGCACGTTTTTGGAGACCAGAGAGGATGGGAGCTTGTCGCAGACGGAGAGGGAGACCCCCTGGATTCTTCAGCAGTCTCTTGACCCCCCCTCTGCTTCAGCCTTGGAGTCCGAACCGCTCTCTGTTACAGACTCCTCCTGCTCACTAAGCCCTGTTGCCCCTTCAGCATCCGGTCCCTCCTCCCAGTCTTCTCCCTTTAGTGTCCCACCCCCAACCCCCTGGCTCCGAGCCTTCCTCCTCTGGGGGTTCCCTCTGGGGTTCCCCAGCTGGCTCCTCCCACTGCTCCTCTTCCTCCAGCCTGGTCTCCTAACACCCCACCACCCCTTTCCGAACCTTTCCCAGCTCACCAATATCCTTTTTGAGGGGAGGCGATCAGAGCTGGACACGGTTATTCCAAATGGAGTCACATAATAGATCTGTCCAAGGGCACCAGCAGTTTTATTTCCAGTTCCCTCCCTAGCATGGAACTGGGTTTTTCACAGATGTTGCAAACGGAGCCCATGAACTCTCTGCTATGAACTGGAGGCCTTGCTCCCAGCCAGTCCAGACCCCAAAATGCATGCGTGTTAAATCCAGATTCTTCCTCCCTCCCTCTCTCTCTGGTGTGCATGTCTTTCTGCTCGCTTGCCTTGAGTTGCATTTGCCATTCCCCTGCCCATTTCCCCCCTGTTGGGAAATGCCTTTCTAGAGCTCCCTCCCTCCTCTTTTTTGCTTTCCTCAGCAAACTCGGCCACCTCGCTGCTCAGCCCTCCTCCGTGTCATTAACAAACAAATTAGGAAGCCCGGTCTCCATCCTGATCCTCCGGAGACCCTGCCCGGCTCTGCAGCCCCATCCAGGCTCCTTTGCAGATGAAATCAGCACCATCAGCATTCGGCCTAGATTAGCTGCTTATTAGCAAACTCCTCTAACCGCCTTGGGGTGCGGATTCAGGCAAGGAGGGGGGCTGGAGAAGGAGACTCAAAGGTTGCTCCAAGTGGTTCTGTTAACGGAGAAATCTGAGGGCTCCCTTGGACACCAGCCAGGAATACGAGAGCAAAACAGCAGCCGGTAGGCTTGGTCTTTATGGAAGACTGTCGCGAAAGGGCTCTCACCTGCCACCAGGTGGAACAAGATGGAAGCCCCCAACAGAAGGAAGAAACCCCAACTTTTATTAGTTCCTAATCTCCAAGCTACACCCCTAAAAAACCTACACCATCACTCAGGGGCGTAGCAAGGGGGGCGTAGGGGGTGGGCTGCCCCATGTTCCATAATGGAGGGGGTGACAAATGATCAAGGGACAATTACTGCCCTACTAGGGCAGTTCATAAAAAAAACTTTTTTTAAAAAATGCCTGCTCCGAAAGGTCTTATCTTACTATACTAGGGATTATATAGCTATATATGAAATTTCATGCATATCGGTTAATATCTTGACCCTCCTCCACCAAAATAGCTGTTTACTTGGCTGTTTTCCTATGTCGTGAAGGCTGAAATTTCAGTTCAGTGGAGCACTTACTGTTCCCAACCCTAACCCTGTGGAAAGCCATCTAATTAGACTTTAATTTGATTTTGAGATGTTTTTAGGAGGTAATTTAATTATTGTTTGATTTTATACCAGTGTTATGTATCTGATGTTAGCCACCGCTGAGCTGAGCTTTCCATAAGGAAGGGCAGGACGGTTTCCCCAACAAACATGCTTTTGCACCCAGCGCCAGCGCCTGGGGCTTATGAGGCTCTCCAGGGGGAGGGAAAGGGCTGCCACTGCCCCCCACCCCAAAGAGCAGGTCCCCCTCCCAAAGAGTGGGAGGGAAGGGGCTGGGCTGGTGACACGGGTGGCCCTGCCTATCTTCCTGACTGCTTCCCCACTGGTCAACAGTCTTCTTTATGTTCTGATGGAACCTCCAGGTCCAGGGGCAGTCTATCTGGATTCCTGGGTTCTTGGGGGTATCTGGCCACTGGGAACAGGATGCTGAGCTAGATGGGCCCCCTTTGGCCGGATCCAGCAGCTGGGTGCTTCTGGCTGGTGTCTCTGGCTCTCAGAGGTTCCCATCTGCTGCTTCTGCCTCTTCCAACTCGGTATTTTGGGTCCCACTGGGCCATTTAGGACCCCCCTGTCTCCTCCCATCGGTTCTCCTTCTGGCACATCTTCAGAGCCTCCCGGCTTCCTCCCCACCCCCTTCATCTTCTCCCGCTGCTTTTTGGGCCTCCAGCGCCTCCTCGGGAGCCGGATCAATAAAACAAAAATATCGCACACCTTTTACCTATTTGTTCCTCTTGAGCTTTTACTCGGCACGTTTTTGGGTCCCGTTTGAGGCAACTTGCCAAAGAGCTACTGGCAAGGCAGGAGGTGTCGCCCCAGAGTCCCAGGAAGCGGGGGGGGGGCTGGGGGCTGGAAATGCATCTTCTCCACCCCCACCCCACATAAAAAAACAGCTTAGCTGCTTTAAATCAAGCCTTCCCTTCTTCCCCACAAGGGACCATTTCTGCAGGAAACTGTGAATCAGAAACTACGTCTTAATTTTAGCGTTACAGGGGCCATGGAAGAGACTGGGAGCTGCAGAATCACAGAACATTCGAGTTGGGAGAGATCCCCCTCCCAAGAAACATCTAGTCCAACCCACTGCTATGGGGGTCGGTGGGAGCGATGGATGCCAGTTGCTGGGCGGAAGAGGGAGCCTCCAGTTCCAGAGGCAGTCTATTTGACTCCTAGGTTGTATGAGGTACTGGACCAACATGAAAGCAGGATGCGGGACTAGATGGGTGGGCCTGATCCAATGAAAGTTCCAATGAAACCGAGCACTGGAAGAGTCAGGAGACATCAGAGAATCGTAGAATCAAAATTGTAGAGTTGGAAGGGACCCCAAGGGTCATCTAGTCTAACCCCCTGCAATGCAGATGAATCTCAGCTAAAGCATCAATGGCCATCCAACCATCTGCTTAAAAACCTCCAAGGAAGGAGAGTCCACCACTTCTTTCCACTGACAAACAGCTCTTACCCTCAGAAAGCTCTTCCTGATAGTTGGAATCTCCTTTCTTGTAACTTCAAGCCATGGGTTCGAGTCCTACAATAGTAACAACAACAACAACAATTTATTACTTAAACCCCACACATCTGACTGGGTTTCCCCAGCCACTCTGGGCGGCTTCTAACAAAATATTAAACAGAATAAAACTTCAAACATTAAAAACTTCCCTAAACAGGGCTGCCTTCAGATGTCTTCTAAAAGTCAGGTAGTTGTTTATTTCCTTGACATCTGATGGGAGGGCGTTCCACAGGGCAGGTGCCACTACCGAGAAGGCCCTCTGCCTGGTTCCCTGTAGCTTTGCTTCTCGCAGGGAGGGAACCGCCAGAAGGCCCTCGGAGCTGGACCTCAGTGTCCGGGCTGAACAATGGGGGTGGAGACGCTCCTTCAGGTCTACTGGGCCTTTGAGGCCGTTTAGGGCTTTCAAGGTCAGCACCAACACTTTGAATTGTGCTCGGAAACATCCTGGGAGCCAATGTAGGTCTTTCAGGAGTGGTGTTATGGGGTCTTGGCGGCCGCTCCCAGTCATCAGTCTAGCTGCCGCGTTCTGGATTAATTGCAGTTTCCGAGTCACCTTCAAAGGGAGCCCCACGTAGAGCGCATGGCAGTAGTCCAAACAGGAGATAACTAGAGCATGCAACACTATGGTGAGACAGTCTGCGGGCAGGTATCTGCGGGTCTACCCTCCAGAGCAGCAGAAAACAAGACTTCTGTTGATTCAGCCGAGAATAGCGTTAGCTCTCCCCGCTTTTTTTGCTACTGTTGACACATATTCAGCTTGTGTTCCCCCAAGACCCCTGGATCCCTTTCACATGTCCTGCTAGTACGCCTGGTGTCCCCCACCCTATATTTGTGCATCTGGTTCTTCCTGCCCAAGTGCAGAACCTGACATTTGTCCCTATTGAGATTCATTCTGGGTCCAGTGAAAGCATTTTCTTTTGTTAATTTAATAGCCCACCCCCCAGCATCTCCTTTGTAATGTGATCTTGGGGCAAAGAGGAACTAAATCTCCAGAGAGTCTTCTGAAGGGGCAGAAGGGACTTATTCTGCAAAGGGTGGGGGGGGAGGGGGGCATGTCTCTCTTCCCCGTCCCTGGCTGGAGGTCAAGGAGGAATCTGCATGAGTAAAAGAGAAAAACAAGCTGTTTGTTTTTGGAATCCAGCTGAGGAAGCTGGGCTGCTCTCTCTGCAAGGACTGCATAAAATTAGTTTCTTAGAACTAGATGATGCCTGGTCTTGAGAAAGCAAAGAGAGAGAGGAAAGTTTCTCTCCCTCTCAGCAGAACTCAGGGGCGAAAAGGAAGCCGAATGCTGGGAGGTCCTCAGGACAGATTTTTAAAAAGATGTGCAGAGTTGAACTATGGAACTCCCTGCCACAGGAGGCAGGGATGACCACCAACTCAGATGGTTTAAAAGAAGATTATAGGTCAAATCAATGGAAGGGAGGGCTATCATTTGCTACTAGCCAGTGTTATAGAAAAAAACTGCAACCTTTCCTTTATGGGGTACCCAAGAGCCCATATAGAGTCCTTAAGTGGGTTCCCTGTAGGTAGGAGAAAATAACAAAGGCCAACCAGAGAAGGGGCTGTCTACAGCAGAAATACATCACAGGAGGCGGTCTACAACAGAAACCCTGTTTGCCAAGATATCTGTTAATGGTCACTGATTGCTTTTACCTGGGCATCTTGGCCATTCTTTTGTGATGGTTAATAGTTTAGATGGTTTTCCCAGTAGTAATGCATGGAAGTGAGAGGTGGACCATAAAGAAGACTGATCCCTGAAGAATGGATGCTTTTGAATTATGGTGCTGGAGGAGACTCTTGAGAGTCCCATGGACTGCAAAAAGATCAAACCTATCCATCCTTAAAGAAATCAGCCCTGAGTGCTCAGTGCTGGAAGGACAGATCCTGAAGTTGAGGCTCCAGTACTTTGGCCACCTCATGAGAAGAGAAGACTCCCTGGAAAAGACCCTGATGTTGGGAAAGATGGAGGGCACAAGGAGAAGGGGACGACAGAGGATGAGATGGTTGGACAGTGTTCTCGAAGCGACTAGCATGAGTTTGGCCAAACTGCGGGAGGCAGTGAAGGATAGGGTGCCTGGCGTGCTCTGGTCCATGGGGTCACGAAGAGTCGGACACGACTGAACGACAACAACAATAGTTTAGTTCCTGAATCCCCTATTCATACACAGATACGCCCTTAAGACAGGATTTGTGAGCAAAGGGACAATAGGGAGGCCAGGGGCGTCTCAAAGGGATCGTGCGCCCTGGCGCGACGATCCCTCGGCGCCCCCGGTGGGCTGCCTCTCCGCCCACCTCCCTCCCGCGCTGGCCGCCCCTCGGGAGGGGGGGTGGGCGAGCGGGGGATGGGGGCGTGGCGCCGCAAGCCGGCCACCCTCCGGCGCCCCAGCTGGAGCGCTGGGAAGGGCGCGCAAAGCCCCGCGCTGCTCCAGCGCCACGTCCATCATCCCCCGAGGGGCGGCCAGCGCGGGAGGGAGGTGGGCGAGCGGGGGATGGGGGCGTGGCGCTGGAGCAGCGCGGAGCTTTGCGTGCCCTTCCCAGCACTCCAGCTGGGGCTCAGGAGGGCAGCCGGCGCGCGAGCGCCCGCCTGCCCGCCCGTGGGGGTGGGGGCAGGTTGGGGAGGGGGCGCCCGGTATGCCGGCGGGCTCGCGGGGGCGCCCCTGGGGGGCCTGGCGCCCTGGTGCACCGCGCCACCTGCCCCTATGCATGAGACGGCTCTGAGGGAGGCTTTTCCTGTTTGCCTCCCTCCTTGCGGAGAAATATACTGAGGCAGAGATGCTTCTGAGCTCCGGTCAGAAGGGGGGAGAGTGGAGGGGAGAGTGTTGCTCTTGTGCTTGAATCCTGCTCGCAGGGTTGCCCTTTCAGGCAAATGGTATCCTTATGAATCACATGGAGCTGGTGGGAGCAGGATTTGACTGAGTTTCCACGCCACTTTTTGCTCTGCACGGATATCGCGTGCCAACATACGGTGTGCCACAAAAATGCCACCCTGCTCCCGTGACCATTCCCAAGGGAGCTGATACTTGGGGGATATCAAGGCTGCAACCCTGACAAATAATTCCTGAAAGGAGGAGAAACCGTCCCTCCCTTCTGGGCTGGTGAAAGCCCCTCCCTGGGCTTGCCCCCTTGTCCTGCCCCCCCCCCAGTCCCAGCAGTGCCCCCCAGGGCTGCTCAGAAAGGGTGGGGGGAGGCGGGGAAGACCCTGGTGCAGTGGAGATCAGGTGCTGCTTCAAATGCAAATGAGCCTGCAATTAAAATATGCTTTCCGTCCGGCCCTCGAATCTGTAATAACCTGTCAGAGCTCAAAATGAAATCTTGGACACTTTTGATACAAAGCAACATTTCATTATTTCACTAAAGGGGTTTTAATTTCTCCCTATAATTGCTCTGCTGATGCAGCTGAGAATGCAGCCCCGCATTTTAACCCCCCCCCTCTCTTTTGGTAACCTGAGTTGATGGGAAATTGCTTTCATTTAATTTAATTACAGGGCCGGAATAATACATTAAATATGTACCGGCTTGGTGTTTGTGCTTACGTTCGAGGCCTGGAATTAATGAGCTCTTAACTTGGAGAAATATCAGCGGCACAAACACTCCAGCCAGCCTGCGTTGGCTAAGGGGCTGACCGCCTGCTCCCCGTCCCTCTGGGGGGAAGTCTCTCTCTCCGACTCTCCAGGGACGCAATGTCAGACCCTCAGAAGAGCCAGGCCTGCTGGATCAGCCTCAGAGAGCCCATCAGGTCCAGCCTCTTGGTCCCACACTGGCCAAATGCCCCATTGGACATAGAAATCCAGGTAGACTGCTCCTGGACCCGGAGGACGCTTGCCGGCTTTGTTCTGGCAAAATACAGGAATACATGGCAGGGCAGGGCAGGGCGAGGCAGTTGGGGGATCAATTCCCCCCCCTCAGGTGCTGAAGTGACGGCCCCACTGGAATTTGTCACACACACAAGCGAATTTTCAAATCTCTCTGTGCTTGGCTACCCAGAACTTAAATGCATCATACAATCCTAGAATCACAATCATTTTACAAATAGGATTCTCAGAATCCTGGAACTCATAGAATCCTAGAGCTGGTCCAGCCCCCTGCCAAGCAGGAAACACCATCAAAGCATTCCTGACAGATGGCTGTCAAGCCTCCGCTTCAAGACCTCCAAAGAAGGAGACTCCACCACACTCCTTGGCAGCAAATCCCACTGTCAAATTCCACTGTTTGTGGTCTACCAAGACTCCTAGATCCTTTTCACATGTACTGCTCTCAAGCCAGGTGTCACCCATCCTGTATTTGTGCCTTTCATTTTTTTTGCCCAAGTGTAGTACTTTACATTTCTCCCTGTTAAAATTCATCTTGTTTGCTTTGGCCCAGTTCTCTAATCTGTTAAGGTCATTTTGAAGTGTGATCCTGTCCTCTGGGGTATTAGCCACCCCTCCCAATTTGGTGTCATCTGCAAACTTGATCAGGATGCCCTCAAGCCCATCATCCAAGTCATTGATAAAGATGTTGAATAAGACTGGGCCCAAGACAGAACCCTGTGGCACCCCACTAGTCACTTCTCTCCAGGATGAAGAGGAGCCATTAATGAGCACCCTTTGGGTTCGGTCAGTCAGCCAGTTACAAATCCACTGAATGGTAGCATTGTCTAGCCCACATTTTACCAGCTTCTTTACAAGAATATCATGGGGCACCTTGTCAAAGGCCTTGCTGAAATCAAGATAGGCTACATCCACTTCTGCATATGCTTTCAAACACATGCATTTGGAAATGATCCCTGTCTTAGCGCACACACACACACACACACACAGAGAGAGAGAGAGAGAGAGAGAGAGAGAACTGGATCACTACAGGATCTAGGATTTCACATTAAAATACGGGACAATCCTGTGTTATGCAGGACAAGTGGCTAGCCTAATCTTGGAGGCTCTCCAAGAACACAAGGAGAATCTGGTTGTTGGAGCATCCTGTTGTTTCCGCTGGGGTCAAGCAGATGCCCCTTGTGGGAAACCACCAGCCAAGCCAGATCCGACCCCCCGGAGCCCTTGGGAGGTGGACCAGCTCAGAGCCTGCGATGCTCACTGCAGATATGGCCTTTCTTCGTCAATAGCTCGTTACATCCATGCAAAGCTTTGCTTGTGCGGCATTCGCTGCCCCCTCCCTCCTCCACCACGCAAGCCTGACCCACTTAACGTATCGCTTTGCGGCAATCGGCAACTGGGCCTCTCCTCCTTGCAACGAGGAACCTCTCTCTCACACACCCTGCCAGCCCTTGGTGGGGAGCCCACACTCCACCGAACCAGGGCCGGGTGAAGGAGCTGGGCAGGTTTAGCCTGGAGGAGACTCAAGGGCTGTCACATGGAAGAGGGAACAGACTTGTTTTCTCCTGGACTCGAACCCGTGGCTTCAAGTGACAAGAAAGGAGATTCCAGCTAAACACCAGGAAGAACTTTCTGAGGGCAGGAGCTGTTTGACAGTGGATCGGAAGGTGGCACTCTCCCCTTCCTTGGAGGTTTCTGAGTGGAGGTTGGATGGCCATCTGTCATGGATGCTTTAGCTGCGTTGCAGGGGGTTGGACTAGATGACCCTTGGGGTCCCTTACAGCTCAACAGTTCTATGATACTAAGGAGAGGCAGAGGGCCAGTTGGGGACTTGCTGGGGGGAGCGCTCTCTCTCTCTCTCTCTCTGTGTGTGTGTCTGGTGCTGGTGGGAGACCCTTTCCTACAGCTAATAATAATAATAATTTAAAAAATAAATTTTTATTTCTACCCCGCCCTTCCCAATCCAAAAACCGGGCTCAGGGTGGCTAACAACAAATATAAGACAATGATTAAAACAACTTAAAAAACAGCTAAAAAACAGCATAAAAACAAACATCAGTGGGATCCCCAGGGCTAACTGGCCAGGTTAGTCATGCTAGGCCAGTAGGGAGACCAGGGAGGAATTTTAATGTAGGGACCCAGAAGGGTTTCTTCAGAAAAAAGGGAAGGGGAAAAGGAATAGGGGATCAGGCTAGATTAAAGGCCAGGCGGAATAACTCTGTCTTACAGGCCCTGTGGAAGGAGGTCAGTCCCACAGGGCCCTAGTCTCGTGGGACAGAGCATTCCACCAGGTCGGAGCCAACACTGAAAAAGCCCTGGCGGAGGATAATCTGGCTTCTTTTGGGCCCGGGACCGTTAGGCTATTGTTATTCGTGGACCTTAAGGTCCTCTGTGGGGCATACCAGAGGAAAGAAAGTCCTTCTCGCAGCACAGAGTTAAAGGGTGTTGGCAGGAATGGGCTGGGTGGCTTGTTAAAACAAAAGGAGGGGGGTTGTGATACCTTGAAAATCCGAAGCCCCCATGATGGACTATGCCGAATTGGCGAAAATCAGAGATCAAGAAGACAACAAATTCAACAAAGAATGGGGAAATTTTATAAGTTACATGAAAGATCAGTGTATAAAAAATTGAAAACATTGGCAGGATTTTAAAAAGTATAATAAAAATGGAGTTTTAAGAAAATATGGAGAATATGATATGATGCAGTTTGAAAAGAATATCTGGGGAAACCATGGGGGGGGGAAATGCTTTGATGGTGTTTCCTGCTTGGCAGGGGGTTGGACTGGATGGCCCTTGTGGTCTCTTCCAACTCTAGGATTCTATGAGTTCCAGGATTCTGAGAATCCTATTTGTAAAATGATTGTGATTTACGTATGATGATAAATGTTAAATGTGAAAATGAATTTTTAAAATTATTTTTAAAAAATCTGAAGTCCCCATATCAGCCTCAAACGTAAGGCCAGGACGATGAGCCTCACCGTTCCCTAAAACGTACCAAACCTTCAGAAATTCACAAGAATTCAATGGTTTGTCCAATTCTCTCCATTCCAATGGCATTTTGCTCCTAAAGGGAAGGTGGATCCAGGCTCCTGCCTTCCTCCATAACCTCCTGACCCCTGGCTTGAGAGCAGTACATGTGAAAAGGATCTAGGAGTCTTGGTAGACCACAAACTTGACATGAGTCAACAGTGTGATGCAGCAGCTAAAAAAGCCAATGCAATTCTGGGCTGCATCAATAGGAGTATAGCGTCTAGATCAAGGGAAGTAATAGTACCACTGTATTCCGCTCTGGTCAGACCTCACCTGGAATACTGTGTCCAGTTCTGGGCACCACAGTTCAAGAAGGATACTGACAAGCTGGAACGTGTCCAGAGGAGGGCAACCAAAATGGTCCAAAGGCCTGGAAACGATGCCTTATGAGGAACGGCTTAGGGAGCTGGGTATGTTTAGCCTGGAGAAGAGAAGGTTAAGGGGTGATATGATAGCCATGTTCAAATATATAAAAGGATGTCATATAGAGGAGGGAGAAAGGTTGTTTTCTGCTGCTCCAGAGAAGCGGACACGGGGCAATGGATTCAAACTACAAGAAAGAAGATTCCACCTAAACATTAGGAAGAACTTCCTGACAGTAAGAGCTGTTGGACAGTGGAATTTGCTGCCAAGGAGTGTGGTGGAGTCTCCTTCTTTGGAGGTCTTTAAGCGGAGGCTTGACAGCCATCTGTCAGGAATGCTTGGATGGTGTTTCCTGCTTGGCAGGGGGTTGGACTGGATGGCCCTGGGGGTCTCTTCCAACTCGAGGATTCTAGGATTATATGATTCTAGGTCTCCTCACTCCTCCACACGGTGTGAAATCAAACCCCACAGTGTGGGTGCAGGAGGTGTTCATGAGCAACAGTGCTCCAGACAGAAATCCATTGGTAGAGTAGATTGATATGAGATCCTTTCAAAGCACACAAACAGGAAAGCCTGGAGCCCAGAGAAATTTGTTAATAATAATAATAATAATAATAATAATAATAATAATAATAATAATAATAATTTCTACCCCACCCATCTGACTGGCTTTCCCCAGCCACTCTGGCCGTCTTTCAACAGAACATTAAAAACAGAATAAAACTTCAAAGATTAAAAACTTCCCTAAACAGGGCTGCCTTCAGATGTCTCCTAAAAGTCGGAGAGTTGTTTATTTCCCTGACATCTGCCGGGAGGGCGTTCCACTGGGCGGTCGCCACTAATAATGTTCTCGTTCTTGGGCAAGCAGGTACTGAAAAGGTGCTGTGAACTTGGGGGGGGGGAGTTTCATGTTTCTCCATGACAACCGCTCCTCTTCTGTGACATATCTGTGATGCATGGATGATGCTACTGGAAAAGTATTATGGGAAAGCAGGGGGGGGGAGTCTTAAAATATCATGCAAACCCGTGGTCGGGGTTCTTCCTCCTTGGTGTTTGCAACAAAGATCAGGTCTACTGGCTGGAGGCTCCCTCTTTAGCTGACCAGAGGGAACCATGGGGAGTGGCACCCCGATGAGCTGGGCAGCGGAGTACAGTATACCTGCACCCCCAGGATTCCCCCCCCCCCATATCAGCTTTGAAGGAGGACTGGACCAGTTAATGGAGGAGGACGATAATGATGATGATGATGATGATGATGATGATGATGATGATAATAAGCCCTGAGTGCCCCCCTGGGAAGGACTGATCCTGAAGCTGAGGCTCCAAGACTTTGGCCACCTCGTGAGAAGAGAAGACTCCCTGGAAAAGACCCTGATGTTGGGAAAGATGGAGGGCACAAGGAGAAGGGGACGACAGAGGATGAGATGGTTGGACAGTGTTCTCGAAGCGACTGGCATGAGTTTGGCCAAACTGCGGGAGGCAGTGGAAGATAGGAGTGCCTGGCGTGCTCTGGTCCATGGGGTCACGAAGAGTCGGACACGACTGAACGACTGAACAACAACAAATAATTTATTTATACCCCGCCCATCTGGCTGGGTTTCCCCAGCCACTCTGGGCGGCTTCCAACAGAATGTTAAAATACAATAATCTATTAAACATTAAAAGCTTCCCTAAACAGGGCTGCTTTCAGATGTCTCCTAAAAGTCTGGTAGTTGGTTTTCTCTTTGACATCTGGTGGGAGGGCGTTCCACAGGGTGGGTGCCACCACCGAGAAGGCCCTCTGCCCGGTTCCCTTTAACCTCCCTTTTCAGCCTGCAGCTGAGAGAAGCAGAAGTGAAGCTTCTTTCCTTAAGGAATCAGCTTCACCACATGTAGATATGTTTATCTAAGGTTATCTGCCTCTTTGAGCCTGTGACTCTTGCATGTCTGTGAGTAAACTTCTTTTATATCTTATAATCAGTGCTGTATTGTTTCTTTGCTTTTAAGAGGGAAGAAGGGGAATATACCAGGAATATATATATTTCTTTTATAGAGGCTCTAGGAAGCCTATGCAACCGTTTTCTGCTGTGTTTTAAAAGGGAATGTAACTCTGCTAAGTTTGGAGCTTGCTCACACAAGCTGGGATTGAGATATATAAATAATATATACTCATCCACACTCCTAAACATTCCCACAGAACGATGGGGCTGGAGACGGTCCTTCAGGTCTACTGGGCCTTTGAGGCCATTTAGGGCTTTCAAGGTCAGCACCAAAACTTTGAACTGTGCTCGGAAACGTCCTGGGAGCCAATGTAGGTCTTTCAGGAGTGGTGTTATGGGGTCTCGGCGGCTCGGCAGTCTTGGACGGCTGCTGGCCAGGTGACTCTGGTCTCACCTCCACAGTCGGAGGCAGCGATGCTTCTGAATGCCAGTTGCTGGAAACCCCAGGAGGGGAGAGTTGCTCTTGTGCTGGGATCCTGCCTGTGGGCTTTCCACACGGGGCACAGGATGCTGGGCTGGATGGGTCTCCTTAGGCCTGATCCAGCGGTGGGGCTTCTCCTGCATTCTTTCCATCCACTGGGATCTCCCCATGAAGGGTGGTGTAAAAATTTAATAAATAACTGTGAATCTCAGGTGACACTAGACAGGCAAAGGAACCTGAAGACGTCGCAAAACGTCTTTTAAATTCAATCAAGTGTTTCGCCATAGAATCGTATTAAATTCACTTATACTCTTCAGCAGAGACCAGTACCCTATGCTAGACATACTCAAGAGTAGACCCATTGAAATTAGTAAGCATGACCAGTGGTGGATGAAGTGGGGGGCGGTGGGGGCGGGGTGCCCCAGGTGCCATCTTTGAGGGGGTGACAAGGAGGCACCCTGTGGGGGGCTCGCCCCTGCCATCGTAACACTGCCCCAGCCACTTGTGAAGGATCCTCCACTCGCGGCTGCATCCTCCGCTGCCGGTCATGACACAGAAAGGCCTGCCCTATCCCCTAGTGTGGAAAATACTGTTGTTGCAGGGGGTTGGACTAGATGACCCTTGGTGTCCCCTCCAACTCTCCATTTCCATGGTTCTTTAGTGGTGATTCCAGCATTGCAGGATGTTGGACTAGATTATTCTTGGGCAGGTTGGTCCCGTGCATGCCTCGGGCGGCAGAATCCATGGGGCACTGCCGTGGACTTCCGGGTTCCAGCGAGATCTCGTGGGAGCCTTGGAAAACCTCATGAGATCTCACAAGGCTCTCGTGAGATCTTGCTGGATCCTAGAAGCAGCTGCCACCGCTGCACCCTCCTCCCAGGAAGCGAGGTTTCAGCGGCCGCTCGGGGCAGCGCCGTCCTGTCTTGCCTCAGGCGGTGAAATGAGACGACCCTGCTAAATTTCTACGATTCTGCAGGGAAGGGGCAGGCAGGGAGCTGGAGAGGTTTCTCACTAGCAGAGTTTTCCAGCCACGGAAAATGTGCCAGCCAGGAGCCTGGAGCAGCTCCTGGGAGGGTTATTGCTGTAGAACTGCCGAGGCATCACTCGTACGCAGCGGGGGGCCGGATCCACGCTGCCTCGGCCATATATCAAGTGTCAGGGCGAGAGAGCGGCTTACTCTGCTAAGGGGAGCTGATAAGCAGAGTCACCTTGCAAGAGATGACCTTCCTTCTCCTGCCACTTCCTTCTCCTGCCACAGAGAGCTGGCATCCTCCAGCCGCTACAGGAATCTATGGCGCAGCTGCATTTGGAAGAATATCATGTGAGGTTCCGGTTGCCTTACCTCACAAGGGATCTTCTTCTTTGGAGATCCCTCGTAGCCGAGTAAGATTGTCTTCCATAAACACGGTTTTAACAATGAGTCTGTAAGTGACTGTGGAGGCCAATTCTGGATCCACACGTCCTTCCACAGTGGGGACATTGGTTTCCGGGCGGGAGTTGATCATGGTGAGGATTTGCCAAGCGTGCCTTCCTCTTAGCACGTTTCTCCCTTGCGTCCTGAGTTCGAGTGTCTTCGGAACACTGAAACAACAACAAGATGAATTTTAACAAGGAGAAATGTAAAGTACTACACTTGGGCAAAAAAAAATGAAAGGCACAAATACAGGATGGGTGACACCTGGCTTGAGAGCAGTACATGTGAAAAGGATCTAGGAGTCTTGGTAGACCACAAACTTGACATGAGTCAACAGTGTGATGCAGCAGCTAAAAAAGCCAATGCAATTCTGGGCTGCATCAATAGGAGTATAGCGTCTAGATCAAGGGAAGTAATAGTACCACTGTATTCCGCTCTGGTCAGACCTCACCTGGAATACTGTGTCCAGTTCTGGGCACCACAGTTCAAGAAGGATACTGACAAGCTGGAACGTGTCCAGAGGAGGGCAACCAAAATGGTCCAAGGCCTGGAAACGATGCCTTATGAGGAACGGCTTAGGGAGCTGGGTATGTTTAGCCTGGAGAAGAGAAGGTTAAGGGGTGATATGATAGCCATGTTCAAATACTGTATAGAAAAGGATGTCCTATAGAGGAGGGAGAAAGGTTGTCCTATAGAGGAAGGAGAAAGAAGATTCCACCTAAACATTAGGAAGAACTTCCTGACAGTGAGAGCTGTTCGGACAGTGGAATTTGCTGCCAAGGAGTGTGGTGGAGTCTCCTTCTTTGGAGGTCTTTAAGCGGAGGCTTGACAGCCATCTGTCAGGAATGCTTTGATGGTGTTTCCTGCTTGGCAGGGGGTTGGACTGGATGGCCCTTGTGGTCTCTTCCAACTCTAGGATTCTAGGATTCTATGAACAACAATGCCATAGGCTATGCCTTTGAGGAGATACTTGTTTATACGTATCATGCTTTGTCACTTTCATCCTTTTTGCTGGTAATAATATATCTTCATAATCCATATTTCTGAGTCACACAGACAATGGCAGACCCTCCGGGAATGGATTAGGTTCTCGGTTCAGGACAAAGGAGTGGGATTACCTTGACCAGGAAAACAGGCACTTGTACATATTTCTTTTGTATCACTTGATGGGGGTAAGGTGGAGGGCAAGGGAGAGTTGGGGCCAGTAACCGATGGACCCGTTTCTGCCAGACACCCCCCCCCTTGTGACATATGTATGATGTATGATGTGTCTATGATGTATGCATGATGCTTCACCAGAGGTGTTTATGGAAAAAAGGGGAAACTTATAAAGGAGGGATCCATCCTTTGTTCTGGGCTTCTTCCTGCTGGGTACAAGTCCTGTTGCAACAGTCCTTAAAAAATAAAGACCAGGCCTGCTGGCTGCTCCTTTGCTCTGTATTCCTGGCTGGTGTCTTTGTTTGACAATCCAAGTGAGCCCGAGGATTTTCCTGTAAACAGGAGAAAGTGCAAACCATCAAGGGGATGGAGTAAGGAATGGTTGCAGCAGCGTTAGTTTTTAGTTTAGAGGAAAGGCAAGGGAGAGGATACAGGATAGTAGTTTTTAAAATTATGCCTGGCCTGTAGAACGCGGGCAGAGAAAAGATTTCCCCCCTCTCTCCTAACACTAAAATTTGTAGACATCTGAGGAAGCTGAATGTTGGAAGATTCAGGATGGATTAAAAAAAAGGACTTCTTCACCCAGCGCAGAGTTAACCTGTGGAATTCCCTCCCTCAGGAGGCAGGCATGGCCATCCGCCTAGATGAAGAGGATTAGACCTACTCATGAAGTATAAACACCGACAACTGGGAAACACTGGCCTGCGAGCGCTCCAGTTGGAGAACAGCCTTGACCAAAGGTGTCATGGGCTTTGAAGACACTCGAACTCAGGACGCAAGGGAGAAATGTGATAAAACCTCCTATGAAAAAAGTCACAGGTAGGTAGCCATGTTGGTCTGCCATAGTCAAAAGCACATCAAGTGCAAGTAGATAAATAGGTACTGCTCCAGCAGGAAGGTAAACGGCGTTTCCATGCGCTGCTCTGGTTTGCCAGAAGTGGCTTAGTCATGCTGGCCACATGACCCAAAGCTGTACGCCGGCTCCCTCAGCCAGTAAAGCGAGATGAGCGCTGCAACCCCAGAGTCGTCCGCGACTGGACCTAACGGTCAGGGGTCCCTTTACCTTTACCTTACTACCAACCTTACTATATGCTTGTGAACCATGGACAACTTATAAACGCCATCTCCAACACCTCAAAAGATTCCATCAATGGTGTCTCTCTTCTCTAGGCAAAACATGTCCAACTCCCTTAGCCTCATAAATAAGGCTCAGTTCCCAGGCCCTTCACCATCTTGGTCGCCCTCCTCTGCACACCTGCCAGCTTGTCAATCTCCTCCTTGAACCGAGGTGCCCAGAACTGGACACAGACATTGCAAACCAGCAGCTCCAACTAATTAACCAATTTGCTTTTTAAAAATCACCTTTAGAGATTCCTGCCTTCCAAGGGTTCGACTTGACGGATCCCCGCAAACTTGATAGTTATTCGATTCTACTATTGTTGATATTTTAAGGTGTTTTTTTTCCTCCAAAGAGAAGCATTCTGAGCTGGAATGGAAAGTGTAAGCAGAATTCCTTGCGCCCTTTGGAAGGTGAGTGGGTGATGGCGTTAGCCTCACTTGCAGCAGGCCAGCAACTCCAGGCTCTGGCTGGGCTGGGTTCCAGACCTCATGCAGCCCCTGTGGACTCCCCCCCCCCAAGATCCTGTGATTCACAGCCCCCCAATGACCTTCTCTAGGAACCAGCTTCCTTCCCAGCCGCTGCTCAGAAAAAGCCACATGTCATTTCTCAGACACAAACCGAACGCGGCTGTTAATTAGTTGGAACTGTTGATTTGCAAAGCCTAGCTTTTTGGAGGGGGCGAAAAGCATTTGCCATCACGTCCTCTTTTGATTAGGTGAATGACACGATGCCCGCATCTGCCTGGCGCAATTGATCCCCTCCCGCGGGCGGCCGTCCTTATTGGTCGATGGTGAGGGCAGGCAGGGTGGGCACCTCCGGGCAGACCCCTCCCCCAACGAGTGGCACCCCCGCGGGCAGAAGCAGGGCGACTTGCAAGCCCACCCCTCTCCTGCCCCTCTGCTCCCCCCTCCCTGCGAGGGCAGCGTGGCAGGACTCCCAATTACGGAGATTGCCAGCTTTGCTTTGGGAAACCGAGGCTGGACTTAATTGGAAAAAAGGAAGTGTCTTGTCTCGCGTTGCCTTTGGGCAAATTGCACGCTGCGGCTTAATAGAAAGTGTCTAGAGTTGCTTTCCAAGTAATTAAGCAATAATGTACGGCTCTGCTGCGCGGGTCCCTCTCGGGCACAAAGGTGATGGAGCTGGGACGAAAGGCAGGCGGCACAACAGGGGAGCAGCCTCTCTCCCGCAGGATGTGGGGGCTCTGTGGTGGGGCAGCTGGTGGACATGCAGAAGGACCCGGGTTCAGTGGCATCATCCTCCCTGCTGCTGCCTCTTCAGCTGCTGGATCTCGGGAAGCCAGGGAGCCAGGAAGGGGAGTCATAGAATCATAGAATCATGGAATAGTGAGAAGCAAAGCAGCTAGTAAGCCTGATCTTTATTAAATGGTTGCAACAGGGTCCTCACTCACCCCACGCTGGAGGGAGGAAGAAACCCAGAACATTGGTGTGCAAGCCCTTATACAGACTTTTGAAATTGCCCCCTCCTGTAGTTCAAGACCACCCCGCAAAACACAATATAAACATCACTGAAGGGGCTGTCTACAGCAGAAAACCTGTCTGCCAGGATACCTGATAATGGTCACTGATTGCTTTTACCTGGGCATCCTGGCCATTCTTTTGTGATGGTAAATACTCAGTTCCTGAATCCAGGTCACAGGCTCCCCCTATTCATACACAGATACACCCTTAAGACAGGATTTGTGAACAAAGAGACAATGGGGAGGCCTTCCCATTTCCTTCCTCCTTGCAGAGAAACATTTGAGGTCCATTTGGGAGAGTCAGAATGGTTTCAGGATTGTGCTGTGGGTTAATCCGCAGAGCCTAGGGCTTGCTGATCAGAAGGTTGGCGGTTCGAATCCCCACGACGGGGTGAGCTCCTGTTGCTCGGTCCCAGCTCCTGCCCACCTAGCAGTTCGAAAGCATGTCAAAGTGCAAGTAGATAAATAGGTACCACTCCGGCGGGAAGGTAAACGGCATTTCCGTGCGCTGCTCTGGTTCGCCAGAAGCGGCTTAGTCATGCTGGCCACATGACCCGGAAGCTGTACGCCGGCTCCCTCGGCCAGTAAAGCGAGATGAGTGCCACAACCCCAGAGTCGTCCGCGACTGGACCTAACGGTCAGGGGTCCTTTTACCTTTACCTTTACTTTCAGACAGAAGTGCCTGGCATGCTCTCTCTGGTCCATGGGGTCACAAAGAGTCGGACACGACTAAACGACTAAACAACAACAACTACTTCATTCTTACTTTTGTGTTTGCCTTGTAAATTTATGAACATTTAATTTATATATTTGAGAGCTTAAATTCTGACAACAGTAGGAAGCAACAAATCAATGGGAAGGGCTGTGGCTCAGCGGTGGAGGGTCTGCCTCACAAGCGGGTCCCGGGATCAATCCCTGATGGCGCCTCGTTCAGGTCCAGTCGGGAGAAACTCCTGCCTGAAATCCTGCTGGAGAGTCACTGCTGCCCGTCAGCGCAGGCAACGCTGAGCCAAGTGACCCAAAGCTCTGGCAATATCAGAAGCAGATTTCTGCGGTTTCTATAACAACAACAGCGGGATGGCTTGTGCTTGAAAGCAAACAGGCTTTGAAGGGATGATTCTTTCCCCCCCCTTCTCCCCAAAGATGAGGGGTGGGACCTGCCTGTGAAAAGCAGGAGGGGGGCAGGGAGGGACCCCCGCAGAGGCTGCCTGCTGAGATGCTGGTGGGGCTTGAAAGGCTTCACTGCAGGACCACCAGAAAGGCTCCAAATCGGACATTATCATCCCCCAGAAGGAAACAAAGGATCTCTAGCTGTTCTTGTGACTGGCAAGACTTGGGTGGCGAGAGAGGAGCGGCGCGGAGCTGGCAAGCGAGCGAGTCTGGACGACACCCAGAGGTCGGACCCCCGGCTGCCAAGCCCTGTGCCGCCCTGGGTGGGAGGCACAGCCATCCGACAAGCCTCAGGTTGCGGCTTGGCTGGCATTGGGGGCCCGGCCTCGCCAGCAGGGCACAGACCCAGGCCTGGCATCGATCTGCGCTGGGCCCTGCATGGGATAGGGGGAGGAGGGAGGCGTGGATCAGGAGTCAGCAGTCAAACAGGAGGGCATAGCAAGATTATTACCACCCAGGCGAGGCTGCCTTTAGGAGCTCCTATGCATTCCTGCTGCTGCCTGGAGATGAATCCTGGCCACCAGCCCACAGCAATGGGCCAAGGACAGCCATTTCCCCAGCAACAGGAGGAGGAGGAGGGAGGAGGAGGAGGAGGAGGAGGAGGAGGAGGAGGAGGAGGAGCTGGGTTGGAGCTTGCCGAGGCTGCCTGGGAGTATGTTTCTGCTTCATCGTCTTCTGCAATCACTTGTAGCCAAGTAAGATTGTCTTCCATGAACACAGTTTTAACAATGAGTCCGGAAGTGACTGTGGAGGCCAGTTCTGGATCCACACATCCTTCCACAGTGGGGACATAGGTTTCCAGGCAGGAGTTGATCACGGTGAGGGTTTGCCAAGCGTGTTTATTATTATTATTATTATTATTATTATTATTATTATTATTATTAGAATTAGAATTAGAATTAGAATTTATATACCACTATACCCAGAGGTCATGCTGGCCACATGACGTGGAAAAACTGTCTGCGGACAAACGCCAGCTCCCTTGGCCTGTAAAGCGAGATGAGCACCGCAACCCCAGAGTCATCTGCGACTGGAGTTAACTGTCAGGGTCCTTTACCGTTACCTTTTTAAATACAAAATAAAATAAAAAAATTCCTTCCAGTAGCACCTTAGAGACCAACTAAGTTTGTTCTTGGTATGAGCTTTCAGGTATCTGAAGAAGTGTGCATGCACACGAAAGCTCAGTGGTTTAACCCACAGAGCCACCTGCGTCCCATAAGGTTGGTAGTACAATAGTGAAATAAACTATTTATCAATGAACTAAGCAAACATGTACACAAGTGTATTGGCCACATGTGTGAAGCAGCACAGGAGAACAGCCCCGAAACCATTTTTACTCCCAAACTGACAAAATGTTTCTCTGCAAGGAAGGAGAGGGTGAGGGAACTTTCCCAATGTCCCAGGAATTAAAATGATTACCATCTCAAAGGAACGGGCAGACATACCAGGAAAGGCAATCAGAGAAAGCATTATCAGGTAGCCTGGCAGGTAGGGGATAAACAAAGTTCTCCGATTTCTGTTGCAGACCACCCTGTTCTGTGACTTATGCATGAAGCTTCTGGGGGTGGTCTTGAACTCCAGCATGGGCAATTTCAAATGTCTTCGTAAGAGCGGACACCCCTTTCTTCTGGGTTCCTTCTTTGTTCTCCTGCGTGAGAGGAAGGGCCCTGTTGCAACAGTTCAATAAAGACTTTGCTTCTCAATCTTCTCTGGTTGGCCTCTGTTATATTCTCCTACCGATGGAGGACTCTACAAGGGCTCTTCTCTACCCCATAAGGGAATAAGGGCAGATTTTTTTGCTTATAGCAATAGCTTTGTAACAAGCATTTTGGTTTCCCTGCGAATGTCCCGATCCGGTCCTCAAAGACTCGGCACTTCAATCGGGAGAAATCCGCACTCACAGAGCTCAGGCGATGCTGGATTTGGGCATCAGTGACGGCGCTTGTGGAAAGAGAACTGCCCAGGTAGGAGAAGTGATCAACATTTCCCAACGTTGCACCATTGAGTTGGATTTGTGGCGCTGCAGAGGGGTTAGCTTGTACTTGTTGGTGCAGCACTTTGTTTTTTTGGATGTTGATCAATAGGCCAAGCTTTTCATAAGCTTCTGTGAAGATACTTAGGATGGTTTGGAGGTCATGCTCTGAGCATGCGCACACTACGTTGTCATCAGCATCCTGGAGCTCTGTGATGGAAGTTACGGTAACCTTCCTCTTTGCTGTCAGCCTGCTGAGATTGAAGAGCTTTCCATCTGTTCGAATACATGATTTCTACTCCAGTGGGGAGACTCTCCTTTGTTCAACAGAAGGCTGGGTGCGCACACAACCAGGGATTATTTTGCTGGGATTCCTGTATTGCCAGAGGGTTGGACTCGATGTCCCTTGGGGTCCCTTCCCTCTCCACAATTTGATGACTGGTCAACAGGGGCAGGAGACCTCCTTCTGCCAGCCCCCGCCCCCCAACAAGCCCGCTTGTTATCCCCCGAGCGATCTCCCGAGATGGATGGGTACCTGCATGTCTGGGAGCGATCGATTGAAGAGCGGGCAGAGGGAGGAGGGGGGCAGCTGCTCCGGGAGGCCTGCAGCTCCACTCAGGGCAGATTAAGTGAAAATGGATCTTTTCATTAGCTGACTGACACCCTGGCAGCTGGCCTGGCCAGAGATTGATTTCCCTCTCCACAGGGGAGGAGCAGGAGGGCAAGGCAGCAGGTCACCCATGGGCAAGGGGCTGCCGGGGGACCAACAGGGGCAGCAGGGTGGCAGGAGGGCAGGCAGCTCTCCCTCCAAGGCTCGGGGGGGGGGCAAGTCAAAGGGCCTGGCGTGAGAGCAGGGAGGGCATAGGGGGTGGATGGCCCCACGTTCCATAATGGAGGGGGTGACAAATGATCAAGGAACAATTACTGCCCTACTAGGGCGGTTCATAAAAAACTTTTTTTTTTAAATGCCTGCTCCAAAGGTCTTATCTTACTATACTAGGGATTATATAGCTATATATGAAATTTCATGCATATCGGTTAATATCTTGACCCTCCTCCACCAAAATAGCTGTACTTGGCTGTTTTCCTATGTCGTGAAGGCTGAAATTTCAGTTCAGTGGAGCACTTACTGTTCCCAACCCTAACCCTGTGGAAAGCCATCTAATTAGATTTGAGATGTTTTTAGGAGGTAATTTAATTATTGTTTGATTTTATACCAATGTTATGTATCTGATGTTAGCCACCCTGAGCCCGACTTCGGCCGGGGAGGGCGGGATATAAATAAAAGTTTATTATTATTATTATTACTTGTTATTATTCCTTTGTAAGAAAATATGAAATAACGTAAAACCATTTTTGTTTGCAGGGTGGGGGGGGAAATCAGTGGGGTGGTGACAAGAAATTTTCCGCACCGGGTACCACCTGACCTTCATATGCCTCTGGATGGGGGGGGTGCCAATTTTTTTTTTGCCCCCGGGTACCAATTTACCTTGCTATGCCCCTGCGTGAGAGTCACTTGCTGTCATTCAAGATCCGCGGCGGCACAAGAAGAAAGAAGAAGAAAGTTGCAGCGTTTGAGAATTGTGGTGAAAGGCGAGGAAGAGGCGACATGATGGATGTTTATAACAGGAGAAAGTCATAGAATCCTAGAGTTGGAAGAGACCCCAAGGGCCATCCATTCCAACCCCCTGCCAAGCAGGAAAAAAGTCAATGGAGAAATGCCCCCCCCCAATAACACTAGAACTCATGAATATACAACGGCGCTGAATGTTGGAAGATTCAGGGCAGATGATAAATAATAGTAATGATGGGGTGATGAGGATGGGCAACATACAAAATAATAATAATAATAATAATAATAATAATAATGTTATTGAATTTGTATGTTCAAAGGGCATGCATAATAAAACAAAAGCAAAACCTCAAGTCAGTAGAGCATAAGATTTCATCCTGGGATCATGAGTTCGAGACTCATGTTGGGCAAAACATTCCTGCATTATATGGGGTTGGACTTTGAGAGCAGAGATCTTCTCTTACTTTCCGAAGAACTATGGCAGGTCGAAACAAGGGACTTCTTCAGGAGGTGGCGGACCCTCCTTCGCTGGAGGTTTTTAAGGAGAAGTTGGCTGCCTGTCACAGATTTCTCAGCTGTGGTTCCTGAATTGCAGTGCTCTGAGCTGGGTGACCCTTGGGGATCCCTTTACAATCATATGAATTAAAGCCGGCCCATAAAACAGGCCCCCGACGGTGGTTTCTCCAGGAAGCCCTCGTTTATTGCACTAAATAACATGTGAGGAATAAGACAAGCTCCAAAATGTTTTAAATGCCCCTTTGTCATTTCCTCCTTGCTTTCCACCCCATGGCATCACCTCGGCCACCGCAAAAGCGCCCGGGAAACACACAAACACGCACACACAGAGCCTCTAGAGCCCATTAAAGTCTATCATCTCCGCTCCTCGCAGCCCGGGAAGATTTGCCTGCGCCTTCAGAAATAGTCTCCTGAGGTGGGTATTTATTGGGACTCAAACAAGCTAACTGTAGATATTTCTCGGGGCTTTTACAGCACTAATTAATGGTGCCATTAAGCAGTAGAATTATAACCACTTGTTGAGAGAGAGAGAGAGAGAGAGAGAGAGATTCACCCCTTGATATACATCCCCACATGGCCTGTAGTACTGGTGGGGAATGGATGTTCAAGGATGGATGGAGAAATTCTCCAGCTTATCAAGATGATCAAGGTCTGGAAACCAAGCCTGATGAGGAACAGTTGAGGGAGTTTGGGGTATGTTTAGCCTGGAGAAGAGGAGGCTGAAAAGGAGATATTATCCTTCAAATCCCACAAGGGCTGTCACAGGGAAGGTGGAACCAGCTTGTTTTCGCCTGCTCTGGAGGGCAGGACTCGAACCCATGATCCTTCCCTTGCAAGGAGCTCACCAGGTGACCCTTTGGTCCCTACAATCCTAAGATTGCGTGAGGATTCAATGGATTCAATGG
This sequence comes from Lacerta viridis, assembly GCA_900245905.1. Lineage (NCBI taxonomy): Eukaryota > Metazoa > Chordata > Lepidosauria > Squamata > Lacertidae > Lacerta > Lacerta viridis. Next base: position 80,545 of record OFHU01003840.1, on the reverse strand, counting down.
ATTCAAGTTGCAAGAAAGGAGGGAAGAGCAGTTCAATGGCTCCTCTTCATTCTGGAGAGAGGTGACTAGTGGGGTGCCACAAGGTTCTGTCTTATTCAACATCTTTATCAATGACTTGGATGATGGGCTTGAGGGCATCCTGATCAAGTTTGCAGATGACACCAAATTGGGAGGGGTGGCTAATACCCCAGAGGACAGGATCACACTTCAAAATGACCTTAACAGATTAGAGAACTGGGCCAAAGCAAACAAGATGAATTTTAACAGGGAGAAATGTAAAGTACTACACTTGGGCAAAAAAAATGAAAGGCACAAATACAGGATGGGTGACACCTGGCTTGAGAGCAGTACATGTGAAAAGGATCTAGGAGTCTTGGTAGACCACAAACTTGACATGAGTCAACAGTGTGATGCAGCAGCTAAAAAAGCCAATGCAATTCTGGGCTGCATCAATAGGAGTATAGCGTCTAGATCAAGGGAAGTAATAGTACCACTGTATTCTGCTCTGGTCAGACCTCACCTGGAATACTGTGTCCAGTTCTGGGCACCACAGTTCAAGAAGGATACTGACAAGCTGGAACGTGTCCAGAGGAGGGCAACCAAAATGGTCCAAGGCCTGGAAACGATGCCTTATGAGGAACGGCTTAGGGAGCTGGGTATGTTTAGCCTGGAGAAGAGAAGGTTAAGGGGTGATATGATAGCCATGTTCAAATATATAAAGGATGTCATATAGAGGAGGGTGAAAGGTTGTTTTCTGCTGCTCCAGAGAAGCGGACACGGGGCAATGGATTCAAACTACAAGAAAGAAGATTCCACCTAAACATTAGGAAGAACTTCCTGACAGTAGAGCTGTTCGACAGTGGAATTTGCTGCCAAGGAGTGTGGTGGAGTCTCCTTCTTTGGAGGTCTTTAAGCAGAGGCTTGACAGCCATCTGTCAGGAATGCTTTGATGGTGTTTCCTGCTTGGCAGGGGGTTGGACTGGATGGCCCTTGTGGTCTCTTCCAACTCTAGGATTCTATGATTCAACAGGGGAACTCCCTTGGAAAGCGATGGACTCTCCTTCCCTGGAGGTTTTTCAGCAGAGGCCCTCCATCATGGATGCTTGAGTTGAGACCCCTGCATTGCAGGGTGTTGGACTAGAGGACCCTCGGGCCCAGTGGCGGAGGAAGCCTCTTCGCCGCCCGGGGCAGCGGAGCAGAGGCACTCCCTGGGGGCAGGGCGTCACGACGTGTGCATCATGACGTCACGACGCACGTCTGACGCACTACGCATGCCCAGAAACTCCCACGACGAGCCGGCGAGTGAGTGGTGGGTCGTGGGGCTGCCCCAGCCATCCGTAAAGAAGCACGGACGGGGTGCCGGGGGGCGGGGGAGTGGCGGGGAGCCGGGGAGTGTCACCCCCCTCCCCTGGAACCCAGGGCGGCCCGCCTCCAATGTTCCGCCCCTCCTACGCCACTGCTCGGGGGTCCCTTCCGACTCTACAATTCTACCCAGGATGATGTAAGTCAGGCATTTGGCAGGGACTGGAGTCTCTCCAGACGCTTCCCTCTGTGGAAGCTCAGCGTGGCTCCCTTGGGTGCCAGACGCCCGGTGCTCCCCTCCCCCACAGCTCTGATACAGACTGACTGGTTGGCTGCAAAGGGGCTGCTCCTTTGGGGGCAGGAGGCAGGGAATCCAGCTGCTGTGGTCCTTTCAAAAGAGAGATGCACCCGGCTCAGATGGCAGAGGATGGGAGAGAGACCGCCACTTTCCTTATGACTTTTCTGAGTAATAAAAGCAAGAGAATTAGCCGCTAAGCCGATTGAGACACTGCTCATTATATCCCACAGAGAAAAGAACAGGGAATTGCCATAATTTTGTTTTAAAAGCATGAATAATTTCTCTGGAAATTAGAAATGGGCATTGAAGTCATTTTGCACACAGGGATTTCAGAGGCTTTCGGGGAGACCAATTGAGCACCTTCCTCTCTAGCCCCCCCCCCCAAAAAAAAGAAGGAAGGAAGGAGGGAAGGAGGAGGAGGGAGGGAGGAGGAAGGAAGGAAGGAAGGAAGGAAGGAAGGAAGGAAGGAAGGAAGGAAGGAAGGAAGGAAGGAAGGGTCATGTGTCTGCAAGAGTCTGGGGGCCTTGGCTGGGGAAGGAGACCTTCCCACCAAGTCATTGTCAGCTGAGATCAAAGACACAGAGAGGAAGTGATGTCACAACACAGTTGTCATAATGCAATCAAGTCAGCTGTGTCATTGGACTTAGCTGTGATGTCTGCATCGCAGGGGTTGCAGCAGAAGACCCTTTCATTTTATTAATTTTATTTCATAAAATTTATACACTGCCTGATTGTCGGTTTACAGAAAGATAAAACAATAAAATTGAGGGAAAAACTGCAACCCTACTTTAAAGCGTACAGAAAGTTAAAAATACTAAAACTGGTTAAAACTCACCTCAGCTTGGTGCAGTGAAGATGTCTGCCTGGTGTCAAGAGGCAGGGAGTTCCAAGGGGTAGGTGATGCCACAGTAAACCTTCAAGTTCTTACAAATGAGGAACAGGGATTATATGGTGCCAGTGTTGGACATGTAAAGAGGTTGAAGGTACACACACACACACGGTGGACTTTTAAAAGAGTATTGGGAAATCATTTATAATGATTTCAAAAAAAAAAAAATGTGTTTAAAAACTTTTTTTAAAAAACAAAACAAAAACCAGAGTCCTTTTTGTTGGGGATAATTCAGATGGAAATTCCCAGGTGTCAAAAAAGGTTATTTATGTATGCTACTACTGCGGTCTGTGTTTTGTTAGCCCCAAAATGGAAAATGAGCGAGGTCCCAAACAAAGAACGATGGCAACTTAAACTGATGGAATACCTGTACAGCTTGCAGATTTAACAAAATCGAAAATTCTTTCCAGTAGCACCTTAGAGACCAACTGAGTTTGTTCCTGGTATGAGCTTTCGTGTGCATGCACACTTCTTCAGATACCTGAAGAAGTGTGCATGCACACGAAAGCTCATACCAGGAACAAACTCAGTTGGTCTCTAAGGTGCTACTGGAAAGAATTTTCGATTTTGTTTTGACTATGGCAGACCAACACGGCTACCCACCTGTGCAGATTTAACATATAGGATAAGAGAACAATAAGAACACACGTTTAAAGAAGATTGGATAATGTTTATTGAATAAATGGGTGGAAATTGTGTACATTTCAAAACGCTGGTAGCACTGGGATAAATTCAGCAGTGTGGATAAGTTTGATGGGTGCAATCTTGGAATACTGAATGGTTTGGATTATGTAAAATATGCAGGGATGTATGGTGTGAAAGCTGAACCACGGAATGAGAGGAAGGGAAGTCATTGATTTAAGATTGTTTAAATGAACACTTTAAAATGTAAAATAGAAAATTAATAAAAACTATTATAAAAAAGGGATTATGTGGTTCCTGCAATGGCAGCAGTTCTGCTGATCGAAGTGGACATATGGACATATATACAGTAGTACCTCGGGTTAAGAACTTGATTCGTTCTGGAGGTCCGTTCTTAACCTGAATCTTATTTCTTGTAGTTTGAATCCATTGCTCCGTGTCCGCTTCTCTGGAGCAGCAGAAAACAACCTTTCTCCCTCCTCTATATGACATCCTTTTATATATTTGAACATGGCTATCATATCACCCCTTAACCTTCTCTTCTCCAGGCTAAACATACCCAGCTCCCTAAGCCGTTCCTCATAAGGCATCGTTTCCAGGCCTTGGACCATTTTGGTTGCCCTCCTCTGGACACGTTCCAGCTTGTCAGTATCCTTCTTGAACTGTGGTGCCCAGAACTGGACACAGTATTCCAGGTGAGGTCTGACCAGAGCGGAATACAGTGGTACTATTACTTCCCTTGATCTAGATGCTATACTCCTATTGATGCAGCCCAGAATTGCATTGGCTTTTTTGTTTTTCTAGAGTGGACATGCAAGGGGATGTTTGGTCCAGCCAGCTGAAAGCTTCCTGTTTCCTCCTGGCTGGGACATACTTCCTTTGCATGTGACAAGAGGTGGGCGTGACCTCACCTGTCCAGGTAACAAAAGGACAAGGCACACAGCACTCTCTTTGACTTCTCTGTCATTGGAGCAGCTTTTTAGCTAGAGATGCTCTGTTGGCTTCCAGCCAACAGAGGACACTGGGATTATCCCCATATGGGATAGATCCACATGTATATACTTTGTAACTAAGTCTGCCTTCAGGGATCCAACTGTGAACTGATGATGTGAGTAAACTTCTTTTATATACACAAGATTGTGCCGTCTTTATTCTTTTAAGAGGCATATAAAGGGGACTTACCAGGAACCTAACATTGAGAGGCTTAAACAAGCCTGCAACTTGAAGCCTGTGTGTTTAAAAGGGGAATGTAAAACTCTGCTAAGTAAAGGAACTTGCTAGCACAAGTTAGGAAGGATGTTAATAAACAATATATGTTCTCCTGTCTCCCTGTCACAGCAAATGGGCAGCCAGTGCGCATCTCTGAATGCTGAGGTGTTTTGTGCTGGCAAGGCCTCACTCTTGTCAGCAGTTGTGCTGCAGCATTCTGTGCCAACTGCGGCCTCCAGATCAAGCGCAAGGGAAGCCCCACAGAGAGCGCATTGCAGGAATCCAGCACTGAAGTCACCAGCGCGTGAACCACTGTGGCGAGGCTTGCCCGCTCCAGGAAAGGCTGTAGCTGCCAAACAAGTTAAAGGTAAAGGTAAAGGGACCCCTGACCATTAGGTCCAGTCGCGGACGACTCTGGGGTTGGCGCTCATCTCGCTTTACTGGCCGAGGGATCCGGTGTGCAGCTTCCGGGTCATGGGCCAGCAGGACTAAGCCGCTTCTGACGAACCATAGCAGCGCACGGAAACGCCATTTACCTTCCCTCCGGAGCGGTACCTATTGATCTACTTGCACTTTGATGTGCTTTCGAACTGCTAGGTGGGCAGGAGCAGGGACCGAGCAACGGGAGCTCACCCCATGGGGATTCGAACCCGACCTTCTGATCAGCAAGCCCTAGGCTCTGTGGTTTAGACCACAGTGCCACCCGCATCCTGCCGAACAAGTTACAGTTGGCCAAAGACACTTCTAGCCACTGCAGTAAAGAACCGTTCTTGTTCTGGGTTCCTGCATTGCACGGGGTTGGGCTAGATGACCTTTGAGGGTCCCTTCCAACTCTGTGATTCTATGATTTCTCCAGATTTCAGAAAGGCTTGAATGCTCAGCGCTCTCCAACCAAGCACCACTGGCAGCTCCACATTGGCCAGGCACCATACAAAGCCCCTGCTGCCGGTCAGTGTTGGCGATACTGATCTAGATGGACCCAGTGGTCTGACTCTGTATAAAGCAGCATCTTATGTCCCTATGCAAGCAGAACAATCAAGGATCGCAAGAGGGAGGTCAAGGCGATACGGTACTTCAGCATCCCTCCTCCAAAATACTGTGATTGGATGGCCCTGGCAAACCCTCTGGTTGGAAGCTCGACCCGCCAGTCACAAAAGCACTTCTCTTTTGCAGACCTGCTGCTTGCCCAGCTCTCTTTCCCCTTTCAAACACCTGCATCCCTTTGAAGGTCCTCAGTTCAGCTCAGGGAGCTCAGGAGAGACCCCACTTCAGCCCAGACAAAGCCCCCAGACCCGTCTGAAGTGGTTCTCCGTACAGGGTTTGCGCAGAACTGATGTGTGTGTCCCTCGCTTACAGGAGCTGCAAGATTCGGGCCACGGGGAGGAAAAACCTCCAAGCGCTTGTAAGTCAGGTCAGGGTTGAATCGATGTGTTGGGAGCTGTGATCTCGAACAGCATCAGCTGTAATTGATTGGCGAGAGTGGAGTAAAAGCGCCGAAAGATGGTTGGAGAGGATAATGGGGAAGTTGCCTGTCTCAATCTCAAAAGCGAAAAAGTGAAACTCAGGCGGCCTTTGGGAGGGAGGGAGGGAGGGAGCTGCGCCAGCAAGTCATTTATCTCCGGAGTAGAGATAAATGCAGGAGCAGCGCAGATTCCCAGAATTGTAGAGTTGGAAGGACCTCCAAGGGTCATCTAGTCCAACCCCCTGCTCAAGAATCCCCATTTAAAAACCCCAATGACTCATAGAATTGTGGAGTTGGTAGGGAGCCCAGGGGGGTTGGACTAGATGAACCTTGCGACTCCTTCCTCCCTTCCAGTGTGGTGCCAGTGTGGTGTAGTGGTTAAGAGCAGTGGACTTGTAATCTGGTGAACTGGGCTCGATTCCCTGCTCCTCCACATGCAGCTGCTGGGTGACCTTGGGCTAGTCACACTTCTCTGAAGTCTCTCAGCCCCACTCACCTCACAGAGTGTTTGTTGTGGGGGAAGTGAGCCGCTTTGAGACTCCTTCGGGTAGTGATAAAGCGGGATATCAAATCCAAACTCTTCTTCTTCTTCTTCTTCTTCTTCTTCTTCTTCTTCTTCTTCTTCTTCTTCTTCTTCTTCTTCTTCTTCTTCCAATTCGTGGATTCTATAGGACACCCTTCTACCACCTTTTGTGACCAGAGAGAGGCAGTCATGGCCCTGAAGACAGGGCTGGCTCTAAGAGCAGGACTCCCGGCTTGCAAAAGGAATGGGGGGGGGGAAGCCGACCCCCCAATCTGCGCACACCCTGGGGGCATGTCAAGAGGGTGGTAGAGGGGCGCTTTTGTGTGCATGGCTCAGGCAGGTGAGGGTGTGTGCCTGCCATGGGTCCAGGCCCACAGGACACCCCTCTGGTCGCAAGAGAGAGAGATCCAGGGATGGGGAGATCTGGGGGTGGGGGGTGGGTGTCCCCCAGGCACAAATGGGGAGTCAGTCCATGGCCTCTGGACTTCTCAGGCTCCCAGATCACACACACACACACACACACACACACACACACACACACACACACACACACGTGCCTCCAGAGCAAGCTCCAAGTTGCACAGGTAGCGGCAGGGCTGCAAATGCAGTTCAGGGACGGGCTGCCATTATCCACAGCCATTATCCAAACAAAGAGAGACACTCTCTTGGCAAAGAGCTGCGGTGGCGGCAGCGGAGGGGGGGGACCCATTAGCGCCCCCGCAGCACATGCCTGCGAGCCCAACACCAGGCAGCTGCTTCGCACACTCCTCTTGCCCACTCAGGGAAGACGCCCCCCGCCCCCGCCCCATGGAGCTCAGGCAGCAGAAGGGAGGCTGGTGAGCATAAACAGAGCCTGCTGGGCCAGGCCAAACGCCCCCAAGAACCTGGTGTTCTAGGTAGACTGCTTCTGGACCTGGAGGTTCCACAAGAGGAGCCCATGGCCCATCTGTTCCAGCCTCCTCTTCTTGCAGAGGCAGCCAGATGACTATGGGATGCAGGGTTAGAGCACAAGGGCAACTCTTTCCTCCCGCAATTCCCGGCAATTCCGACTGTGGAGGCAGAGCAAAGTCGTGGCTAAGCTTCTCCTCCGTGGTTACCCCTTTTCTCCTCCGTGAATTTGCCCAATCCTCTTCCCACGCCATCCGGGTTGGTGGCCACCGCTGCCTCCTGTGGGATGGAGTTCCACAGATTAACTCTGCACTGCACAAAGGAGGACTGAATCTTCCACCAAGGCGCTCAGAATAGCTTGGAGGCTCATCTCCTCAGTTATTAACAGATAATATCATGAGACGACTTTCGGCGGCCGGCACATCTACGCTCCAGCTGTCCTGCCGGGGACCCCCAACTCCCTTGAGCCCCTCAGAACCACAGCCCTGGCTGCCGACCCCGACTGCCCTCTCCCCTTCTCTTCTGGGGCTGGGGAGTGGCAAATGGAGAGCTGGCTCCTCCCCCCTGCAAAGGGGCAGCCCCACTGCCCAGCCACCTTGGGGAAGGTGGGCAGGGAGAACTGATTCTCCGAGGCTGGGATAGACTTCCTCTGCATGTGGCTGGAGGTGGGCGTGGCCTCACCTGCCCAGGTAACAAAAGAGCAGACTGGTCAGCCATCTCTCTCTCTCTTTCTCTGACCACATTCGTCAAAGAAGCAACATTTGCTAAGCCCAAGATGCTCTCTTGGCAGCCAAGAGAGGAGAAAGGGGCTGTCTCCTTATGGGATAGTTTCCAGGTATACCGGTATATTACTTTTGTCTGCCTTCTGGGATCCATTTGTGAACAGAATGTGTGAGTAAACTATTTTCTTAAACTTTTAAGGAAGACTGTGTTGTGTCTATCTTTTTTATAAGGGACTAAAGGGGAAATTGGGACAGGTGGCACTGTGGTCTAAACCCCAGAGCCTAGGGCTTGCCGATCAGAAGGTCAGCGGTTCGAATCCCCACGACAGTTCGAAAGCATGTCAAAGTGCAAGTCTCATTATCTTTTGAAGCCATCTAGGTTGGTGGCCATTGCTGCCTCCTGTGGCAAGGAGTTCCACCGTTTAACTCTGCTGGATGAAGATGGACCAGGTACAAATGTTGCCTCGGCCAGGAGGCTTTCTGGGTGATCTTGGACCAGTCAGCATCTCTCAGCCTCACCTGCTTGGTCCCTGCCTGCCTCCTAGGGGAGGGGGGGGCAACAGATTGTGGCTGTGGGTGTTGCTTGTTCCTTTTGCCCCACCCAGCATTGGAAATGACCTGATCAGGGGTGGGGTGGGGGGGTTCAGAGAGGGGTTCAGTCCAAGGAGCCAAGCAAGCCACAGCTTGTGGCCAGGTCTCCTCTTCTCTGCCTCGATCACCTGGGGAAAGCGAGGGTTGGGGGGCGGGGGACCTCCTCTGACCTCGAGATTGTAAATGTCAGGAGCGTTTTATGCTGGAGATAAAGAGCCCTCTTTGCGAGATTGTAACAAGATTATGCCCCATAAAAACCGTGAGTGATATTGACAGGGTTATTGCAGGGAGAAGGTTGAGGGAGTCCGAGGCACAGAGGGAGCAGAGGAACGGAAGAGCAGAAGGAGAGACAGGCTGCTGGATCAGGCCCAACGGGGGCCCCGTCTGGTCCAGCGCCCGGTTCTTACGGTGGCCAAATACCCCTAAAAGTCTAGGAATCCAGATAGACTGCCACTGGACCTGGAGGTTCCATAGGAAGAGCCTGGCTGCTAGGCCAGGCCAAAGGGAGCCCATCTGGTCCAGCGTCCGGTTCTCACAGGGGCCAGCCAGATACTCCCAAAGGGAAGCCCTGGGAGCAAGTATAGTCTCCAGTTGTGGTTCTCCATTACCTGGCATTCAGAGGTAGACTGTCCCTGGGCATGGAGGTTCTGCTGTCACAATAGGCCTCCATAAGAAGAGCCGGGCTGCTGGATCAAGTCCCATTCAGGGCTCCTGAGCCCCATCTTACCATCCTGTGAATCAAAGAACGATAGAGCCGGAAGGGACCCCAGGGGTCATCTATTCCATCCCCCTGCCACGCAGGAATCTCAACTTGATCATTCACGACAGATGGCTGCCCAACCTCTGCTTAAAAACCTCCAAGGAAGGAGAATCCACAACCTCCCTGGGGAGACCTTTCCACTGCCCTCCCCTCCAAATGTTCTTCCTGATGTTCAGCTGGAATCTCCTTTCTTGTAACTTTTAAAAAACACACACACTTACTTTTTAATTTAAGTTCTGTGACTCTTCCCTGCTCAATTCAGTCCCTTTACATGGTTTTTAAAAAATGCATTATGGGAGATAAGCTGTTTATTTTAAAGACATACCTTCTCATTGGGGCTTTTCTGCATTGGGACCAGACTGTTGCAGCGGATATTTGCTGTATATATTTCACCAGCTTGTAAAGAAAAACCAGCTAGCGTGCAGCAATATGGAAAGGCGACATGCAGATTAAGAGGGAAAGAGGGAAAAATGGAAAAAGGAAAGTCCTGCCCAAGGGTTACTAGGCAGAAATGTGTCTGTGTCTGTGTGTGTGTGTGCGTGCGCTGCCGCTGCTGCTGCCACTTTTCGGCTGTGCAGCCAGTGATGAGGAGAGCAAGCTCACCTTGTCACCATGGCAACCGCATCCCAGGTCGCCCAAGTGCCATGGATGACTCTGCACCTCCAGATATCAAAGAGTGGGTGGTGGGTGGGGGGAGAGGGAGAGGGAGAATCTCAAGCCCCCCCGCTGAGATCCAGTAGGAATCCCATTGGGCTGAACGATTTTACAATGCCTTAATGGGAGGAGGTGGACAGGCAGCCAGGAGACAAGAGGTTCGCAAACGCTGGGGGGGGGGAACAGGACAGGAGGGGGGCCACGAAGGAAGGATCCGTCAGGAATGCAGGCAGCTTCCCCCGCAAAAAGCCACACCCAACATGGAGGGGAGGGGTCACGACTCCCTAGCCCCCCAACATGACCTGCAGCTGTTTGGGGGCACTCCCTCCCCCCTTGGTCTTGAAAGAAAAGAGCAATGCAGGGAGGGAGGGCTGTGACATCTTTCGCCTGGCCATCAGAAGCTGCAACGGCCCTGCTGTGATTCCACAGTGCGAAGCAGCGACGGATGAATCATAATAATGACAATAATGACAATAATTTTCTTATTTGCACCCTGCCCATTTGACAGGGTTGCCCCAGCCGCTCTGGGCGGCTTCCGACAGATATGAAAACATAATAAAACACCAAACATTAAATTATTATTATTATTATTATCATCGTTCTGAATGGCAGTTGCTGGCAAGCCCCCTTTGGCCTGACCGGCAGGCGTTGCTTGCCTTCTTCCATTCTTATGCCTGGTGGCAAGGAAAGTGGCGGGCGGCTGTGAGGGACAGGGAGAACGGCCTGAAGCAGAGTCCCACCACTGGTCCATCTCGCTCAGGACACTTGGCGGGGGTCCCCCCTGGTTTCAGACCGGAAAAGGGTCAGGAGGACGGAGAAAAGAAAGTCCTTCTTCATAGCTCATGCAGTTAAACTGTGGAACTCAGGGATGGCCACCAAGTTGGGTGGCTTTAGAAGAGGATGAGACTGTTTAGGAAAATTCTGGGTTGAGAGACTACTCCACAGCCCAGCTCGTCGGGGTGCAAGTCCCCCGCGGGTCCATGAGGTCACTAAAAGAAGGAAATTCCAGCCGAGAAATTTGGAGCAAAACAGCGGTCAGTAGACTTAGATCCTTTATTGTTGTGCAACAGGTTCAACAGCAGCGAGTGAACCCAGAGCATGGGGCGACATTGACTTTTAAGATTTCCCACCATATCCCATTCCTAACATATAAGGAACCTGGGTGGCGCTGTGGTCTAAACCACAGAGCCTAGAGCTTGCCGATCAGAAGGTCGGCGGTTCGAATCCCCGCAACGGGGTGAGCTCCCGTTGTTCGGTCCCAGCTCCTGCCCACCTAGCAGTTCGAAAGCACGTCAAAGTGCAAGTAGATAAATAGGTACCGCTCTGGTGGGAAGGTAAATGGCGTTTCCGTGCGCTGCTCTGGTTCGCCAGAAGCGGCTTAGTCATCTGGGCCACATGACCCGGAAGCTCTATGCCAGCTCCCTCGGCCAATAAAGCGGGATGAGTGCCGCAATCCCAGATTCAGACATGACTGGACCTAGTGGTCAGGGGTCCCTTTACCTTTACTTTACCATTTCTCAGAATACAGTGCGCACAGCATCATCAATACATTATTGCTACATCACTAACATGTCACAAAAGGGGAGGGTTACACAAGATAAGGAAAATGTTACAGGTAGGTAGCCGTGTTGGTCTGCCATAGTCAAAACATGCACACGAAAGCTCATACCAAGAACAAACTTAGTTGGTCTCTAAGGTGCTACTGGAAGGATTTTTTGATTTTTTGATTTCATATTTTGTTATGTCTTAAGTACCCACCAGCCAAAGAACAATAGACTTCCCTTGTATGTCTGGAGCCTGAGGCAAGTCTGGTGATGAGATTTGGCTTCCCTTGGAGAACAATGAGCCCACCAATGGTCACCTCTGGGCATTCCCAGGGGTTGTTGTTGTTGCTGTTCAGTCGTTCAGTCGTGTCCGACTCTTCATGACCCCATGGACCAGAGCACGCCAGGCACGCCTATCCTTCACTGCCTCCCGCAGTTTGGCCAAACTCATGCCAGTCGCTTCGAAGAACACTGTCCAACCATCTCATCCTCTGTCGTCCCCTTCTCCTTGTGCCCTCCATCTTTCCCAACATCAGGGTCTTTTCCAGGGAGTCTTCTCTTCTCATGAGGTGGCCAAAGTACTGGAGCCTCAACTTCAGGATCTGTCCTTCCAGTGAGCACTCAGGGCTGATTTCCTTCAGAATGGATAGGTTTGATCTTCTTGCAGTCCATGGGACTCTCAAGAGTCTCCTCCAGCACCATAATTCAAAAGCATCAATTCTTCGGTGATCAGCCTTCTTTATGGTCCAGCTCTCACTTCCATACATCACTACTGGGAAAACCATGACTTTAACTCCATGGACAAAGACAAAGAGGTAGGAGGTGTGTATACATGTCTTCAAGCTTGGGGAGGTGGCAGGGGAAAGAGTCCTTTTTCCAAGGGAGAAATGGCGTTGGAATGGAGGAACTTGGCAAACGGGTTGATGGTTCATAAAACTAGGTATCTTCCCAGAGCTGGCAAGTCGAAAGGATACATTCAGGCATAATATTTGCAACATTTAACATCTTTAAAGATGTGCCCCACCCTGTAATTTCTGTAACAAGACAAATTCATGGGTAGCCACTAGCCAGGGCGGCTCTGCTCTGACTCCACATCTGGAGGCGGCAATTCCAGCTGTTGAAAATCGCAGGAGGGGAGAGTCGCTGTTGCGCCCAAATCTTCCTTGCGGGTTTCCCACAATGGGCACCTGGTTGGCCACTGAGAGAAGAGGACGCTAGATCAGAGGGAGCCATTGGCCTGATCCAGCGGGCTCCTCTTAGGGAGCCTCCAGGTCCAGAGACAGTCTACCTTGACCCCCGGGTTCTTAGGGGCATTTGGCCCCTGTGAGGATAGGAGGCTGGGCTGGCTGTGCCCCTGGCCTGTCCCAGCAGGCTCTTCTCCTCTTCGCAGCTCCTGTCGCCGTAATGGAGACAAACGAGGACATCCTTTGCCGTGCTCCAGGCGTAAAGCTGCGCGCAGCACCCGAATCTGCTGAAGCCGCTTCTCTGCGGCGCCTGAAGCTAAATGTTGCGCTAATTTCCCATGCAGGCAGAGACCTAATTTACATTTTTATCAGGCTTCCAAATTACTGCTGTCTGCAACTCTTTCCGCTGCTGATGCTGCTACAGCCGCCAAGGCTGTGAGGGGCTTTGGAAATTGCGAAGGAGTGGCTGGATCCAGAGGCCAGCCTTGGAGGTGCATCTCTTGGGGGAGTCAAGAAGGCCCCTGGGTGCCCACGGGGCAGAGGCACAAAATCACAGAACCACCGAACTGCAGAGTTGGAAGGGACCCTAAGCGCCAACCCCCTGCTAAGCAAACTGCCTGCTGGGGCAAGTCTGGGTTGGAGAGCCTGTCTCTGTGGCTGCCCCCAACCCCCACCTGGACCCTGGGGGGACAGCCTGGCCTTTGGCTCAGTCTGTGCTCAACCAGAAACCCCCTCTGACATCAACCACTTCCTGCTCAGGGCAGCGGGAGGCACTCACCTCGTGGTTACCTGTCCAGGTGGGTGCTGACAGGTGCTGCAACCTTCAGAAGGCCAAGCTCATCACGCCAGATCACAGGATTTGGAGACAGGATTCCATTCTTCTTCTTCTTGTTGTTTAGTCGCTTAGTCGTGTCCGACTCTCCGTGACCCCACAGACCAGAGCACGCCAGGCCCTCCTGTCTTCCACTGCCTCCCGCAGTTTGGTCAGACTCATGCTTGGTCAGCTTCGAGAACACTGTCCAACCATCTCATCCTCTGTCACCCCCTTCTCCTTGTGCCCTCCATCTTTCCCAGTATCAGGGAGTCTTCTCTTCTCATGAGGTGGCCATTATTAGACCGAGGCAAAGTTCTCAAACCAAGACACTATTTCCAGTTTTGCAGAGTTTGTAAACCAAATCGTTCTTAAGCCGGACTGTTCTTAAACCAAGGTACCACTGTATTTCCATCTTAAAATAAGAACAACACAACACAGTCTTCTGGAAAATAAGAATAAAGCTTTACTCCCAATTGGTTCACAGCGGTAATCTGAAGGCAGGCTTCAACTTGTGGTTACAGTTTTATTGGTAGAGAAAAGGAAGTCTGAGCTAAATCTCAGAGTTGCTATTTGTGGGCTCCAAAGGATGAGCCATGGGCTGTCTGAGAGCCAGGAGCAGCAGAGCTCCAGAAAGAGAGGAAGATGGAGGAATGGCCAGCCCCTTTCCTTGGAAGTCAGGGTCACTCCCATCTACCTGGTCACACTCAAAGGAAGGTGGCTCCCAACAGGTAGAATCCTAGAATCCTAGAGTTGGAAGAGACCCCAAGGGCCATCCAGTCCAACCCCCTGCCAAGCAGGAAACACCTGTTATGAAAACTTCCCGCGGGGGCAGGCTGAGAGACTGACCCCAAAGGCGGACGAAGCTTCCGTGCCCTCTGGCTTCTGGAGTCCAGGGGCACAATGTAATATGCGGTTGTTCCCAGCTTGAAAACAACACAGACACAAGCCTTTTGGCTAAGATCTACTTTATTGTAGATAAAGAGCAGAATATATACATCTGCGTAGCAGCTCATAATTCAGAGCTGTCTCTTAAAGCGTCTGCATCTCCTGCTGCAGAACTGAAAGTAAAGAGTACAATAGTAAAATACAATGACATCACATGTGTGGGATGCTGGTATGGCCAGTGTATTTCACACAGAGTGGAAACATGACTCTTGAGTCTTGTGACCTTGCTGCAGCGTTCGCAGCTCGGCATGTCATAATATCACAACATCCTCCCCCGATATTAGACAATGTGAGAGCGGCGAAAAGTAAGGCATCATTAAGAGAAGTAAACAAACAGTTATCATATACACAGTATGAATCTGTTGTCTTTGTTCCATCCTTGGAACTCTCTGAGACTGGTTCTACCAGTTGGAGCCTTTGATAACCAACTCTCCAGGGGACCAGAGCATTTGCTCTGTGTGTGTTGACAGGAACAGTGTTGAACTTTGCAACCTGTTGCTGTGGCTTTTTCACATCTGTGAAGTGAGCCTGAGTGTCTCTGTCTTGAGTGCAAACTACAGCTACATTTGCAACTGCTGAGATTGCAAACTCTTTGGAGTAGCGTTTGGGCGCCTGACCCTTTGTTACTCTCTCAGATCTACGCACAAGATGTAGATCTTCTTTGCTGAGTTTCTCCTGAACAGGACTTTTTGGAGAAACTTTACCAATCGTAAACAGTGGCTCTAAAGATCCTAGCACATCATCATCTGTAGATGGCCTGGTACTATCATGAGCTCCTCTCTCAATGACAGTTTCACCTGTGTCGGAACTAGCCGTGGTTGAGCTTGCACTGCTACTGCTGGTGTCAGTATCCTCATATGTATTGACATCAATGGGAAAGCTTTGGAGAATCTGTGTCTCCGGCTTTACAGTAGGTTCTACCTCCTGAGTAAGAATTACTGTGTTTGAGGAAGGCAATAGAATTCTGTATTGACCTTTCTCATAGCCCATAAAGATGCCTTGGATGGTTGTCCCTTCAAGTGATTCCACCCACATCTGAGAACCAAAAACCTTAAGATGCTTAACAGAAGGCTTTCTGTTAAACAGTATCTCATAAGGTGAGCATTCCATTCCTTTTGGAATACTCCTGACCCAAGCATATGTGAAGGCAGATAGGCTTTCAGCCCAATTCTGTTCAGACAGCTTTGCACTTAGCAATTGCGCCTGCATACCCTCACGTAGTATTGTGTTAATTTTAACACACAAATCTTTATCCCACGATGATTGGCTGACGGCAACTTTGTGCCGAATGCAATGTTGACTTAGGAACTCTTGAACTCCTGTGAATCAAACACTGGTAATTGATTAGTATACAAACATTCAATTTTGCCATCATGCATGAAATCTATCTTAGCACAAAATTCAGTGAACTTGGCCAAGACTTGCTGCGGACTTTTCATAGTGTAAATCCAAGAGAATTTAGAGAAATGGTCAGACAGCAATAAATAACAGGTAGCTCCGCCTCTAGATTGTGGCAAAAGTCCTATTACATCAGCAGAAACCTGCTGGAAACATCTTTGTGATCTTTTCTCTGCGTGGCTGTTTGGTAGTCTCCTTGGACTTAGCAGCACCTGCAAAAGAATAAGAATCAACAACATCAAAACAACAGTCAGTAGATTCAAAAGACAGCAAAAATAGTCCATCTTTGTTCTTCTGAGCTGTAAGGATAACTTCTCCATCCTTAAAAATTGTGCAAAGTCCTTTGCGCAGCCTGAGCTCGCAGTCCTTCTCGGTAAGCTGCGGTACACTTAGCAGGTTGTAGGCAATTTCTGGAACATATAGCACGTTGCTAATAGATAGCTGGAGACTCTGAAGATAAACAGTTCCAACTCCAGTCGATTTCAGGTGTGTTCCACTCACCTGCGACACGGTGGATTCTTGCTTCTCAAAAGTCTTAAACAAACGTTTGTTGGCGGTCATGTGGTGCGAACAAGCTGAGTCTATAACCCACGCTAGGCCAATGTCAATGTCATCCTGGTCCTGCACGCCTTGTGTAAGCAATGCAACTGTGCGCCCTTTGGAGCCTTTGGCTTGCGCCTTGCCTGTAGATCCAGCTGCGTTTTGGCTCTGGATAGATCCCTTCTTGGGTTTTCTGCAGGTCTGGAAACTGTGTCCTCTCATTCCACAGTTTGTGCAGCGTATGACTTTAAGAGCTTGCACATGCTCTATTGGACCACTAGGAGGGGTAGAGGACGCTTCACTCCCCCTTCCATTAGCCTCATCTTGAGCAGCACAACGATCTTGCTCATTTAGCAAAGTTGAGAAGACTCTGGCAACGGTTAAGTTTTGAGCATCCAGGGCACCTAGCTGTGATGCAATAGCACTATAACCGGCATGGAGGCTATTCAAAACCATGAAACAAAACACATCTTCGTTTAATTGCACGTTGCGTTGTGCAAGTTCACTTCGTAATTCTTTCATATGGTTAAGATGCGAACGCAAATTGTCTCCCTCCTTTAGCCTAAGGTTGGTGAGACGTTGGAAATGGAGCATGGAACTTCCTGCCGCAATCCTTAAATGTTCATTTTGCAAAACAATCCAATAATCATTAGCGTGAATCAAATCTCTGACGTGTATTAACTGAGATTGATCAAGATGCAAAACAATGGTCGCCTTCGCCTGATTGTCTCTGTTCAGCCATCGACCACCAGGGAGCAGTGGAGGGGCATTAGTGACAATATCAAGCAAATTCTGCCTGGTAAGCACAGCTTCCATTTTAATACGCCATGTCTGATAATTTTCATCAGTGAGGAATGGGCACAGGGAGCTGCTGCTCTGCTTGCTATCCTTTGCCATAGTGGCGAAAAAGCAGGCTTTTTACTCTCTGACTTCAGAAAGCAATTTAAGCAAACAAACCTAGCCTTCTGAGGTTTATTGCGTCGTAAATCAGTCCGGTCTACTCACAGTCCAATTAACGCGTCTTCTTCTCACAGTGGGAAACGGCCGTCTTCAGCACGAAAACTCCCCCGGAACGAAGTACGCAGTTTAAAGCTGCTTTCTTTGCCGGCAGATAAACATCAGGCAGAAGTCATCAGAGGTCCGATGTCTTCGGAAACCATCCTCTGCTACCAATGTTATGAAAACTTCCCGCGGGGGCAGGCTGAGAGACTGACCCCAAAGGCGGACGAAGCTTCCGTGCCCTCTGGCTTCTGGAGTCCAGGGGCACAATGTAATATGCGGTTGTTCCCAGCTTGAAAACAACACAGACACAAGCCTTTTGGCTAAGATCTACTTTATTGTAGATAAAGAGCAGAATATATACATCTGCGTAGCAGCTCATAATTCAGAGCTGTCTCTTAAAGCGTCTGCATCTCCTGCTGCAGAACTGAAAGTAAAGAGTACAATAGTAAAATACAATGACATCACATGTGTGGGATGCTGGTATGGCCAGTGTATTTCACACAGAGTGGAAACATGACTCTTGAGTCTTGTGACCTTGCTGCAGCGTTCGCAGCTCGGCATGTCATAATATCACAACAACACCATCAAAGCATTCCTGACAGATGGCTGTCAAGCCTCCGCTTAAAGACCTCCAAAGAAGGAGACTCCACCACACTCCTTGGCAGCAAATTCCACTGTCCAACAGCTCTTACTGTCAGGAAGTTCTTCCTAATGTTTAGGTGGAATCTTCTTTCTTGTAGTTTGAATCCATTGCCCCGTGTCCGCTTCTCTGGAGCAGCAGAAAACAACCTTTCACCCTCCTCTATATGACATCCTTTTATATATTTGAACATGGCTATCATATCACCCCTTAACCTTCTCTTCTCCAGGCTAAACATACCCAGCTCCCTAAGCCGTTCCTCATAAGGCATTGTTTCCAGGCCTTTGACCATTTTGGTTGCCCTCCTCTGGACACGTTCCAGCTTGTCAGTATCCTTCTTGAACTGTGGTGCCCAGAACTGGACACAGTATTCCAGGTGAGGTCTGACCAGAGCAGAATACAGTGGTACTATTACTTCCCTTGATCTAGACGCTATACTCCTATTGATGCAGCCCAGAATTGCATTGGCTTTTTTAGCTGCTGCATCACACTGTTGACTCATGTCAAGTTTGTGGTCTACCAAGACTCCTAGATCCTTTTCACATGTACTGCTCTCAAGTCCTCCTTGTCTGGAGCCACATCCCCCTTCATGGGAATGTGGTACTTGACTGCTCTACCAACACATCTCACAGGATCAGATTCCAGCTAAACGCCAGGAAGAACTCTCTGGTGGGAGAGTCGTTGGACAGTGGGACGGACTCCCTCAGGAAGGTGGTACACGTTTCTTCCTTGGGAGAGGTCGGGTGGCCACCTGCCAGGTGGGATTCTGCAGCTGCAATTCCTGCACTGCAGGGGGTTGGACTAGATGACCCCTGGGGTCCCCTTCCAAGGCTACAGTTCTGCGATTCTATGTTTCTAGCCCTTCCTGACAAGCTGGGTTCACAGGAGGCCTCCTGGCTTCACCCACTTTGCTTTTCCAGCTGGATATTCCGCTACTCGAAACAACTGGGAGGAAAAAACTAAGAGGCGGAAACTCCGCTGCTTCGTTCCAGTCTTCTGGCCTCTCAATTGGCAGCCTTGGCTCCCTCTGCATTTTTATTCCTTTGTTGGTTCTAAATTAATGCCACCATTGACGCTTAAGGAGGCTCTCGGCAGCATCGGGCCAGCCATTCTCCTCTTCAGCTGAATCCACCCCCCCCAAAAAAAAACAAAAGTGGGTCCCTGCCAGGAATGATGGGGGGGGTGCAGTTGGCAAGGGGCTGGCAAGAAGCCTCCTGCAGGATGGAGCTCTCAGACTGAGCCCCATTCCCTCAGGGGGCATCGCCTTGGCCTGGGTGGGTGGGCTTTGCAAGCTCATTGCCCCCCCCCAGTCCTCGTGGGACTGGCCACCCTCTGGCTGGGAGACGCTGCCCACTTGGGCTTGCCCCACGCAGTGGTGCCGTGCCAGCCAGACCCCGCAAACAAGGGAGGAGGAGATGCCTTTTCCCGCACACTTGGCATTCCAGGTACCCTCGCTGTGTTTGGCATAAACACTAATTATTTCGTTTGCTTGAGAATGATTGCATAATTACAGAGCAGGGGGTTGGGGAGAGGGGGAAGGAGCAAAGATGGCAGGATCCACGAGGAGCTTCCTCTCTTCCAGCTGGCTTTGGAGAAGGAGGAGGGGGCTTCTCTGGGCCCCAGGAGCTCAAAGGGAGCCAGCCGGTGGTCCTGAACCCCAGGGGGGTGCTTGGCTTCCGTCTGCTTGTCTTCGTGAGACGCCTCGCCCACCACAATATTGCAGATTTCCTCATTGATTACAGTCATACCTCAGGTTGCGTTCGCTACAAGATACGAATGCGCCAAACCCGGAAGTACCGGAACGGGTTACATTCCGGGTTCGGCGCTTTGCGCATGCACAGAAGCAGAAAATTGCAACCCGCACATGCGCAGACGCAGCGCTGCGGGTTACGGACGCTGCGGGTTGCGAACGCACCTGCCGCACAGATCATGTTCGCAACCCGAGCATCCACTGTAAATGGTTTTGTGCCCTTTGCACAGTGTGCTTTGCGACAAAGCAAATAGATGAAACCCCAATATAATAATAATAACAATAATTTATTATTTGTACCCCGCCCATCTGGCTGAGCTTCCCCAGCCACTCTGGGCAGGCTCCCAAGCGAATGTTAAAACAATACAGCATTATAGTAATAATAATAATAATAATAATAATAATAATAATAATTATTATTATTATTATTATT
Organism: Lacerta viridis; assembly: GCA_900245905.1. NCBI lineage: Eukaryota > Metazoa > Chordata > Lepidosauria > Squamata > Lacertidae > Lacerta > Lacerta viridis. The sequence continues at coordinate 60,355 of OFHU01003840.1, read as the reverse complement.
ATTATTATTATATATAGACGACATGATCCTTTAAAAACCAACTTTACCACCCTATAATTCTAGGAAAGGCAGACTCTCAATGTGCATGGGACTTTCCGGCCTATTGCTAAGCACACCTGCCTGCCACAGGTGCATTGCCTCACCTGGCAGGGAAGCTCTTGCCCTGTGCTGTTTCCTGCTTACTCCTCTTCTCGCCTGGCCCTGGAGGTCCCCTCCAGCCCTTCTCGGAACAAGGAGGCAGAATTCCCAGCTCCCTCCTGCCAGGAAGCTGAGCCAGCAGAGTCCCTAAGCGCCAGCAGCCAAACGCTGGGCAGACCAGCCGGGCCAAGGCACCTCCCGGGATCTGCTGAGCTGTGGCCATGATGATGATGATGATGGAGGAGGAGAGCTGGAGAAAAGTGGCAGGTGCCACATGGAGGGGTGTCGGTTATGGGAAGGGGAGCTTCTGGAACAGCCTCTTTCTGCCGGCTGCCTTGGCAGGCCCCAGGTGGCTGGCTCTGGGAACGAGTCCGCCGGTTTCCCTTCCAAGTTCTGGAAAGACAGTTCCGGGCTGCCAAATTGCAAACAGAGGGAACTGAAAAAGGCACGGCCAGAAATTCAGCCGGTGAATTTGGCTTCGAAAGAGGCCAAGACAAATCCATCATCTTGTCTAAGCCTCTTTCAAAGTCATGTAGGGTGGCCGGTTGAATACCAAGACGAAGGTCTCCCAGGCTTGCGTGTTGAATACGCTGCTTTACGGAAGCGAGTCGTGGGGATCTTGTACCTGCTGTAACGAATCGGACCTAAGTTAAGGGATGTTCAGAAACCCACGGTGTTTTATGAGTTAATGGGCACCCCAGTTTGAGTGGCAGATATCCCATGGGAGGCGGGACATTCCGCTCTTTAAAAGGAGGGAGCAGCCGTTAGAGGGGAGAGTGGTGACTGGAAGAAGGAGGGCGTGGGGCCAGGATAGTGGTGGGTAGGTTAGGATATGTTGAAGATGTGTATATGATGATGAAAGAAAGAGCTTACACTGTTATCAACGATTGCATTACTGAAACTGTTATGTTCTGAAAGGAATAAAGACTTCTTATTGTTCAGGTAAGAAAATATCGTCGTTCATTTGGTCCAGTGAATTATGTATGCTCATGAGGAGGGGAACTCAGGGAAAAGACAAAACTGACCTGCAGGGTGATAGTTTGTGTCTTGGAGTTCCCTCAGGAGGGGCTAGCGGGCGGAAACCTTGGTATTGCCACAGAGTTGCTAAGAGGGCTTAGCTAACTGATATAGTGAGGGATCTAATGAAAGAGAGACCCCGAACTGTAGGCAAAGAAGAGTTTAACCCCTGAAGCCCAGAGCAGAGGATATAACCGGCCACGGCCGCTGGACAGGAAAACTCCCGTTACTAAGAGATTCCCAGATTATAAATAAAAGGGGATTGACATAACAGACGGACCTCAGAGGGACAGGTGGGGTGGATTGAAATTTGACCCAGAACACCTGATTAGAAATCCACTTAGTAACAAGGGGAGAGTGTGAAGCGGAGGTTCGCCGCATCTGCCACGAGCGACGCCTCAAGGCCTTCCACATACGCTGCGTCTGGAAGATGTTGGGCATCGCACGGCAAGGACAGAGTCTCAAGCAAAGATGTGCTCTGCCAAGGTCACCATTCCCAGCGTCAGGTGGCAGAGGAACCAACCCCCGCGGCAGGCTGCCAAGAACAGGTGAGACAAGGAAAAGTTCTTACCGTCTGCTTTTAGTCGATATTCACAGAGAGAGGTTTGGAATGCAGCCTCTTGGTATAATGGCGTTGTCCCGAGTGACTCTCCACCCTGCTCCCTCTCTCCCTTCATCACTACGGGTGCTGAGATGTGCCCTTTGCCTCTGAGCTCTCTGCTCTCCTACTTTCAAGGCCCGCCAGGTTCTGGGAGATGGAGGGTCTGGAGTGCTTCCTAGAGACATTGTGTCCATCAGCTTTGTGACCTCCCTCAAACCCCAGCTGTAATTCTGAGCTGCCTCCTTCTTCTCTGGGAGGGTCAGGCTGGGGAGGCAGTCTCCCCCATTCCTCCTCTGCCCCATTCCCTGACAGTCCGGCCTGCTCACACTCCTGTTCATGCTGGCTTGGCCACGTCCACAGAATGGAAGATGGCAGGATCCCCCAAGGACATGCCCCATGGGGAACTGGCTTCAGGCATCAAAGATGTGTCACAAAGATGTCTGCCAACGTGCCACAAAGGCTGGCGACATCAGCATCACTGTGTGGGATTCCCTTGCAGACAACCGCAGTGCCTGGAGACAGAGAGTCAAGTCATGTATCCACAGCAATGGCCAGAGGAGGAATGACTGCTGGGAGGAGCACAGAGAGAAGAAATGCCCTGGCGCATCTGCAGCAAAAACTGGACTCCTTCATCTGCCCCGGCTGCAGCAAAACATGTCTCTCCCATATCGGTCTCTGCAGCCACAGCAGGTACTGTAACTCTCCAGAGGTTTGGCTTCACCCCCAAAGGCCCATCCCTCCATTGTCTCTTGAGACAGACAGATTCCAACCAACCAAGACCTACATTGGCTCCTTGGACGTTTCCAAGCATAATTCAAAGTGTTGGTGCTGACCTTGAAAGCCCTAAACGGCCTCAAAGGCCCAGTAGACCTGAAGGAGCATCTCCACCCCGGACACTGAGGTCCAGCTCCGAGGGCCTTCTGGCGGTTCCCTCACTGCAAGAAGTGAGGTTACAGGGAACCAGGCAGAGGGCCTTCTTGGTGGTGGCGCCTGCCCTGTGGAACGCCCTCCCATCAGATGTCAAGGAGATAAACAACTATCTGACTTTTAGAAGACATCTGAAGGCAGCCCCGTTTAGGGAAGCTTTTAATGTTTGATGTATTTATCTTGTTTTTAATATTCTGTTGGGAGCCGCCCAGAGTGGCTGAGGAGGGCCCGGCCAGATGGGCGGGTTACAAATAATAAATTGTTGTTGTTGTTGTTGTAGTTGTTACCGGCCAAGACAAATTCATGGATGAGGATGAGTCTAACGATGGCTCCTAGCCAGGATGGCTCTGCTCTCTCTCCCTCATCAGAGGGAGGAATGGTGCAGAATCCCAGTTGCTGGAGACCCCAGGAGGGGAGGGGGCCCTGCACTTGTATACTCCTTGTGAGGTTCCCTAATGGGCCTCTGGCTGGCCACTGGGAGAAGAGGGTGCATTTCATAGAACCCAAGAGTTGGAAGAGACTACAAGGGCCATCCAGTCCAACCCCCTGCCAAACAGGAAACACCATCAAAGCATTCCTGACAGATGGCTGTCAAGCCTCCGCTTCAAGACCTCCAAAGAAGGAGACTCCACCACACTCCTTGGCAGCAAATTCCACTGTCCAACAGCTCTTACTGTCAGGAAGTTCTTCCTAATGTTTAGGTGGAATCTTCTTTCTTGTAGTTTGAATCCATTGCCCGTGTCCGCTTCTCTGGAGCAGCAGAAAACAACCTTTCTCCCTCCTCTATATGACATCCTTTTATATATTTGAACATGGCTATCATATCACCCCTTAACCTTCTCTTCTCCAGGCTAAACATACCCAGCTCCCTAAGCCGTTCCTCATAAGGCATCGTTTCCAGGCCTTTGACCATTTTGGTTGCCCTCCTCTGGACACGTTCCAGCTTGTCAGTATCCTTCTTGAACTGTGGTGCCCAGAACTGGACACAGTATTCCAGGTGAGGTCTGACCAGAGCAGAATACAGTGGTACTATTACTTCCCTTGATCTAGATGCTATACTCCTATTGATGCAGCCCAGAATTGCATTGGCTTTTTTAGCTGCTGCATCACACTGTTGACTCATGTCAAGTTTGTGGTCTACCAAGACTCCTAGATCCTTTTCACATGTACTGCTCTCAAGCCAGGTGTCACCCATCCTGTATTTGTGCCTTTCATTTTTTTTGCCCAAGTGTAGTACTTTACATTTCTCCCTGTTAAAATTCATCTTGTTTGCTTTGGCCCAGTTCTCTAATCTGTTAAGGTCATTTTGAAGTGTGATCCTGTCCTCTGGGGTATTAGCCACCCCTCCCAATTTGGTGTCATCTGCAAACTTGATCAGGATGCCCTCAAGCCCATCATCCAAGTCATTGATGAAGATGTTGAATAAGGGTGCTGAAGGAGATGGGCTACCGGCCGGATCCAGCCGAGATCTTCTTATGTTCAGCGCCACCATCGTGTGTCAAGCCCTCTGTGAGGTCATGGAGCTGGAGAAACTGGCGGTGGACTTTCACCATCTTCTTTTTTAAAAAGAAAAAGCCAAAATTTTATGTTACTTCTTTTTAAAATATGGTTTAGAAGATGAGGTGAATTTTGGATATAATGGAGAGGTAAAAAATCTGGCTCATTATAAAAGATGCAGGAGGAAATGATTAACAACAGGGGAGGAGGGAAGTCTAGGAGATTCTATGGACTCTTGTCTTTATGTTGTATGTTGGATATGTGATTGTAAAACTGTAATTTGAAAAAACACACCAAATAAATAAATTCAAAAAGGAAGAAGATGAAAAAAAAGCTGTACCAGTTAATAAATCCACGGAGAATTGGGATGACATGCCAAACAGTTTCACAATATTACATTAATCAGGAACGCTTTGGAGTACGGGTGGCACACACAGTCGTCGTCGTCCCCCAGCAAGTTATTGTTTCTTGTTTCTTCCTCCCACTCTCTCCATGCGCACAAATCAATGGACGCATATTGATCCATATTGGAGGGGCATATCCACCTCCTGTCCCTTGGACTCTGCAGGAGAAGCTCATCAACAGTGTCCAAGTGAAAAGGAAAAAAGAGAGACTTGGGCAGTTTGTGAGCTCCTGTGCTGCAGAAGAAGGCGGCTGGCGGGGAGGGGGGGGGCTGGACCTGTCAACATCCGGGGCAACCTTGCCAAGGTGACATTGCCAGGGCCCCCGACTGTGGCCAGGATTGCCCAGGGATGCAACTCAAAGGGCCACCAGGCCACCTCTGGGCAGATTGGGCCAAGAGGAGCCCCTGGACACACACACACACACACACACACACACACACACACACGGCTGGCTGGCTTCTTCCCATTGGCTGCTCTGTTGCTAGGCTTCTGAAGCCCTCCTCCGTCCTCCTTGGGAGAGGAGGCTGTTGCTAGCCAGCAGCTGCATCTGGCAGGGCCTGAAAAGGCTTCCGTCTTGAATGAAGGCACCTGAAGGCTGGTTTGGTTTGTTACGGCAGGTTGACTCCGCTGCCCAGTTTGTTACGGCAGGTTGACCACTCCTACGAACCATAGAATCATAGAATCCTAGAATCCTAGAGTTGGAAGAGACCCCAAGGGCCATCCAGTCCAACCCCCTGCCAAGCAGGAAACACCATCAAAGCATTCCTGACAGATGGCTGTCAAGCCTCCGCTTAAAGACCTCCAAAGAAGGAGACTCCACCACACTCCTTGGCAGCAAATTCCACTGTCCAACAGCTCTTACTGTCAGGAAGTTCTTCCTAATGTTTAGGTGGAATCTTCTTTCTTGTAGTTTGAATCCATTGCCCCGTGTCCGCTTCTCTGGAGCAGCAGAAAACAACCTTTCTCCCTCCTCTATATGACATCCTTTGATATATTTGAACATGGCTATCATATCACCCCTTAACCTTCTCTTCTCCAGGCTAAACATACCCAGCTCCCTAAGCCGTTCCTCATAAGGCATCGTTTCCAGGCCTTGGACCATTTTGGTTGCCCTCCTCTGGACACGTTCCAGCTTGTCAGTATCCTTCTTGAACTGTGGTGCCCAGAACTGGACACAGTATTCCAGGTGAGGTCTGACCAGAGCGGAATACAGTGGTACTATTACTTCCCTTGATCCCTCCTGGTCAGCAAAAGAAGGAATCTGCAGCCAAGTTAAAGAAGCAAACAGTGGAAATGTTCAGGGATGCAGGAGAGGATATATTGTTCAAGATACCCTATTCCAACTTGTGTTTACAAGTTCAATAATATCAGCCGAGTTTACATTCCCCTTTTAAACACATGCAGCGGATGCGTTGCTCAGGTTCGCTAAAACCTCTATAATAATGCTGCCCTGGTATTTTCCTCTTAATCCCTCCTAAGGCACGACGCAGTGTCCTTATAAAAGTATAAAAAGAGTTTACTTACAGACATCTGTTCACAAAAGGATCCCAGAAGGCAGACTTAGTTTAGTAAAAAGTTACATGCACTTGGATACGATCCCATAAGGGAGATAGTTACAATAATGGGGAACTGCAACTGGATAATATACTCGAACTCAGAGCCTCCAAGGGGGCATCTATTGTCCACTGTGAAAAAAGGATGCCAGGCTACGTGGGTCTCCATTGTACTGATCCAGGAACCAGACCCTTCTTCTGTCCCTATGGAACCTCCAGGCTAAGAGGCAGTTTATCTCAATCCCCAGGTCCCTTGGGGTTTCTGTCCCCTCCAAGAGGAGGATCCTTGCTTGATGAGCCATTGGCCTGATCCAGCAGCCTCTGCTTCCTATGTCCTTATGGCACGATGCTCCAGTTGTGCCAGAGGCGCCAAGGAAGACCCTGAAATGCTGCGGAAGAAGGAATTAGCAGAAGTGGTGTTTCTTCCCACCCTGGCTGCGTATTTTGGCAAAGGCAGTTCTTTTCACGGCAAGATTTCGTAACAAATCGCTGCGAAGGTTTTGCAACGAGGCTCCGGAGTAAATCAATGCTGTGTAAGAGCAATTTCTCTTCAATCTCTCTCCCCCCCCCCCCCGCTCAACCAAATCAGGTTACAATGACGGCAGGTTGCCGGAAAACTGAAATTTCCCAAATAGACTCTCCCATAAATCTTGATCGGGCGGCATGTGATGAAAACAAAAATCAAACTTCCGGCTCCAGTCGATAAACTTGGTTCTGGGCCAGATGCTGGAGGATTCTATAAAGTCACAGGAGAACGATATCAATGGCTCCGCTTCTGAACACCGGCTGCTGGGGGGTCCCAGGTGGGGAAAGGTGTGCTCAGCTCCCTTGGGGACGCATCATTGATCATTGGCTCCTCTGATAAAAGGGTGCTGGACAAGTTGGGTCCCCGCTGGCCTCCTCCAGCAGCCAGGCTCTTCTTATGGAGGCCCATTGTGATAGCAGAGCCTCCAGGCCCAGGGACAGTCTACCTCTGAATACCAGATAACGAGTGACTACAATGGGAGAATACACTTGCACCTAGGGTCTGCTTATGGGCCACTGGGAGAACAGGACGCTGGAACAGATGGGCCATTGGCCTGATCCAGCAGCCAGGCTTTTCTTATGTTCTTATGGAGCCTCCAGCTCCAGGAGCAGTCTATCTGGATTCCTGGGTTCTTCAGGGCATTTGGCCACTGCGAAGGCAAGAGGTTGGACCAGATGGGCCCCCTTCGGCAGCTCACTCAGAAGATGCTCGCTTTATGTGACGTGACGTTCTCCTCTGAGGAAGGGGCCATGGCGGTGTTGGCAGGGATGCCCCTCTTGTCACCTGCCTGCTTTGAATCCTCCCTTGGCAAGGCAGGGCATCTCAGGTGGTTTGAAATTGGACCAACCTGTCAATTTGATCAATCCTTTGGGACCTGCTCCTGAAAATAGCTTTGCCTTGCTCTCCCCTTCTACAAAAGGAAACACGAGACACGGAACAAGCCTAGGCGTCACCTTTCATTTCGAATTCAGCACAGGTATATTAGATACGGAGGCAGTGGGCGCCTGCATCTGCATTGAGCTGATCTCTTAATTCAGGCCTGTCTCTTGAAGAGGCTCCCTGACGAGAATGCCAAGCTCTCAGCCCAGCGAAACACGCAAAGCGGGCAGACCCTGGAAATAGGCTGTGGGGTGTGTGGGGCTGGAATGAGAAGGCAAGGAGAGGCTGCTGGATCCGACCAGAGGGGAGCCAACTAGGGCAGCATCCTGGTCTCACAGTGGCTAATTAGATGCCCAAATGGGAAACCAGCAAGCAGGAGTCAAGAACGGGAGAAACTCCCCCCCCCATAGGTTTCCAGCAGCTGGGATTCAGAAGCACTGCTGTTTCAAACTGAAGAGGCAGAGCACAGCTATCCTGGCTAGCAGCCATCCATAGCCTTCTCCTCCTCCTCCTCCTCCTCCTCCATCATGAATTTGTCTAATCCTCTTTCGAAGCCATCCCGGCTAGTGGCCATCCCTGCCTCATGTGGCAGTGAGTTCCACAGTTTGACTCTGCCCTGGCCCTTCCAGCATTCAGCTTCATTGGAGGTCCCCACTGAGCTCCAGGGAGAAAATATTGTCTCTGTCCACTTTCTCCAGGTCGTGTATCATTTTATAACCCCCCGTCATACAGCCTCTCACTCGCCTTTTGCTCCCGACTGAAAACACTGCAGCCATTCTCCCTGTGGGCATCTCTCTGTCCCCTTGGATCATTGCGGGGAGGGGGGTTCTTTTCTGAACCCTCCTTTTTGAGGGGATGCAGCCAGAACTTGACACAGTTATTCCAAATGTGCTTGCACCATAGATTTGTATAAGGGACTTGTGATACCAGGCTGCTTTATTTTCAATTTCCTTCCTAAGGACACCAAGCGTCAAATTTGCCACATGTTTAGTCGACATCTCACTCCAGCTCTCCATTGCAAGCCGAAGGTCTCAGTCCTGCCGCCACCCAGAGGTGTACTTAGGTTCCTTTGTGCCCCTGGCAAGGAGATGTTGGCTACCCAGAATCATAGATTTGTCCAACCCCCTGCAATGCAAAAAAGTGGGACATTCCAGGGTCCAATCAGAAGATAGGATGGCTTCTGTAATTCTGAGGTGTCCTGCTCAAATCGGGACAATTGAGGGGTATAGAAATTCCCCTTCCCAGGGGGCTAAAGGACCTTGGCAGAGACACATGCCTGACTGGCATGTTCCCTCCCTCCTGGTCGATTGTTCGAAAGCTTCAAAAGCTTTCTTCTGCCTGAACATCACAGCGACTGATGCCAAAAGACATCAGCACACTTGGGGATCTGCAGAAGTTTGCGCAGTTGCGTAACAGAACTCAGCATGTTGGCTAATCTACTTTATTCACATATAAATACACACGGAGCACTGCAACATGGCTCCATCTCTCTCTAGCATCAGACTTCAAAGAGAAAGGATAAAGGACAATAGTCCCACGTCAGGGAACACAGTAAAACAAACATCCTGTCTTCATCACATCCCATTCCTGTGGAATCGAAACACACACCCAGTCATGTGATAGACAACAAACCCATGACTGCACAAGGGGAATGAATCTCCAACACACACACACACACACACACACACACACACACACCCATCTGTGCCTGCTTCCCTCTGCAGCCCTGCAATACTCCCTTCCCACAGCCCTGAGACCGGCCAGGAAGGGACAGATTGAGACAAGCTAGCCCTGGGGGCTGGGAAGGGGCGTTGGGTTGCTGGGGGGGGGAGAGCATTTGATTCTGTTTGCACTTAAAGATGAACTTACCAAAACCTGTGCTTCCCAAATCCCCCAAAATGAACCCAAATACAGCCCCCGCCCCCATGCGCCATGCAGTTACCTGAATTTTGCAATGCATCTCTCTGGGGCAGGACTGTGAGCAGCGATGCATCAACCAGGGTGAAACATGCATTGGGGGGGGGAATGCACAGATTACTGAGAAGAGCACACAAAAGGTGCATGACAGGAGGAGGAATGGCTTTGCAAAAAGATGCCTGTTAGGCAAAATGTATCGGTCGGGAGACATTAGCACGGCAACGCTGACAAATTATCCCCGAGGGTTCCCCCCCCTCCAAATCACGAATCGCTGCAGAAAGTGTGGAGAACAGAATCTGAGGAGCCAGGCAGAAGAGGAATTGACAGGTGCCGGTTGCTTCTCCCTTGATCCTCGGAGACCCTGCTGCCTCCCGCGACCCACATCCTGTCAGGACAAGGGGGTGGTTGCCCCCTCTGGCTTTATCTCTGTGGGAGCGCAGAGAACGGGCAAGGCGAGGGCACCACCTCTGAGCATCAGGAGAGCGCATGAAAGGGTTGCCCTCCTGGGACCCCAAGCAGCTCTTATCTCTCTTCTGCGCTGGTCAGAAGCTTTGAGCAGAGGCTCCGAGGGCACAGCCTAGACCTCCTGCTCTTGCGAAGAACATTTCAGCAGCTGCAGAAGGAAGTCAAAGGCACTCTCGGCTGCCGGGAAACCTCTCTCTCTCTCTCTCTCTCTCTCTCTCGTAAAGTTTTTCAAATTTCATTTTATACTGTGTATAAAACAGTGGGAGTGATTGTAACAACAGGTGAGAATTAAAAGATGGGAATAATTGAGAAGATTATGTGTAATTTGAGATTTCGACAAGAGCTAGAACCTCTCTAGACTCTTTTTAAAAATACATACAATTTGATGCTCTTTTATGGCATGCAGAGCGGAAGCATCATTTTCCGAGACGGCCCTCATCGCAAACCTGGAAGGAGACTTCAAAATCTGATTCTGTGGGTGGGCCGTTTCTGCACCTTGTTCCCTTAACCCATTCAGCGTGCCTGTTTTATAGTTTTGGTTTTTCATCTTTTAGTTTTCATCTAAAGCAGTATTCTCTGTTTTGTGTGCATTAAAATTTAAAAAGAGGAGAATTAGAAGACTATAAAACGGGGACATGGGCTGAGTCCAGTTGCACAAAAGAAGCAAGTCCAGGCGAAAAGTTTCAGCATTGTCTGATTCCTCAAGTCTGGTTCCAGATTTGCCAGGATTGTGATGAGTTTTGTCTGGAGAATGTATATGCCATAAAGGAATGCCAAATTGTATAAAAAGCACTTGGGGGTTTAGACCCTGTCAAAATCTCAAATCATGTGCAATTTTCTCAATTGTAGCTCTGTTTCTATTTAGTTTCGGCATCTTTATTTTTAGATCTACCTTCCCAGATTGACAAGCGGCATCTGCCCCTCAATTCCCCCTACAGCTTGTGCAGAAACTGCCTTCTTCTTCTTCTTCTTCTTCTTCTTCTTCTTCTTCTTCTTCTTCTTTCTTCTTCTACTTCTACTTCTTCTTCATATTACTGATACCCCTTCCATCTGGCCAGCTTCCAACAGGATATTAAAAACACAATAAAACATCCAACTCATCGTTGGACCCACAACTGATCCTGTCTTCTTCATCCACATGAGCCTGTCTTTGCATGCAGGAGAAGCCCCTAATGCGGTGGGGGGGGGGGGAAGGGTTGAGACCCATTGGTTCCCCTCACCTGCTTTAGCTGGCCAGCTGAAGCTGCTCCCTGGAGCAGAAAGTGCAGCCGCGAATCAGCACTGCCTGAACAGCCATATCTGAACTTTCGTGAACGCTTCTCTGATTCTGTCGAACAAGCTCTGCAGTGTGGGAATGTTCAGGGAGGCTTGACAGCCATCTGTCAGGAATGCTTTGATGGTGTTTCTCTGTTGGCATGGCGTGGGACTGGATGGCCCTTGGGGTCTCTTCCAACTCTAGGATTCTAGGGAGGCAGAAGAGGATATAGCGTCTAGCTCAAGGGAAGTAATAGTTCCACTGTATTCCGCTCTGGTCAGACCTCACCTGGAATACTGTGTCCAGTTCTGGGCACCCAGTTCAAGAAGGATACTGACAAGCTGGAACGTGTCCAGAGGAGGGCAACCAAAATGGTCCAAGGCCTGGAAACGATGCCTTATGAGGAACGGCTTAGGGAGCTGGGTATGTTTAGCCTGGAGAAGAGAAGGTTAAGGGGGGATATGATAGCCATGTTCAAATATATCAAAGGATGTCATATAGAGGAGGGAGAAAGGTTGTTTTCTGCTGCTCCAGAGAAGCGGACACGGGGCAATGGATTCAAACTACAAGAAAGAAGATTCCACCTAAACATTAGGAAGAACTTCCTGACAGTAAGAGCTGTTGGACAGTGGAATTTGCTGCCAAGGAGTGTGGTGGAGTCTCCTTCTTTGGAGGTCTTTAAGCGGAGGCTTGACAGCCATCTGTCAGGAATGCTTTGATGGTGTTTCCTGCTTGGCAGGGGGTTGGACTGGATGGCCCTTGGGTCTCTTCCAACTCTAGGATTCTATGATTCTATGATATTGTTTATTAATATCCTTCTTAACCTTCACTAGCAAGTTCTATAACTTAGCAGGGTTTTACATTCCCCCTTTAAATGCACAGCATATAACTGGTTGCAGGCTTGTTTAAGCCTCTCACTATTATGTTCCTGGTAAGAATGCATGCGAGAGTTTGGCGAAATTGTGAGAGACAGTGAGGGATAGGCATGCCTGGCGTGCTCTGGTCCATGGGGTAACGAAGAGTTGGAGACGACTGAACGACTGAACAACAACAACAAGAATGCATGCACACTTCTTCAGACACTTCTTCATGCACACGAAAGCTCATACCAAGAACAAACTTAGTTGGTCTCTAAGGTGCTACTGGAAGGAATTTTTTTTATTTTTTATTTTGTTTCGACTACGGCAGACCAACACGGCTACCTACCTGTAACTAGGTTCCTGGTAAGTTCCCTTATATCCCTCAAAGGAATGAACAAGCCACAATCTTGTGTAAAGTATATAAAAGAAGTTTACTCACATCATCAGTTCACAGTTGGATCCCTGAAGGCAGACTTAGTTACAAAGTATATACATGTGGATCTATCCCATATGGGGATAATCCCAGTGTCCAGAGGATTTCTAACTAAAAGCTGCTCCGACGACGGAGGAAGTCAAAAAGAGAGAGTGTGCTGCGTGCCTTGTCCTTTTGTTACCTGCACAGGTAAGGTCACGCCCACCTCTAGTCACATGCAAGAGGAAGTTTGTCCCAGCCAGCAGGAAACAAGAAGTTTTCGACTGGCTGGACCAAACATTCCCCCGCATGTCTACTCTAGGAAAACAAGGAATGTTGTACTTGACTGCTACTTAGGTATCACATCCCACCTGCTGAACTGCCCCAGAGATATCACGGAAGAGGTGATCTACAACATACCTAGGTCCTCCTTTGGCAAAAGTGAGCAACAGATCCCCGACTAGTTTGAGGCTGGGATAAAGGACCCGGAGCCTGTTACTGCTTGCAAAGGACAAGTCTCATGTGAACTACTACCCTTCTGATTCTACGATTCTATGACTATTTGAGCTGCTGAGATCCATACTGCTATGACTCCCCTTGAATTCCTGGGTCTTGTGGTTTTTGGAGTTTAAGCAATGCTTGGAGTAATTAAGATGGGCTTTTGGACAGGTGCTAAAATCAGCAGTGTCAAAACACAGGCCCAGAAACTTGCCTACAAGAAGAAGAAAAGGAAGGTATGGGCGATTAGCAAAGCAGATATGACAGATGGGTGTGAGCTCCTCCTTCCATGAAACTCTTCCATGCAGAGAGAGAGAGAGAGCAGAGAAGAAGTGTCCGTTTGTAAAACGCAGCAAGCTGGAGCAGAAGGACAGAGAGCCTTGCCTGATTTCTGCTGGCATCCCAGACTGTGGCCATGAGAGAAGCAAGACTCTCTTCGAGTGCTAATGCTGTGAGCACTTCCATCGTAGCCCCAGGCTGTATATCTCTGTAAATAAACCATATATCATAAAGACACCACAGCCTCCGCTGAGCCTCATTCCCAAAAGGGAACACCAGCGCTGAGTAAAGTGCCTGGAATCCTCGGGAGGTTGGAGTGGCATGGTTCTTTCGACAATGCATCTCCCTTCGTCTCATCAAAAATGTCTGTTTTTGACAATAACCAACAGGGGCTGCCTGAAGATGTGAGCCTCTTTCGGAAAGGGGTTCACCTTGAGGCCAAAGAGCCAAAGCTGCCCCCTTTGTGGTGCCCACAAGGGACACCCTGAGGCAGTGACAGGCACAACGTCTCCCCCAGGAACTGCTTCTTCCTGTGGGGTGGTGGAGAAATGGGAGGGGGCACTGGCTGGGTGCAAGAGGGAGAAGAGGGGTCCAGGGATGGTGGGAAGCAGAGGGGCAAATGTCTGGGGTGATGGGAAGACCTGGAGGCAACCAGCAGGGGTTTGGCCATGTGGGTTTCTGTGGAAGAGAAACCTTGTCTGGGTGGCTGGAGTGGCAGCTGCCTCAAAGAAGAATTGCAAGGAGTCAGTTCCATGATCCCAAGAGCACCAGAAGAGCCCCAAAGCAGCAGCTGGATCAGGCCAAAGGGCGGCCGTCAGTTCCAGGATCCTGTTTCCCTTGGTGGCCAACCAGGGAAGCCCACAGGCAGGAGCAAGCTTGTTTTCTCCTACTCCGGAGGGCAGGACTCGCACCCATGGCTTCAAGTTGCAAGAAAGGGGATTCCAACTAAATATTGGGAAGAACATTCTGTCTTGGGCCCAGTCTTATTCAACATCTTCATCAATGACTTGGATGATGGGCTTGAGGGCATCCTGATCAAGTTTGCAGATGACACCAAATTGGGAGGGGTGGCTAATACCCCAGAGGACAGGATCACACTTCAAAATGACCTTAACAGATTAGAGAACTGGGCCAAAGCAAACAAGATGAATTTTAACAGGGAGAAATGTAAAGTACTACACTTGGGCAAAAAAAATGAAAGGCACAAATACAGGATGGGTGACACCTGGCTTGAGAGCAGTACATGTGAAAAGGATCTAGGAGTCTTGGTAGACCACAAACTTGACATGAGTCAACAGTGTGATGCAGCAGCTAAAAAAGCCAATGCAATTCTGGGCTGCATCAATAGGAGTATAGCATCTAGATCAAGGGAAGTAATAGTACCACTGTATTCCGCTCTGGTCAGACCTCACCTGGAATACTGTGTCCAGTTCTGGGCACCACAGTTCAAGAAGGATACTGACAAGCTGGAACGTGTCCAGAGGAGGGCAACCAAAATGGTCCATGTTCAAAATGGTCCGTGGAATTTGCTGCAAAGGAGTGTGGTGGAGTCTCCTTCTTTGGAGGCCTTGAAGCGGAGGCTTGACAGCCATCTGTCAGGAATGCTTTGATGGTGTTTCCTGCTTGGCAGGGGGTTGGACTGGATGGCCCTTGGGGTCTCTTCCAACTCTAGGATTCTAGGATTCTAAGTCTAGTGTCCCAATCAAGGGAAGTCAGAGTTCCGCTCTCTTCTGGTTTGGTGAGACCACGCCATGTCTGAGTGTCTGTCTACCCCCCCCCCCCGAACTTTCCCCACAAAAACCTGCTTTTTAAAGCTCAGTCAGAACAAATGGTAATCAATCCACAGGAAATCTACATTGACGTTGGCTCTGATTGAGCATTAAAGAGGCTTTTCCGCAGGGGAACCTCCGGGGCAAAGAAGCAACGCTTGGACATGGTGCAATTGAGCTTGGACTGGTGCCTGGAAAGAGCGGGGCAAAAGTGCTGGCCAAACGGCGTCAGCCCAGTAGACCTGAAGGAACATCTCCACCCCCATCATTCTGCCCGGACACTAACATTTGTCCCTATTGAGAATCATTCTGTTAGTTCCGGCCCAGTTCCTCAATCTGTTGAGGTCGTTTTGAACCCCAGTTCTGTCTTCTTTGCCACTCGCTGCCCCTCCCAGCTTGCTGAATGAGAAGCCCTGCTCCCCACTTCAAATAAGCTCTGCTGGCAACTGGGGCTGAGTCCCTGTTGCTGCTCTCCAGTACCCACTGAGCTCATTACTCTTGGACTTGAATGCTTTATGCAAAGTGGTTTCCACTCCCCTGAGGAGCTGTGAGCAAAAACCATCTTTCCAAAGTTGAGCTGAAATAATCAAGGGTTTTCAAATTCATGAATCAAAGAGGCATGTTTGTTTCCACTGGCAAATACTTGACTCCAGATTTATGGCCTCCAGGAACCTCAGTCACCTTCCCTGCCTCTGATTAATTTGCTTGTTTTGCGTTTCACAATCTGCAATTCATAATCTGGGAATTTGCAATTTAATAATTCACACTTTGTGAATCTGCAATCTCCTTTCTTAAAAAAAAAAACAAAAGTTAGGCAATGAAAGAGCCACGAGGCTCCCAGGTTTGTGCTAAAACTGAACCTCATCACAACCACCGAAACCTGCAGTCAGGTCGTGATAATCCTAAACTCAGAAATCTGACCCACAGAAACCCTGCAAAGGCAGCAACCTGAACAGGAACGAGAGTTTTCTCATCTCTAGATTTTCAAAGAGAAAAAACAGGTTGGGTCTTGATCATCTGGGTTGTTGCTGCAGACAAATATCCCTGGGAAGAGCAGGAAAGTGGTTTCTCCTCCAAATACCACTTCACTACCTGCTGAGGGTCATCAGTGGCTGCCAGCTCTGATAGAGTGTGGGGGGAGGAGGAGGAAATAAATCATAGAACTGTAGAGTTGGGAGGGACCCCAAGGGTCATCTAGCCCAACCCCCTGCGACGCAGGAATCACAGCTAAAACATCAGAAACCTGCTCCTAATATTTAGTCAGAATCTCTTTTCTTGTCATTTGAAACCATGGGTTTAGGATCTCCTATCTGGAGCAGCAGAAAACAAGCTTGCTCCATACAGCAGCCCTTTTGGTATCTGAAGATGGCATTCAGGTCGACTTTCAGACTTCACTTCTCCAGGCTAACTGTTGTGATATTATGACATGCCGAGCTGCGAACGCTGCAGCAAGGTCACAAGACTCAAGAGTCATGTTTCCACTCTGTGTGAAATACACTGGCCATACCAGCATCCCACACATGTGATGTCATTATAATTACTGTTGTACTTCTTTACTTTCAGTTCTGCAGCAGGAGATGCAGACGCTTTAAGACAGCTCTGAATTATGAGCTGCTACGCAGATGTATATATTCTGCTCTTTATCTACAATAAAGTAGATCTTAGCCAAAAGGCTTGTGTCTGTGTTGTTTTCAAGCTGGGAACAACCGCATATTACATTGTGCCCCTGGACTCCAGAAGCCAGAGGGCACGGAAGCTTCGTCCGCCTTTGGGGTCAGTCTCTCAGCCTGCCCCCGCGGGAAGTTTTCATAACATTGGTAGCAGAGTTTGGCTGGTTTCCGAAGACATCGGACCTCTGATGACTTCTGCCTGATGTTTATCTGCCGGCAAAGAAAGCAGCTTTAAACTGCGTACTTCGTTCCGGGGGAGTTTTCGTGCTGAAGACGGCCGTTTCCCACTGTGAGAAGAAGACGCGTTAATTGGACTGTGAGTAGACCGGACTGATTTACGACGCAATAAACCTCAGAAGGCTAGGTTTGTTTGCTTAAATTGCTTTCTGAAGTCAGAGAGTAAAAAGCCTGCTTTTTCGCCACTATGGCAAAGGATAGCAAGCAGAGCAGCAGCTCCCTGTGCCCATTCCTCACTGATGAAAATTATCAGACATGGCGTATTAAAATGGAAGCTGTGCTTACCAGGCAGAATTTGCTTGATATTGTCACTAATGCCCCTCCACTGCTCCCTGGTGGTCGATGGCTGAACAGAGACAATCAGGCGAAGGCGACCATTGTTTTGCATCTTGATCAATCTCAGTTAATACACGTCAGAGATTTGATTCACGCTAATGATTATTGGATTGTTTTGCAAAATGAACATTTAAGGATTGCGGCAGGAAGTTCCATGCTCCATTTCCAACGTCTCACCAACCTTAGGCTAAAGGAGGGAGACAATTTGCGTTCGCATCTTAACCATATGAAAGAATTACGAAGTGAACTCGCACAACGCAACGTGCAATTAAACGAGGATGTGTTTTGTTTCATGGTTTTGAATAGCCTCCATGCCGGTTATAGTGCTATTGCATCACAGCTAGGTGCCCTGGATGCTCAAAACTTAACCGTTGCCAGAGTCTTCTCAACTTTGCTAAATGAGCAAGATCGTTGTGCTGCTCAAAATGAGGCTAATGGAAGGGGGAGTGAAGCGTCCTCTACCCCACCTAGTGGTCCAATAGAGCATGTGCAAGCTCTTAAAGTCATACGCTGCACAAACTGTGGTTTGAGAGGACACAGTTTCCAGACCTGCAGAAAACCCAAGAAGGGATCTATCCAGAGCCAAAACGCAGCTGGATCTACAGGCAAGGCGCAAGCCAAAGGCTCCAAAGGGCGCACAGTTGCATTGCTTACACAAGGCGTGCAGGACCAGGATGACATTGACATTGGCCTAGCGTGGGTAATTGACTCAGCTGCCAGCCACCACATGACCGCAAACAAACGTTTGTTTAAGACTTTTAAGAAGCTGGAATCCACCGTGTCGCAGGTGAGTGGAACACACCTGAAATCGACTGGAGTTGGAACTGTTTATCTTCAGAGTCTCCAGCTGTCTATCAGCAACGTGCTATATGTCCCAGAAATTGCCTACAATCTGCTAAGTGCATCGCAGCTTACCGAGAAGGACTGCGAGCTCAAACGCAAAGGACTTTGCACAATTTTTAAGGATGGAGAAGTTATCCTTACAGCTCAGAAGAACAAAGATGGACTATTTTTATGTCTTTTGAATCTACTGACTGTTGTTTTGATGTTGTTGATTCTTATTCTTTTGCAGGTGCTGCTAAGTCCAAGGAGACTACCAAACAGCCACGCAGAGAAAAGATCACAAGATGTTTCCAGCAGGTTTCTGCTGATGTAATAGGACTTTTGCCACAATCTAGAGGCGGAGCTACCTGTTATTTATTGCTGTCTGACCATTTCTCTAAATTCTCTTGGATTTACACTATGAAAAGTCCGCAGCAAGTCTTGGCCAAGTTCACTGAATTTTGTGCTAAGATAGATTTCATGCATGATGGCAAAATTGAATGTTTGTATACTAATCAATTACCAGTGTTTGATTCACAGGAGTTCAAGGAGTTCCTAAGTCAACATTGCATTCGGCACAAAGTTGCCGTCAGCCAATCATCGTGGGATAAAGATTTGTGTGTTAAAATTAACACAATACTACGTGAGGGTATGCAGGCGCAATTGCTAAGTGCAAAGCTGTCTGAACAGAATTGGGCTGAAAGCCTATCTGCCTTCACATATGCTTGGGTCAGGAGTATTCCAAAAGGAATGGAATGCTCACCTTATGAGATACTGTTTCACAGAAAACCTTCTGTTAAGCATCTTAAGGTTTTTGGTTCTCAATGTGGGTGGAATCACTTGAAGGGACAACCATCCAAGGCATCTTTATGGGCTATGAGAAAGGTCAATACAGAGTTCTATTGCCTTCCTCAAACACAGTAATTCTTACTCAGGAGGTAGAACCTACTGTAAAGCCGGAGACACAGATTCTCCAAAGCTTTCCCATTGATGTCAATACATATGAGGATACTGACACCAGCAGTAGCAGTGCAAGCTCAACCACGGCTAGTTCCGACACAGGTGAAACTGTCATTGAGAGAGGAGCTCATGATAGTACCAGGCCATCTACAGATGATGATGTGCTAGGATCTTTAGAGCCACTGTTTACGATTGGTAAAGTTTCTCCAAAAAGTCCTGTTCAGGAGAAACTCAGCAAAGAAGATCTACATCTTATGCGTAGATCTGAGAGAGTAACAAAGGGTCAGGCGCCCAAACGCTACTCCAAAGAGTTTGCAATCTCAGCTGTTGCAAATGTAGCTGTAGTTTGCACTCAAGACAGAGACACTCAGGCTCACTTCACAGATGTGAAAAAGCCACAGCAACAGGTTGCAAAGTTCAACACTGTTCCTGTCAACACACACAGAGCAAATGCTCTGGTCCCCTGGAGAGTTGGATATCAAAGGCTCCAACTGGTAGAACCAGTCTCAGAGAGTTCCAAGGATGGAACAAAGACAACAGATTCATACTGTGTATATGATAACTGTTTGTTTACTTCTCTTAATGATGCCTTACTTTTCGCCGCTCTCACATTGTCTAATATCGGGGGAGGATGTTGTGATATTATGACATGCCGAGCTGCGAACGCTGCAGCAAGGTCACAAGACTCAAGAGTCATGTTTCCACTCTGTGTGAAATACACTGGCCATACCAGCATCCCACACATGTGATGTCATTATAATTACTGTTGTACTTCTTTACTTTCAGTTCTGCAGCAGGAGATGCAGACGCTTTAATAGACAGCTCTGAATTATGAGCTGCTACGCAGATGTATATATTCTGCTCTTTATCTACAATAAAGTAGATCTTAGCCAAAAGGCTTGTGTCTGTGTTGTTTTCAAGCTGGG
This sequence comes from Lacerta viridis, assembly GCA_900245905.1. Lineage (NCBI taxonomy): Eukaryota > Metazoa > Chordata > Lepidosauria > Squamata > Lacertidae > Lacerta > Lacerta viridis. Next base: position 40,407 of record OFHU01003840.1, on the reverse strand, counting down.
AACAACCGCATATTACATTGTGCCCCTGGACTCCAGAAGCCAGAGGGCACGGAAGCTTCGTCCGCCTTTGGGGTCAGTCTCTCAGCCTGCCCCCGCGGGAAGTTTTCATAACAAAACATCCCCAGCTCCTTCGACCGTTCCTCATCAGGCTTGGTTTCCAGTCCCTTGATCATCTTGGTTGCCCTCCTCTTCCCACCTTCTAGCTTGTCAACATCCTTCTTAAATTGTGATGCCCAGAACTGGACACAGTAGTATTCCAGGTGAGGTCTGACTAAAGCAGAATAGAGTGGGACTATGACTTCCCTTGATCTGGACCAGGGGTAGGCAACCTAATGCCCGGGCCCGGATGCGGCCAATCGCCTTCTAAATCTGGCCCGCAGATGGTCTGGGAATCAGCGTGTTTTTACATGAGTAGAATGCGTCCTTTTATTTAAAATGCATCTCTGGGTTATTTGTGGGGCCTGCCTGGTGTTTTTACATGAGTAGAATGTGTGCTTTTATATTTTTTTCCATAAGACGCACGTCTTATGGAGCGAATGGTGGTCCCTGGAGCTGAATTGCCCAGGGGCCAAAAGAGGATCATGCTTTTTATTTTACAAAGAGAAAAGGGGTGTTGAAAGGACCCCGCTCAGCAGCTGATCAGCAAGAGATCGGGAGAGAGATAAGAGTCCCGGCTCCCTTTCAGCCCCGCCCTCCTTTGTTGAATGTGCTGCAGAGGGAGGTTGTTTGTTTCCCCAGCAACATGTGACTGGCTGATTAGATTATCTGTCTGGAAACTGTAGAAAAGGCTCCCTTTCCTTTAGAAGCTGCAGAAATGTGAGTTGAACCCCATAAAAATGGGGCTTTTCCTCTTTGCTTTTCCCCCTTTGCAAAAAAGCTGCAAAACTTTTAGCTGATCCTCAAAAAAACAGGGCTTTTAGAGGAGGAAAACCAGAAAAATATTTTTTTTCTTGTTTCCTCCTCTAAAAACGAGGTGTGCCCTATGGTCCGGTGCGCCCTATGGACCGAAAAATACAGTATTTAAAATGGAGGGGGGAGGAGTATGTGACCTTATGCCTGAGGGATTATGGAGTCAGGGGGAGCCCCGGATTCCCCTCTTCCAGAGGAGCCATTAGCCCTTGGAACCAAGGAAATCCGCCAAACCGTTGAATTTTGGCGCTTATTTGAAGCTTCTACAGTTTTCTATATTGGATTGTCAGAGGAAACAGTACGATTCCTGGTATCCGCTGATTGCTACAATTTCATAGACTTCTTTCCTGAGCCTCTCTGCTGTTGTGCATGTGTGGTGCCTGTGCCAACGGTCATTGTTCTGGCCTTAGTTAGAGGCTGTGGTGGGATTTTTGGGGAGCCGTTTAACTGCCCCCCACTCCCATTCCTGGTTTTAACAGTTAAAAGAGCCTCTTCTGGCAGCTGGTCAGGCTGAGTCTCCCTCCCTGCTCTCCAGAAGCCACTGTGCCCATCATTACTCGTGCCAGGAAGCCTTTCCCAGTTCTGTTCATGGCAGGGATTTCTGGAGACAGGACTGGGGAGCCTCAAGCCCTCCCCACAAATTATGGGGTGGCACATTCTGACACGCGGCGCTTCCAAACAAAGCCATCCTGCCCAGCCCCTCTCCCCCCAAACAGGCGGTCTGTTCTTAAGTCTCCCCTCAGCCCCCTCCCCTCTGTTCCCCCCCACACACACACCCAGCAGGAGACCCCTCTGTGCAAAACTCCTAGGGCTCCATAAACGCGGAGCTATAAAAACGCCATCTGCTTTTTTAGATTCCCCCCCCCCTTCCATCTGGGCACTTTATGGAGCGGTTTTGCCACCTCCTGCACTTTTACAAGCCCTTTGCAAAAAAAGCGTGGCTGCTAAACACAGCAGGCGAAATGCTGAGATCCAAATGGGGAGGGGGGGGGCGGGGTGGGGGGCAAGACGGAGACCTTGGGAGGCCGCAGTCGGTCAGCGGAGAAGAAGGAAACGCCTGCGCTTCAGTTGAGGCAGCTCCTTCTTCTTCTTCCGCCAACCGAAAGGCAGGCTGCTTGGCATCGAGTTGTGGACAGCGTCTTCCATGCGGCAAAAAGCCCGTCAGGGTTACTTGGGGAGGACAGCTGGTCCCCCTCCCTCCCTCCTCCCTGCCTTCTGAGCAGCAGCAGAGACTGCTTAGGACGTTCTGGAGAAAGGGTAAAAATAGCCGCTGATTCCCCTGGCCCCACTGGGGGGGGGTCGCAGAAGTGGGGTGTGCCAGGCCTTGCCCAGCAGATGTGCCCCGGGGCTCCACAGCGACCCCTTTTTTGCTTGCTAGGCAATTGCCTAGGGTGCCAAAATGGAGGGGGCGCTGGCCAGGCTTGGGCGGGGGGGGCGGGCGGGCTAGCAGCAGCTTCTCCGCTGTAGCGGAGAGGTGCTGCTTGCCCCCTACACCACCCCCCTCCCGCTAAAGCAGGCTTTGGCGGGGGGCAGGACGGGTGAGCAGCAGCTTCTCTGCTACAGCGGAGAAACTGCTGCTTGCCTCTCCACCCCCCCACCCTCCGCTAAAGCAGGCTTTGGCAGGGGGCGGGCAGCAGGGGGGCGCCAGAAGGTGGTCTGCCTAGGGCGCCAGAAACCCTAGCACAGGTCCTGGCTGGCAGGGAAAGGCTGTGGGACCCCCAAAGGAAGCGCATTGCTCACACGGGTAGGTTTGCCTCCAGGGAGAGCCCTGTCTCCATGGGGCTGTTCTGCCAGTGGACACATCCCCTCTTCCTGGCCCAGAAATGACACACACACACACACACACGGCAGGATCCATAGCGTCATAGAATGGTGGTGTTGGAAGGGACCCCCTGAGGGTCATCTAGCCCAACCCCAAGGAAAGAGAGTCCACCACCTTTTGAGGGGGTCCGCTCTGTCTCCACGGCTGGAGAAACCGATGCTTCCGGATCCCAGTTGCTGGAAACCACAGGAGGGGAGAGTTGCTCTAGTGCTCGGATCCTGCTTATGGGTTTCTCAGATGGAGTATGTTGTAAGAATTTATAATTCTTTATCATTTATAATTATAAAGCATGTTATAAGAATAATAAATGTTCATAAATGTACCGAGCAAAACCATACATAAATATATGAACCGCATGTCTGAAACCTGCAGAAAAAGTCCTGAAACCATTTTGTCTCTCTCCAAGTTGACCTCAAATATTTCTCTGCAAGGTGGAAGGAAATGGGAAAGACTCCCCATTGTCTCTTTGTTCACAAATCCTGCCTCAAGGGCACATTTAAGATATGAATAGGGTGAGCCTGTGACCTGTGACCAGGAATTAAGTAGTTATCATAACAAGAGACATCACCTTGCCGACAAAGGTCCTTATAGTTAAAAGCTATGGTTTTCCGAGTGGTGATGTATGGAAGTGAGAGATGGACCATAAAGAAGACTGATAGCTGAAGAAGTGATGCTTTTGAATTATGGTGCTGGAGGAGACTCTTGAGAGTCCCATGGACTGCAAAAAGATCAAACTTATCCATCCTTAAAGAAATCAGCCCTGAGTGCTCACTGGAAGGACAGATCCTGAAGTTGAGGCTCCAATACTTTGGCCACCTCATGAGAAGAGAAGACTCCCTGGAAAAGACCCTGATGTTGGGAAAGATGGAGGGCACAAGAAGGGGATGCTCCAGAGAAGCAGACATGGGGCAATGGATTCAAACTACAAGAAAGAAGATTCCACCTAAACATTAGGAAGAACTTCCTGACAGTGAGAGCTGTTCGACAGTGGAATTTGCTACCAAGGAGTGTGGTGGAGTCTCCTTCTTTGGAGGTCTTTAAGCAGAGGCTTGACAGCCATCTGTCAGGAATGCTTTGATGGTGTTTCCTGCTTGGCAGGGGGTTGGACTGGATGGCCCTTGTGGGTCTCTTCCAACTCTAGGATTCTATGATTCTATGATTCTACAAGCATAAGCCAAATAATGTTACATCCAGATTGTTGCATAATATCATGTGCTGGTCCCAGCACAGGTAGAATATCTTAGAAATCTGAGCTAACTTCATCCAGAGTTTGAAATCAAAGCTCTGTCTCGCCAAACCATCTCCATTAGCCTGAGGGTGAGTTCCTTAGAGAGATTTTTGCAGACTTTTCTCTTTGGTTGCTTTCAGAGCAAAGAACGAACTCACACAGCCAAAATGGAGACTTGCAACCCAATATCCTCATGTGATCTAAGTTAAACACCTCCTGAGAGCTAGCAGAGATACATTCTCAACTGTTAGGCTCTCTGAGAGCTTCTGTTTAACTCGGTGGAAATTTCCATGTCACCCTATGTTTTTAGCAGTACACACACAGACCCATACAGAATTAATTTTCCATTTCAATGTACAATTAAACAATCATACTCAACAAAGTCTGCCTAAAGCATCCTTGGATATCATGATTGTTCTAGAAGGTTTTGCAACTTGGTCCCAAAAGCTTCTAGAGCTCAGCTGCGTACAGATAGCGATACTGCTCTGCTGAAATAGGTATTTGCATTCTGACAAATTTTCCAAATAGAATATCCTCTCCTACTCATCTAAATCCCTCCAACAAGTTAGAAAGTAATCTAGTCCAGCATTACAAGGTATCGCAGAGGTTGTGTGTGAATCTTGGGGGTGAAGGAGGCGAGGGGGGGGCGCTTCTGCCTGGTGTTGCAGCAGCAAAGGAGCTCCAAGGAGCCGCTCTGCCAAGGCTGCCTTCTGTCACTGCTGGCCTCTGTGTTGTGGTTAATTGAGCTGTGTGAGGGGCAGGCGGTGGGGGGGGGCGTGCTGAAGAGGCTGATGGAGAGGCTTTCTAACCTGGTGCGGTGGAATAAGAACATCTGCACAGCTGTTCATCAAGTGGCCTGTAAGGGATGATACCTCTCTTTTAAATCGGAACCAGTAAAGGCAGTGAAGGTCCTGTGTGAGTGCTTGGAGGCGGTTGGAGGATGGATGGCGGCTAATGGATTGAGGTTGAATCCTGACAAAACAGAAGTACTATTCTTGGGGGATGGGGTGGGTGGATGTGGAGGACTCCCTGGTCCTGAATGGGGCAACTGTTGCCCCTGAAGGACCAGGTGCGCAGCCTGGGAGTCATTTTGGACTCACCGCTGTCCATGGAGGCGCAGGTCAATTCTGTGTCCAGGGCAGCTGTCTACCAGCTCCATCTGGTATGCAGGCTGAGACCCTACCTGCCCGCAGACTGTCTCGCCAGAGTGGTGCATGCTCTGGTTATCTCCCGCTTGGACTACTGCAATGCGCTCTACGTGGGGCTACCTTTGAAGGTGACCTGGAAACTGCAATTAATCCAGAATGCGGCAGCTAGACTGGTGACTGGGAGCGGCCGCCGAGACCACATAACACCGGTCCTGAAAGACCTACATTGGCTCCCAGTATGTTTCCGAGCACAATTCAAAGTGTTGGTGCTGACCTTGAAAGCCCTAAACGGCCTCAAAGGCCCAGTATACCTGAAGGAGCGTCTCCACCCCCATTGTTCAGCCCGGACACTGAGGTCCAGCGCCAAGGGCCTTCTGGCGGTTCCCTCACTGTGAGAAGCAAAGCTACAGGGAACCAGGCAGAGGGCCTTCTCGGTAGTGGCACCCCCTGTGGAACGCCCTCCCATCTCATGTCAAAGAGATAAACAACTACCTTACATTCAGAAGACATCTGAAGGCAGCCCTGTTCAGGGAAGTTTTTAATGTGTGATATTTTCATGTATTTTAATCTCTGTTGGAAGCCGCCCAGAGTGGCTGGGGAAACCCAGCCAGATGGGCGGGTACAAATAAATTATTATTATTATTATTATTATTATATTATTATTATTATTATTATTTTCAATCCACCTCTTCCAAGGTGTTGCTGAAGGGGGGGGCTGGCCCCTGATGTCAAAGACTGGGCAGAGGAGGAATGGTGCAGACTACCTCTCCATCCCGACCCTTCCACGGAGGAGCAAGAGGAAGGCAGTGTAGATTTACAACAGGGGGTTGGGGGAGCTCAGAGGCAGATGAGGGGGGAAGCTGGGGAATCGTGGGAGAGCCAGGACAACACCTGGCAGACGTGTTCTCGATAGAAATCATCCCAGACCCTCCATCTCCCAGAACCCGGCGAACCTTAAAAGTAGGAGAGCAAAGAGCTCAAAGACAGAGGGCACATAGCAGCACCCGTAGAGGAGGTGATGAAGACAACGAATGAGGAAGATGTTGGAGAAATGGGCAGGTGGAGAGTCACTTGGGACAACACCATTCTCCAAGAGGCTGGGTTCTATAGCCTCTCTCTGTAAAAACTGAAATAAAAAAGGACTCTAAGAAACTTTTCCTCGTCTTCATAATTTCCTGGGCAACCAGCCGGGAGACTCTGACAGCATCCTGACACCTGCTAACTCCCTGCGTTTGGAAAGCCTCCCAGGAGAGGAGGGGAGGGGAGGGAAGGGGCCTGCCTGCTCTGATTGCTATCAGTCATCCTGCCACTCAAACGTCCCCGATGGATCACATGGCGGTGGGGAGGCGGGCTCCTCCCTCCGTCTGCCTCTTCACATTTTATCCCATCTCCATAGAACAGAAAGGCATGCTTGCTTCATGAGCTCTGCATAGACGCATAGGAATGTAGAGTTGGAAGGGACCCCCAAGAGTCATCTAGTCCAACCCCCTGCAATGCAGGAATTGTGCTGAATGCAGGGCTCACTAAGTATACTAGAAGGGCCTGCTGGATGAAGCCAGTGTCCCTCTAGTATAGTCCAGCAGCCGTCTTCACACAGGGGCCGACCAGGTGTCTGTTGTAAACAAAAACTGCTCCTTTTCCCTTCTGGGGTACCCAAGAGCCCATATAGAGTTCTTTTTGTAGGTTCTCCATCGGTAGGAAAAAATAACAGAGGCCAACCAGAGAATATTGAGAAGCAAAGCAGCTAGTAAGCCTGATCTTTATTAACTGTTGCAACAGGGTGCTCCCCCACACGCAGGAGAGAGGAGGAGGACCCAGAACAAAGGTGTGCAAGCCCTTATATAGACTTTTGAACTGCCCACCCTGGAGCCCAAGACCACCCCTCCATACATCATACATACGTCAGAGAAGGGGCGGACTTCAACAGAAAGCCTGTGTTGCTTTTATCCTGTCTGCCAGGTTACAAGGAGAAGGGGACGACAGAGGATGAGATGGTTGGACAGTGTTCTCGAAGCTACTAACATGAGTTTGGCCAAACTGTGAGAGGCAGTGAAGGATAGGCGTGCCTGGCGTGCTCTGGTCCATGGGGTCACGAAGAGGCGGACACGACTGAACGACTGAACAACAACAGGTTACCTGATTGCATCTCTGGAGCAGCAGAAAACAACCTTTCACCCTCCTCTATATGACATCCTTTGATATATTTGAACATGGCTATCATATCACCCCTTAACCTTCTCTTCTCCAGGCTAAACATACCCAGCTCCCTAAGCCGTTCCTCATAAGGCATCGTTTCCAGGCCTTGGACCATTTTGGTTGCCCTCCTCTGGACACGTTCCAGCTTGTCAGTATCCTTCTTGAACTGTGGTGCCCAGAACTGGACACAGTATTCCAGGTGAGGTCTGACCAGAGCGGAATACAGTGGTACTATTACTTCCCTTGATCTAGACGCTATACTCCTATTGATGCAGCCCAGAATTGCATTGGCTTTTTTAGCTGCTGCATCACACTGTTGACTCATGTCAAGTTTGTGGTCTACCAAGACTCCTAGATCCTTTTCACATGTACTGCTCTCAAGCCAGGTGTCACCCATCCTGTATTTGTGCCTTTCATTTTTTTTGCCCAAGTGTAGTACTTTACATTTCTCCCTGTTAAAATTCATCTTGTTTGCTTTGGCCCAGTTCTCTAATCTGTTAAGGTCATTTTGAAGTGTGATCCTGTCCTCAGGGGTATTAGCCACCCCTCCCAATTTGGTGTCATCTGCAAACTTGATCAGGATGCCCTCAAGCCCATCATCCAAGTCATTGATAAAGATGTTGAATAAGACTGGGCCCAAGACAGAACCCTGTGGCACCCCACTAGTCACTTCTCTCCAGGATGAAGAGGAGCCATTAATGAGTACCCTTTGGGTTCGGTCAGTCAGCCAGTTACAAATCCACTGAATGGTAGCATTGTCTAGCCCACATTTTACCAGCTTCTTTACAAGAATATCATGGGGCACCTTGTCAAAGGCCTTGCTGAAATCAAGATAGGCTACATCCACAGCGTTCCCTTCATCTACCAGGCTTGTAATTCTGTCAAAAAATGAGATCAGATTGGTCTGACATGACTTATTTTTCAGAAACCCATGCTGACTTTTAGTGATCACAGCGTTCCTTTCTAGGTGCTCACAGACCGTTTGCTTAATGATCTGCTCTAGAATCTTTCCTGGTATTGATGTCAGGCTGACTGGGCGGTAATTGTTTGGGTCCTCTCTTTCCCCCTTTTTGAAAATAGGGACAACATTTGCCCTCCTCCAGTCTGCTTTTGAAGATGCTGTCTAGGTTTGTCATTGCTTTCCTCCCAAGAAGCAGGCGTCTTCTAATTTCGTGACTGCTGTCACCATCTGCAGTGATCATGGAGCCCAAGAAAGTGAAATCTCTCACTGCCTCCATTTCTTCCCCTTCTATTTGCCAGGAGGTGATGGGACCAGTGGCCATGATCTTAGTTTTTTTTGATGTTGAGCTTCAGACCATATTTTGCGCTCTCCTCTTTCACCCTCATTAAAAGGTTCTTTAATTCCTCCTACAGAACTACAATTTTATGGTTTGCAGGAGGTTTTTAGGCAGAGCTTGGGTGTCCATCTGTCAGGGGTGCTTGAGCTGTGATTCCTGCACTGCAGGGGGTTGGACTAGATAACCCTCGGGATCCTTTCCAGCTCATATGGGGGGCAAATGCCTAGATAGGCTCCTTTCAGTACAACTGTTCTCCCACTTCCACTTTCCCTGACTCTGGAACATAGGAATGAAGGAAGTTGACCTAGACTGAGTCAGACCATTGGGTCCACCTGGCTCAGTAGTGTCTGCACTGACTTGCAGCAGAGGCTCTCCAGGGTTTCAGGCACAGACGTCTCTCTCAGCCCTACCTAGAGATGACACCAGCAGGGACTGAACCTAGGACCTCCTGCTTCCAAGGCAGACACTCTGCCCCTGAGCTATAGCCCTTCCTCTCTGCTCCTCAGCACAAGCAAGTGAGGTCTCTTCTTCCTCCATCCCTGCTTTATCTCCAGGCCAGGAGCTCCTCAAACCTGGCCAGAACCTGGGAAGAGACCCACCAACCTGGCAAGGTGCTGCAGTGGGGCCAAGTTCTGTTCAACCCCTGTGAGGGCAGGATGCTGGTGTGAATGGGCCATTGGCCTCATCCAGCAGGCCCTTCCGATGTTCCTACGTACAGGGTGGGGCCAGGTGCTTCGAAGGGTCGCAGGTGACCGATTGCTCCCCCACCCCGCAAGGTTCCCTTTCTCTGTCGGTCTGAAGGGATCTCCATCATGAAGGGGAGAGCCCACCCACCCAGCCTGCTGTTGCTGTGGCTTGACTCCCCGGCTGCCTGTGTCCTTGGTGAGTGTCCGGGGGCCGATGAGCGGAATGCAAAGCCTCCCTTCCCTTCCCTGCCTGAATGCAAATGACGGAGTCGGAGCCCTGCAAGGAAGCAATCTCGCTTGGGGAAGAACTAATTTCAGCCGCGTGCCCATCGCAACAGCCGGCTGCGAGAAGACGTTCTGTTCGTCAAGTGAGCCCATCCCAGCTACTTAATCTCAGGGGAGACAGACAGAGGCGTCTTCTTCTTCTTCTTCTTCTTCTTCTTCTTCTTCTTCTTCTTCTTCTTCTTCTTCTTCTTCTTCTTCTTCTTGGAAAAACAGCCCTGCAGTGAAGAGCCGCTGTTCTTCAGAAGGAGAAGGAGGAAATTCTTGCCCTCTGCCCAAGAGGATTCCACAGCCCTGTGTTCCTGTTTGCTCCAGCCATGATGACGGGGCTGGGGGTTTTCTTTTTCTTTTTCTGGCCACCCCCACCCCCACCCCCCACAAACACATTGTGGGGAATGGGGGGAATTAACCACACTGGCTCCAGAGCTCCTTCTAGGCCCTCCCCTGGCTCCACCGACATCCCACAACAAGCCTGTTTTGACCCCCACAACCAGCAGGGAACATGCCCACTGGGTGTATCTGGAGGGGGGGACACTTTGGTGCCAAAAGAGCCCTCCTTCTGCCAGTGAGCCTTTGCTTCCAGCCACCGTGGAGCGTGACCATTCTGCCACATTTCCTCCTTTTGGCCTTTGGCTTTGGGAATGCGGCCAAAGATGGCAAATGTTTATAGAGGCTGCGATTTGATTTTATGCCCGTGACTGAATTTGCTTTAATATCTGCCCTATTAATTCTTCCCTGTGTTTTGTTAGGTGGCATGCTGTTGCCTGATCTGTGTTTTGTTGGATCTGAGATACTTTGTCATGGTCCCGTAATAAGTGTCCCCGTCCCCACTCTGCATTCCTGTCCTGCTCAGAGATCTTTCCTGCCTGAACTTTAACACCACTTTCCCTACTTCCAGATGAAAACAAACACAAGGGTGGAAAGGAGGGGATCAATCCTGCCTCCAGGCTTCACAGCCGTTAGTTTCTGAGTTCTGCCCCTTCTTGGCAGGTTCTTTTATGTCTCAAGGGAAATGAGCTCGCAGCACCCCAAGAGTAGAGCATCCCAGGGCCACCCAACTTGCGCCACAGCCTCCAGGATCCGCCAGCTCGCCAGGTGACTGTGTGGGGTGGGTTTTAACAGGCAGTGGAGGGTATATTAATTGCAATTTATCCCTCCAGGCTCCCACATGTGTGGGTCAAATATTGCTTCAAAATCCCATTCTTGGCAGAAAAATCAAAAGCATAGGAATTAGGTTGTTGTTGTTGTTGTTCAGTCATTCAGTCGTGTCCGACTCTTTGTGACCCCATGGACCAGAGCACGCCAGGCACTCCTGTCTTCCACTGCCTCCCGCAGTTTGGTCAGACTCATGTTGGTAGCTTCGAGAACACTGTCCAACCATCTCATCCTCTGTCGTCCCCTTCTCCTTGTGCCCTCCATACACCTTCACCCCGGTATGGTTCCCCTTCATCACACACACAGCCCAACAAGACAATGACAAAAATCTACTGACAGCATACAAATCAATATGGCTAACCTGACCCAAAACACCCACCCACCCCCTGCCAGACTCTTCTGATGTTCTGGTGAGCACTTTAGGAACCGGCCCTCCCGTCTCCCTGGGGACAGGAGCACAGCTGGTGGAGCTCAGGCCCATCCAGGTATCCATGTCTAGGCGGGCACCTGCCACCTTCCCTTCTGCTGCAGAAGCTCACCTGGAGACACTGCTTCTGCCCCACAGCAGAGGGTGAGGCTGAGAGAAGAGGAGGCCCTTTCAGAAGTGTCCCCCTCCCTCTCTCCCACTGAAGGAGCCAGTCCAGAGTGGCTACAAATACGTGGCTTGTTGTTTATACCCTGTTGTTGTTCCTTCGTGGCTCTGCGCTGAGATACGGCCCCCATTACCTGACAGCCCCAGATTTGTAACGGCCTCCGGGGCATTTCGTCTTGTTAATGCTCCTGGTCTCAATCCAGCTATTTGTAAATCTTTCTCCCACAAGCAAGGCTTAAGCAAGGAGAGTTTTAATATGTAACACAATTTTTCTTTTTATAGGCTGTAAAGCAGCTCCTCCGGCGAGTAATGGATGGCACCTGGGACTGTTTTTATGGAGTAAACAGAGATTAAAACTATTCAAGACCCCATTTTGGCTCATTGTTCTGTGCCAGGCTCTGAACTACGTCCTCCTCCCGCAGAGCCGGGAGGGCTCAGCACGTGAGACGCGTCCCTGGAGAAGCAGCTGCGGGATGAGGAAGGTGGCACGGGGCAGGTGAAAGAGACGTGGGCATCCATCCATCCGTCCATCATCTGGGGCAGGTTGGGGGCAAAGAGCAGCCTGGTGAATCACTAGCTCTGCTCAGCCATGGCAAGAGCAGAACTGGGCTTGGGAAGGTCCTCCTCCACAGCCAACGCCCTTTCACTCGCTTCACTTTTTCATAGAATCGTAGAGCTGGAAGGGACCCCTAGGGTCATCTAGTCCAACCCCCTGCAATGCAGGAATCTCAGCTAAAGAATCCCTGGCAGAGGGCCAAGGAAGGTTTTCCCGCAAGGGAGTCTGTGTGGGGTGTAACACAAGCAGTCAAGTACAACACTTCCTGTTTGCCCGGAGTGGACGCGCGGGGAGGGGGGTGTTACTCCAGCCAGGAGGACTTCCTGTCTCACCTGGTCTGGAGCATCCTCTCCCTGCGTGTGACCAGGTAAGGAGACCCCATAAAAGGGCTGGTCACACAGCCATCTTCCCTTGTTGCCCTTCTTCCTCCTCCTCCTCCTCCTCCTCCTCCTCCTCCTCCTCCTCCTCCTCTCCTTCTTCTTTCTCCTCTTTGTTGTTGTTGTTGTTGTTGTTGTTTCCTTCCTCCTCCTCCTCCTCCTCCTCCTCCTCCTCCTCCTCCTCCTCTTCTTCTTCCATTTCATTCTGATACTGATGTATTTAGCTGTCTGCTGGCTCTCAGCCAGCAGCACATGGGCTTAATCCCCATATGGGATGAACTCAAACTCTCTTCTGTAACTACAAGCTGAAGCCTGCCTTCAGGGATCCAACTGTGAACTGGATGTGAGTAAACTTCTTATTACTTTTAAAGAAGATTGTTGTGTCTTTATTCTCTTTAGGAGGGATAAAAGGGGAAATTACCAGGAATAGACTCCAATCTGAACAAAGCCAGACTGGGTTGCTTAAGCAAAGAGATTCAAACGAATCTACCAACTAGCTTCCTGCTATATATTGGGGGATGCCGCCCTGCTGCTGACTCACAAGCGTGAATGAGGAAGGATACTATTAAATCCATATATCCTCTCCTAGTATCCACAACATTCCCACAGTCTGTTCCACGGTTGAACAGCTCTTACCACCAGAAAGTTCTTCCTGACATTTAGTCAGAATCCCCTTTCTGGTAACCTGAAGCCGTGGGTTCCGGTCCTACCCTTCAGAGCAGGGTGAAAACAAGCTTGCTCCACCTTCCATGTGACAACCCGTGAGATATTGGAAGAGATGGTTCTTATGCCACCTCTCACTCTCCTCTTATCCAAGCTACACATCCCCAGACCCCTCACCATTTCTCAGCCTGGTGAATTGACTGCTCCTTAGGGCCCTTGGTGCAGTGAAGCTGGGCTGAAGAAGGGGCCTTCCCCCCCAGGCCCTGGGCCACTCTTTCACTCTCTTCCCAGTGTGGTGTAGTGGTTAAGAGCAGTGGACTCGTAATCTGGTCCTCCACATGCAGCTGCTGGGTGACCTTTGGGCTAGTCACACTTCTCTGAAGTCTCTCAGCCCCACTCACCTCACAGAGGAAGGGAAAGGAGAATGTGAGCCGCTTTGAGACTCCTTCGGGTAGTGATAAAGCGGGATATCAAATCCAAACTCCTCCTCCTCCTCCTCCTCCTCCTCCTCCTCCTCTTCTTCTTTTTCTTCTTCTTCTCCTCCTCCTCCTCCTCTTCTTCTTCCCCTTTTCACCCTTTGTGTCTCTGAGCAGAAGACGGAGCAAGCAAGCCCACCTGGCAGCTCACCTGGCCACAATCTTCTTCCCCACGAGGGCAGGATGCATTTGTATCCAAATTTCATTTCACTTTCTACATGGGTGGCCATCTCTGCCTCCTGTGGCAGCGAGTTCCGTAGTTTAACAACGAGCTGCATAAAGAAGTACTAAAGAACCAACCTAGCTGGTTTTAAAAGAGGACGGGACTAATTCACAGAGGCGAGGCCCATGGATGAATCTGAGCCAGGATGGCTCTGCTCTGCCTTGGGGGCAGCAAGGATCCTGAATGCCAGCTGCTGGGAACGGCGGGGGGGGGGGGGAGAGCTACACATGTGCTTGGATCTGTTTGCAGGTTTCCCATTGGGGCACCTGGGCAGTCACTGGGAAAGCAGTGGTGGTGTGCTAGATGAGCCCTATTGGCCTGATCCAGCAGCCAGGCTCTTCTTATGGAACCTCCAGGCCCAGAGGCAGTCTATCTCAAATCCTAGTTCTATTTGGCCATTGTGGGAACAGGATCCTGGATGCAGCTGCAGTCCTAGAGAGGGGCTGGCCAAGACGAGTCCCGTGGCAACAGCAGCGTCCTTGCAGGACAGAGGGACAAGGAAGCCCAGAGAGGGACGGGAGTCCGAGGCAGATATGGCCAATGATCTCTGCCTTGAAAAAAGCAAAGAGAATCCTGCCCGACACTTTCAGACAACGAAACCAATCAAACGCTCCTGTTCGGACAGGCAGGATCCGAACCGCCAGCCCAGCGCTGCCTTCTCCGTTCTCGTGGAGTCTCCAGAAGGAGCTGCCACCTTGGATGAAGCAGGAAATTCCTCCTCCGCCTTTGCTTAGCCTCTTATAAATATATCCTATTAACCCATATAATAAAACAGCAGCAGGCGCATTATTGATGTGACACTGCCTCTTTTAAAAATGCCCATTTTTAATCAGAATTGGGATTTACAAAGACTTTCCGTTCCCGCTGGATTTAAATGGCTTTGGAGAATACCTCTTGCAAACAAAGAAGGGGGGGAGCTTTGCCTCAGACTTGGGTGGTCACTGCCTGTCCTGTCTAGGCTGTGGGGACGAAGCCCCGCTCCCTGGATCCTAGCAAGGGGTCCCACTGGAAACCCCCCCCCCAACCTTCTCACTGTGGACTGGTGGTGTGACAGAGCGGGGCAAACTCCATTATTAGAAAAAATTATCTCATAAAGGGAAAGGTAACCAGGGGACGCAAGAAACATGGCAATTTTCATGCTATTTGGCATGATTTTATTGTTCATACAAATAATGAAGCACACGGAAGAGAAGCACCTGCAGCATATATTATGGTCTGGCTCGTATAAATTCGTGTTATTATTTTTTGATCCATTGCCACCCTGTAATAAAGAAAGCAAAGAAACAATTAATAGCAAAATAGATGCAGTAATGAGAAACCGATTCAAATGTGAAGCAGGGGTCCTGCATATATGCAGAATTTCCTTGACGGCATCTCATTATCCTGTAGTTTTATTGATTTTGAATTTGCTTTAAGTTAGGCTCTTCTTTTTAGGTTGTCTTTGTACATACGATTGCACCAAGAATTCAATGGTTTTTAAAATGGTTTTTAAAAAGGAGCAAGGACTCTCCCCCATATCACCAGGGGGCCACGAGGAGCCTTGGAATCATAGAAGTGTAGAGTTGGAAGAGACCCCCCCCCCCAAGAGTCATCTAGTCCGGAGCTGGAAATTGGGGCTCCTGGACCTGTTTCTTGTGACAGTGGTGGGTCCAGGAAGACCCCCAAGCGCTGGGCTGCTTCTCCGGAAGAGGCTGTTTCACTTGCGCCTGCCTGACATCAATAGGCAGGGAGTTCCAAAGTGGAGGCACTGCCCCACGATAAACAATAGAGTTCCTACAAATGCGGGAAGGGGTTTGGGGGGGGTCCTGTAGCAGAGCCAGCTCCACTGAGCAAACCTAAGTTGCTAGCAGCGGGAAGGGAAGGGGAGTCCACCGGCTGCAGCCACCTTTTTCGTGCTCACGACACTCAATAGACATTGGTGGGGGGGGGGGGGAGAAGAAGAAGAAGAAGAAGAAGAGTTTGGATTTGATATCCCGCTTTATCACTACCCGAAGGAGTCTCAAAGCGGCTCACATTCTCCTTTCCCTTCCTCTCCCACAACAAACACTCTGTGAGCAGCAGCCCATAAGGAGCTGGACACCTGGGGGGAGGCAGGGGCCATCTTGTCACCCCTCCCAGAGTGGTACCCCGGACGGACCGCCCCAACGCCCCCCCCTTCCTACGCCATTGCCCACAACAAACACTCTGTGAGGGTGAGTGGGGCTGAGAGACTTCCAGAGAAGTGTGACTAGCCCAAGGTCACCCAGCAGCTGCATGTGGAGGAGCGGGGAAGCGAACCCGGTTCACCAGATTACGAGTCCACCGCTCTTAACCACGACACCACACGGGGAGAGGGGTGTGAGGGGGAGGGGCTTCTTTCGATGGGAGGCAGGACACCCCTCCTTGCTGCCCCACAAGTCTCTTTTTGCCACGCGGAGCTGCGCTGTTGCTATTGGGTTTCGGGGAGCACCCCCGTCATCCTCCCTGAGTGCAGGATCCGACCCGAAGCCCAGCCTGGCCTCCGCAGAGTCGTCGGTGGTGGTGAGGGGGGCGGGTGGTTTCCTGCCAACGAGCCGCCTCCCTTCGCACTTATCCAAATTGAATCCCATCAGCCATTTTATTGCCCAATCACCCATTTTTGCGAGATGATTTGGCAGCTCTTTCATCACAGGCTCCCGACTCAAACCACTCCGAATAATTTTGCATCGCCTGCAAATTTTTATCACTTCCCGGCCCGCTCCTCCTTTGATCCCCATCTCGGCACAGCAGCACCCCCCCCCCCGACTGCCGGCAGTGAAGGTGACCAGCCTTGGGGGGGGGGTGGGAGGGTTCCCCTTGCCCCTCCCGCTTCATAGAGTCATAGAATGGGAGAGTTGGGAGGGGACCCCCAAAAGCCATCTAGTCCAACCCCTTCCAATGCAGGAACCTCACTCAGACAGGCCATCCTTCTGCTTAAAAACATACAATGAAGGAAATAGCCTATCTTGATTTCAGCAAGGCCTTTGACAAGGTGCCCCATGATATTCTTGTAAAGGAGGTCTTTAAGCGGAGGCTTGACAGCCATCTGTCAGGAATGCTTTGATGGTGTTTCCTGCTTGGCAGGGGGTTGGACTGGATGGCCCTTGGGGTCTCTTCCAACTCTAGGATTCTAGGATTCTAAGGAGAGCCCACGTTTCGCTTGTTTTCCTCCCTGCTCTTCCATGGAGCAGATCCGATCAAACTGTGGAGCGAAGACACGATCTGGTGACCGTTCACACCTGGCTGCCCTGAGAAACATCCTTCCTGTATCGCAGGGGGTTGGACTATGTGCCTCTGGGGGTCCCTTCCAACTCTACTGTTCTGTGATTCCGTGATCACTAAGGGACCTGCTGGCGGTGGGTCCCATGTGTGGCCAGCCTTGCTCCGGACGAGGAAGCCCCCAGCCAGTGCCCTGCTCATCCCGAGAGGCCATGGCAGGCAGGTAGGAGGAGAAGGACTGCTTTCACTTTCAGATCCAGAATCTGCATCAGTGGGTGTGGGGTCTTGCTGTTTCAGCCTTGAGTCATGAGATTGAGAAGCAACCAGTGAAATTCTGAATCCTGCCTCCCACAACTCAAGTGCCCCTTGAATCCCCCTTCAGGAGTTTCCTTCTCTGCCTTAAAGCACCTGGGTCAGCCCTTCCCTTGTGCCCAGTCCAGGGACTGCAGTCAGGGCTGGACTGCTGGCAGGTGAGGCCTTGTCCGCATTTAATACCTCCATGCTCAGAGGCCTACGCTGGTCTCCCATTTGCTACTGGGCTGAGTTCGAGACCTTTACCTATGAGGTGGCCTCGCCCACCCAACCACTTCGAGCAGCATAGCACTGGCAGAGTTGCAGGCGCAGCAGCACCTGACCCTTGGAACTCCCTGCCTCTTGACATCAGACAGGCGCAGGACTCTTTCCAGCAGCTGCCAAAAACAGCCCAGCAAAGAGCTCAACGTGGGTGTTCTCATCGGATTGTCATCACACAACCCAGCGAGGCTGACAGGCAGGGACTGGCTCAAAGTCACTCTGTGGGCTGTGTGGGAATTTGAACCTTGCTCCCGCCCCCAGGCCCTCCTCTGTCACTCTAACTGCACCCTCACTCTGAAAAGGGACTTTTGAGGTGTGTCTTGGGAAAGTTCCTCGCCAGCCAGGAGGGCACTACCCTGCCTGCACAGTCGGCAGCAGCAAGGCTTCTGAATCCCAGTTGCTGGCAACCACAGGAGGGGAGGGAGCTCTGCTGCCCCCGGGTTCCCACGGGCAACTGCTCAGCCGCTGTGAGAGCAGGATGCTGAACTCGATGGCCGACCGGCCTGATCCAGCGGGCTCATATGTCCGTATGGAGCCTCCAGGTACAGAGGCAGTCTATCTGGATTCCTAGGTTCTTATGGGCGTTTGGTCACTGTGAGAGGAGGCTGCCAGACCGGATGGCAAACATTGGCCTCTGCCCGTCCTCCCATGCGGAACCCTCCCCTGGGGAACTGGTCAGCCTGCTGCAGCGGGGGGGGGGGGGCGGGTGGCTGGTGAAGACACACCCCTGCCGGGACTGAGCCCGCGGGCATCCCGTTGGCCAAGCCAGTGGAGAGTCTCTATCGGAGCCTGGGCTCCTCAACATATCCCACCCCACCCGTCCTTCAGACCCCTTCCCGGTGTGTCTGTCTCGTCTGTTTGCCCAAGCATGAAAGCATTTGAGCTCCTTTGAATATCCTCAGCTCAGGTTTGGCTCAAAGACTTTTCCGAGAGGGGGGATTGCCTTTCTTTCATGCCAGCCCCCCCGGGGACCCTCCTCTGCCTTGTCTGCCTGTCTGCCTCTTTGGTCTAGGCAAGGAATGCTTTATAGTTCAGCCTGCGAGGACGGAGGATGAAGGCGTCGGGCGGGCTCAGCAAAGACGCAGCTGCCCCCCGCCCCACCTTGGCGGGCTTGCAAAAAAGATCTCTTCCTGCAAGTGCACGGTTTTGGGCTCTCTGGGGCAGATGGGGCTTGGACGAAGAGAACCCCCCAGCCGAGAAGCAAATTCAAGGAACAAATCGAGGTAGACCTTTTGTTCCCAGACCAGTCAACGTCGAGGCCGGTTCTTGTGCCGTCCAAGCAGGAGGCGAGGGCGAATTCCCTTCTTTTCCAGTTGGTCCCAACAGCCGCGTGCTGTCTACACAGACTGGCAGCCTCGTCTCCGCAGGGCTTCAGATGGGGGGGGCATTTCCAGCCCTGCCTGGAGACGCTGCCACTGGAGACCGATCCTGCGACCTTTTGCCACTTTGGGAAGAGACCCAGGACTCAGGAGACAACCCCCCCCCCCAAAAGCCAGCTCCTGAGAAAGTCATCTCCATCTCGAGTCTGGGCACGCATTTCCCTGCAAATGTCAAATTCCGAGTCTGAGGCCGACCTCCCTGCATTTCCCTCAGAATAGGGAGAGAGACATTATTTCTGACTTAATGCGCAGGCTGGGCAGGGACCCCCCCCTTTCTTTTATAGCCTTTTTAACATCAAAGGGAATGACCTTGTAGCCTCCAATATAATCAGGCGATAAGCTTGTCATATCAATGAGACGCGGAGTTCTCAGGCACAGGCTGCTCAGCAACGGAGACAGCCCTGCCATTCTGCAAGCCCAGCCCCCCCCCCCTCCTGGCGGCAACACAACCCACCCCCCTCGTTCCTTCCCTCCCCTCCCCCACCGCCTGATGGGCCTGGATCCCTCCCTTGACAACCCACTGATGAGATAAGCTCCGGGAAGAAAGAGATTCAGCCTTAAAACCCGCGTTGGTGGTGGAGGAGGGTTGGCGTGGGAGAGAGACAGGATGCGCCCCCCCCTCAATCTGCCAGGAGGAAGGAGGAGAGAAGAGGGTCGAGGGCAAGGGGACATTTCCTCTGGGGGCACCACCTCCTTCAGCCATGACAGCTGCAAATGGGGGTGGGTGGGGCTCTGCTGCTTGGACACACAGACCAAGACCAGCCCGCCCCCCCCCAATTGCCCTCCTTTCCCTTTTCTTCCTGATATTTATGTCGATTGTGGGGGGTCTTGGGCCCAGGGAGAGGGCAGGAGACCGCTGCAGTGGTCAGGCAAGCTTCTTGCAAGACAGCGACTTCAGCTGGCCACCCCAGTGACCTCATCAGCATCCCAAAATAAGTTTCAAGCGGGGACCCTCCAGCCTTTCCTCCACCTTCCGGCCACCACCTGGCTGCAAGGTAGCAGAAGGAACAAGAGCCGCTGGCCAGGCTGATGGGAGACAGCAGAGCTGGGAGCTGGAGGCACAGGCAGCTGCTGTGCGCTGGATCCAAAGCTACGAGAGTGACAGAGAAGCAGGGTCTGTTGGGGGGGGGGGTGTCTATGCTGCGAGCCCCGCCCCCCGTGTCCTCTGCTCAAGTTGTATATATGTGGAAATAAACGCATATATCCTCCAGACGCAACTCTCCCTGCCGGCCTTTATTCCAGGGAAGGTGGACCTGGGGAATTGCTGGACTCGCTGCAGCCTGCTTGGAAACGGGGTGGGGTGGGGTGGGGTAACAGTATCCAGCACCCCACCCCCTCTCTGTGGGAAGCAACTGGCTCCTGAGCCTTGGCGGCCGGAGACCCGCTCTTCTCCTGACATCCACAATACTGGGGCGGATGTTTTATGAACTGGCTAATTGCCGCAATTTAACGGTGGCTGCGTTTACACAGCGGAGTTATTGTCCCAAAGTCAGCTGAGATGTGCTGCAGGCAGTCGGGCGGATGCTCCCACCCCCCCACCCCACCCCCGCCCAGGCAGAACCCCATCCCCACCGCCCAAGAGCAGTTAGGCAGGGATCCCTTGCACCGCAGCGACGACCCACGTTATACCAGAGTCCATCCTGCTCCTCGGCAGTAAACCCGGCAGACAGCCGCTGCCAGATTACAAGCGCAGCCCATGTAATCTCTTCGGCTCTGCCACTCACTGCAAATCGGATTCACCAGCCATTCCCCCCACCCCAGGGGGCCTGGGGAGAATCTCTCCTTCAAGGAAAGCGGTTTCTCTCTCTCTCTCTCTCTCTCTCTCTCTCTCTCTCTCTCTCTCTCTCTCTCCCCCCCCCCCGTTTTCACAAGCTTCCTCCTTCCTAGTCCCATTCCATTTCCCAGGGGGGCGAGATCCCTTTATTAGCAGGCTTGACGCTGCCTGGATATGAGCCCAGAAAAACTTCTCTCTCCGCCTTTCCGTTACCGTCTCGCCTGGGCAGAGAGACCCGTCTGCAAATAAATTGTCCAGTAGCACCTTAGAGACCAACTAAGTTTGTTCTGGGTATAAGCTTTCGTGTGCATGCACACTTCTTCAGATACACTGAAACAGAAGTCACCAGACCCTTATATATAGTGGGAGGGTGGGGTGGGGTTTTTCTCAGGAGGGTAGGAGGAGATGGGGGAATTGACTCAATGGGCATGGTAAACCTGTTGTTGACTGTTGTTGTTGTCGTTTAGTCACGTCCGACTCTTCCGTGACCCCATGACAGAGGGCCTTTTCGGTAGTGGCGCCCACCCTGTGGAACACCCTTCCATCAGATGTCAAGGAAATAAGCAGCTATCCTATTTTTAAGAGACATCTGAAGGCAGCCCTGTTTAGGGACGTTTTTAATATTTAATGCTGTATTGTTTTAACATTCGTTTGGGAGCCGCCCAGAGTGGCTGGGGAAGCTCAGCCAGATGGGCGGGGTACAAATAATAAATTATTATTATTATTATTATTATTATGGACCAGAGCACACCAGGCACTCCTGTCTTCCACTGCCTCCCGCAGTTTGGTCAGACTCATGTTGGTAGCTTCGAGAACACTGTCCAACCATCTCGTCCTCTGTCGTCCCCTTCTCCTTGTGCCCTCCATCTTTCCCAACATCAGGGTCTTTTCCAGGGAGTCTTCTCTTCTCATGAGGTGGCCAAAGTACTGGAGCCTCAGCTTCAGGATCTGTCCTTCCAGTGAGCACTCAGGGCTGATTTCTTTAAGGATGGATAGGTTTGATCTTCTTGCAGTCCATGGGACTCTCAAGAGTCTCCTCCAGCACCATAATTCAAAAGCATCAATTCTTCGGCGATCAGTCTTCTTTATGGTCCAGCTCTTCACTTCCATACATCACTACTGGGAAAACCATAGCTTTAACTATATGGGTGATGTCGATGCTTTTTAAGATGCTGTCTAGGTTTGTCATCGCTTTAACGACTGCAATTAGTCCTACAGGAAAAAGCAAGGAATAGTACTGTATGCAGATGACCAAAAAGCTTTAGCATATGTAACGAGACAAGAATCCAACATCACCAAGGGTTCCTTTTAAGTCCCCAAGGGAGCATATGGATAACTTTATTCCTATGAGGAATGATCGCATTCTTGCTTATTCCATTTGTCCAATTCATACCCTGCCTGTTAGCAAACGTCCCGTGGGGGCAAGTTGTGAGACTGACCCCCAGGTAGGGACGAAGCCTGCGTGCCCTCCTGGCTACTCGAGTCCAGGGGCACATTGATAATATGCGATTGTTCCCCAGCGTGAAGAACAACACACACAAGCCATTAAGGCTAAAACTACTTTATTATAGATAAAATGCAGAGTATGCCTCTGCTTTCCAGCTCAGTAAGTCAGAGCTGTGCATTAGCGTGTCCGGCATCTCAGAGCCAGAAACGAAAGTAAAAGTACAATAGTAAAGTACAAAAAAATCACGTGTGTAAGAAAGCTGGTAGGATAAAAACAGACACAAAAAATCATAGAATCATAGAATCTGTTACGGAAAAGTTACCGGGTCGAGGCTGCTCAGCTCCCGGTCCTACGGAGGAAGCCCGTGGTTCGCTGCGGAGGTAATGGAGACCAGCCGGAGATCGGAGCAAAAGCAAAGACGTTTATTGCGCAACAAGGTTCAGGAGGGTCCGAACCCCGAACAAAGGGTGTCCTGGACTTTTAAAAGTTCCCGCGATAGCCCAGAATACATTGCAAAATACATCACAGAAACGTCAGAGATGGGGAGGGGAGAGAGGAGGTTCTGGCAATATTTACATACGGGAAAAACAAGTTTTACATGTCAAGAGGGATGGCAGGAACTGGTGATGGGATTTAGGGTGGGTGCAATACACATTGATGGTTTCCACTGGGGAAAGACAATAGAAAACTCCTAGGAGGATGTCTGCTGTCATGGTTACTGATGGATGGGTGCTTGAATGGATTACCGGGAGGGGTGCATTTCCTCCTGCAGCTGGATGAGGACGTGACTCTCTGCTTAAGGGATTATGAAAGCCACTGAGTTAGGAGTCCAAAAATTATACAGTATCGAAATAACATACTTCTGATGATCGGAGGATGGCGGGGACCGAGGGGTTAGAAAGGTTATTTTATAAGGAGCAGATAGACACTCGAACCATGCAGCTAGGACCTTGCGTTGCTGAGATATTGATTTTTATGTTATTTAACCTTAGAGCTGTCAAACTGCCCGCCCACAGTCTAAGCGAGTCCACTGGTTACAATGTTGCAAGTTATAATTAATAACTTCCCTTGCTAGATACATTTTACTTTCGATTCCATTGTTCTCGCAGCAGGGAAGCTGTCAAAATCCACTTAGCATGCAGTCAAGCGTGAAGGTGTTGAGAAGCAGAGCTGAACGTTCCATTTTGGAGGCCTGGCTGAATGCATGCTCCTGATTGGTCGGCTTGCCGTTCATTGAGAAAATGGAGGATACGAGGAGCGCTTGACAGGAGGCTTCTCGGAGGGTTTTCGGGGCGCAGATCGGAACATTTTGGGGATGCCCTTTATCGCGAGGGCTTGTGTGGTGCTTGTGCGACTTATGTGAAGGGGCACCCGCTCATCGTCGGGGGGGAAAAGGAAGAAAAGAGGCTCCCAGGTCCCGCACTCGGCAGCGCGGGAGTCCGGCGAGGAGGCTGCGCGGTGGGGGAAGGTGGCGGCTGGAAATTTTCCTTAACAATCATAGAATCATAGAGTTGGAAGAGACCCAAGGGCCATCCAGTCCAACCCCCTGCCAAGCAGGAAACACCATCAAAGCATTCCTGACAGATGGCTGTCAAGCCTCCGCTTAAAGACCTCCAAAGAAGGAGACTCCACCACACTCCTTGGCAGCAAATTCCACTGTCCAACAGCTCTTACTGTCAGGAAGTTCTTCCTAATGTTTAGGTGGAATCTTCTTTCTTGTAGTTTGAATCCATTGCCCCGTGTCCGCTTCTCTGGAGCAGCAGTCATGCTGGCCTCGCTGCTGCAGCTTTAGCAGCTCGGCTTGTAATAATATCCTGACACTGCCTTCCTCCCAAATGAGTCCAGGGCAGAAAACAACGTGGGATTCAGCATCTGAAAATCAATTCCAAAGCAGTCTCAATTAAAAGCAGTGATTTCCTTAAGTATAAAAAGGGTGCTGCTACCCACTGTGAAGTTTTTACAGTAAGTGCCACACATGGGGCTACCTTTGAAGGTGACCCAGAAACTACAGAAGACAGTACAGTTGTGTGGGCAGGCCTTTGATCTGGTCAGCTGGGGTCACTCCCATCTACCTGGTCACACACAAGGGGAGGAAGCTCCAGAGCAGGTAGGACAGGAAGTCCTCCCTGTCCGTAGCCACCTTCCCCTGGGTGTCCATTCTCGGCAACAGGAAAATGTTGTGCCTGATTGCTCTAGTAATAATACATCCCACACCGACTGCCCCAGGAAGCAGCCGCTGCCGGAAGGCTTTCCCCTGCACTGAGATAAAATTAAATTCCTCTAACAAATTGCTCAATCAAAAAGGCAGGATTCCTACTGATTAAGCCATTTATTGAAAAGGAAAATTCAGATTGTTTCATGGGAATCTTTGCTGGCTCCCTGATGAACCAATTAATTTCAGAAAACCATCAGATTTCTTTTTTTAAAAAAACAAACCTGAGAGCAGGAAGAGTTTGCTTCAGGGCACCATGAGGGCAGGGGTCTGAGTGCCGGTTGTTTCCACCCTGGACTGTCTGTACCCCTTGGCAGAGAGAGAGAGAGAGAGAGGAGGGCAAGGCCTGCTGGCCAGTATCAGAGTCCACCAAGGTCTGAGCCTGAGGCCTCGCCTTTCTGGCTGCAATGTTTCCTTGCGTGTGCCGCTGAAGGGTCGACTCACTCACACACCCTCACACATGTTACATACGGCCATGACCACTACTCCACGTAAGTTATGAATATTAAGTTATGAACTGAAGAAGATTACACCGAAACAGTGTACTTATCCGGAATGCTGTCTTCGCTGCATATTATTTGACATTAATAGGAAACATTTTGCCCTACATCATTTGGTCCACGTGTTGCCTTTTTTCATATCCAGTCCGCACGGCTGGGCTTTGTACAGGCAGTGGAAGCGGTGTTGGAAACTCGCTGCATGTGGAGCTGGTTGAAGTGAAGCCACAAATGCCGGACGCGGCATTTCTGCCCGGCCTGGCTATGTGTAGGTGAAGGCAACAGCAACGTTTCCGGGAGATCTGCCTTTCCATTGGATGGTGGCAGTGACATCCGAAGAAGAGGAGGAGGGGGTAGAGACAGTTGTACTGTGCTGTAGCTTCTAACGTCCAGTGGAGGGCGCTAATTTTTTTTTGCCCAAAATCATATTTTTGCCTATTAAAAATGTGGTATCTCTACAATCTAATTATGTATGATCACTCCCATGTGGCTGTAGAACATTGTTTCCAAATTTGAGCAAAATCGGTCAAGCGGTTACGGAGCAAGGAGATCGCAAACAAACACCCAAGTTGAACATTTATATATACAGATAGATATCCTCTCCCACTATCCGCAACATTCCCACAGTTGGGTTGAGTAAGGGCTTTCAAGGACTCTGCTTGGATGAGAGATGATGAGGTGCAGGAGAGAAGCAGCCAAGGTGACGTATTTTCCCGATATACAGGGTGTGCTCTGCTAGAAAATGACACAGACTCTTTCAGGTGTCTGACTAGTGGGGACTGTCCTTCTCTCTTCTCTTCTCTTCTCTTCTCTTCTCTTCTCTTCTCTTCTCTTCTCTTCTCTTCATCTCCTTTTCTCTTCTCTTCATCTCCTTCTCTCTTCTCTTCATCTCCTTCTCTCTTCTCTTCATCTCCTTCTCTCTTCTCTTCTCTTCTCTTCTCTTCTCTTCTCTTCTCTTCTCTTCAACTCCTTCTCTCTTCTCTTCATCTCCTTCTCTCTTCTCTCTTCTCTTCTCTTCTCTTCTCTTCAACTCCTTCTCTCTTCTCTTCATCTCCTTCTCTCTTCTCTTCTCTTCTCTTCTCTTCATCTCCTTTTCTCTTCTCTTCATCTCCTTCTCTCTTCTCTTCTCTTCTCTTCTCTTCATCTCCTTCTCTCTTCTCTTCATCTCCTTCTCTCTTCTCTTCTCTTCTCTTCTCTTCTCTTCTCTTCTCTTCATCTCCTTCGCTCCTGACGTTCTCTCCCTTCCCACTCTTTGCTTTCTTCTGCTGCGATTCCTACATTGCAGGGGTTGGACTAGATGAGCCGTGGTGTCCCTTTCAGTTCTCCAATTCTCCAATGCTACGCTGGAGGCCAGCTCAGACCCCCCCAGGCCCAGCTACCCCCAAGAGCCTCCTCCACCTGGGAGCTGCCTTTGAGACGGACGCTGGTCTGAAGCTTCTCAGAAGAGCTCCACATGAAGATCCCCGGCCCCAGCGGCATCAGGGCCCCCCTCTCCGTGCGCGAGTCTCCACAGACTTGCTTCTCATCGAGCCAGATGCTGGGGGAGTCCTTGTTACCAAGCAACACTGACTTGTAAATAATTTTTTGGTGCAAGGACATTTGTTACAAAACCTCCATAAAGCCGGCGGGGTGTCTATGTGATTGAGGAGAGCGGAGCAAACGAAAGAGAACTCTTCTGTGTCCCTTGCAACTCCCCAGTTCTGAATTGACCGTCGGTCTCTTGTGCGAGTCAGTGTGGGTTAGGAAATCACAACAGGAAAGGGGGCAGGAGCCCAGCACCCACGCAAGGTGGAGACAACGTGGGCTAGCTGGGCTGCCAGTTGCCAACCCCTGCCTGGTTCCTCCATCCATGAGGGTCCTCCTGGGGTCTCCTCGGGCTCTGGGCTTCCCTTTGGTGAGCACCTGACCTGCGTCCCTGCAAATGCACTCGTAGGCAGGCTCTGCCCCGCTGCCCCTGCGCAGCGCACTAGGCATCACATGGGTGGAAGCCCAGTTGTGGGACTGCTCGGCAGCTGAAAGAATAATAGAATTGCAGAGTTGGAAGGGACCCCAAGGGTCCTCTAGTCTGACCCCATGCAATGCAGGGATCTCAATATGTAACAGTTGTTTTATCCATGATTTACAGACGCTACATCTTGTCAAGGATCAAACAAATAGAAACCATATATATTTTATACACTTCTGTTATAAAAAACAAGGTAAGGAACCAAATACTATGAAAAGCTACTTTGGTCCATTTATTAGAATGATACTTTAAAACCTTCTGTAATTCTTTTGATGTTGCTGAATGATGACCTTTATTAAATCTTATTTAGTGAATGATACTTTAAAATCTTGTTTAAAACCTTGATATAACTCGTTTGATGCTGTTTAATAATGATCTTTGTAAAATCTTAATTACTGAAACTTGATGTACTCCGTGCTATCTAATATTATTTGATATTGCCAGCTGAGGAAGGCATCTATGCCGAAACGGGGCCCTGTCCTGGTCTCCCTGGTCTCCAGTTGTCTCATTATACATCTGACACGCATCGTAGAAGCCCTTACATCAATTTCTAAAAGACTTTCAAGGAAATTTTCAATGTGAAACTATTTTTTCATTTAAGACTGTAATTCTTAACAGGATTGATATTACATTTGTATTTACTTATGAGTAAACACATCTTTTTGGTTGAAACTTCTGGCCAGAGTTCTTAATTAGATTTATTTCAGTGTATTTGGTAATAAGAACTCCAACTTCTTTTGGGATCTCAATTAAGGCATCCCCGAAAGAGGGCCATCCGACCTCTGCTTAAAAATCTACAAGGAAGGAGAGTCCAACCTCTTGTGGGAGACAATTCCCACTCTTGAACAGCTCTTACTGTCAGAAAGTTCTACCTGGTGTTTAGTTGGAATTCGAAGCCATTCGATCGAGTCCTACCCTCCAGGAGGAAACAAGCTTGTTCCATTTTCCATGCAAAAGCCCTTGAGATATTTGAAGATGGCTCTCAGTCTCCTCCAGGGGGACCAACTTGAATAGAATAGTGTGGCGACTCAGGTAAGCCCCACCCCACATAATTGATCACCTGATGCAGTGCACACCCCCCACACACGCATTTGAATGGGAATGCCAATCCACTCTGTGGGGACCCAGCAGGGCACTGAGTACCCTCAAGTACCCCATAAAAGTACTGATTTTTGAAGTCCCCACGGCCCCTCGGTCTCCTCTTTTTCAGGCTAAACATACCCAACTCCTTCAACGGTTCCTCATCATAGAATCATAGAATCCTAGAGTTGGAAGAGACCCCAAGGGCCATCCAGTCCAACCCCCTGCCAAGCAGGAAACACCATCAAAGCATTCCTGACAGATGGCTGTCAAGCCTCCGCTTCAAGACCTCCAAAGAAGGAGACTCCACCACACTCCTTGGCAGCAAATTCCACTGCCAACAGCTCTCACTGTCAGGAAGTTCTTCCTAATGTTTAGGTGGAATCTTCTTTCTTGTAGTTTGAATCCATTGCCCCGTGTCCGCTTCTCTGGAGCAGCAGAAAACAACCTTTCACCCTCCTCTATATGACATCCTTTGATATATTTGAACATGGCTATCATATCCCCCTTAACCTTCTCTTCTCCAGGCTAAACATACCCAGCTCCCTAAGCCGTTCCTCATAAGGCATTGTTTCCAGGCCTTGGACCATTTTGGTTGCCCTCCTCTGGACACGTTCCAGCTTGTCAGTATCCTTCTTGAACTGTGGTGCCCAGAACTGGACACAGTATTCCAGGTGAGGTCTGACCAGAGCGGAATACAGTGGTACTATTACTTCCCTTGATCTAGATGCTATACTCCTATTGATGCAGCCCAGAATTGCATTGGCTTTTTTAGCTGCTGCATCACACTGTTGACTCATGTCAAGTTGATGGTCTACCAAGACTCCTAGATCCTTTTCACATGTACTGCTCTCAAGCCAGGTGTCACCCATCCTGTATTTGTGCCTTTCATTTTTTTTGCCCAAGTGTAGTACTTTACATTTCTCCCTGTTAAAATTCATCTTGTTTGCTTTGGCCCAGTTCTCTAATCTGTTAAGGTCATTTTGAAGTGTGATCCTGTCCTCTGGGGTATTAGCCACCCCTCCCAATTTGGTGTCATCTGCAAACTTGATCAGGATGCCCTCAAGCCCATCATCCAAGGCCACGAACTCCGCAAGTGGAGCATGTTGTTCTCCTGCCTGGTTCCGCATCTCTCGACACACCCGCCTGCCTGTCATTTGCATTCATGTCGAGCTTTTGAGCTCTTTTAATAATTGAAAAAACAAAACAAAAAAAACATACACCGTGTGGAAGAAAAGCAGCCCTGTACCACCTCGGTTAAATTTTAATATTTGAAGTTGACAGGATGGCAGAGCTAGGGAGAAAACAGATTTCTCTTAAAACGAGTTACCCAGGCCTGACAAGTAAATAAACAATAGCCCAAAATAAGTCAGGCAGGGTGGGGGGGAGGGGGGATAGCCTGGAAGGTAATGGGATGCCAAACTTGGGCTGAGTGGGAGACGAAGGAAGCTTCAAGAAGACCCCACGATTCTTTCCACAGATCTCTCCTACAAGAGGAACCACACCCTTAACTAATTTTAACTACAGCCATACCTTTGGGTTGCAATCACTGCGGGTTGCGTGTTTTCAGGTTACGGACGCACCAAACTCAGAAGTACTGGAATGGGTTATTTCCGGGTTTCGGCGCTTGCGCATGCACAGAAGCGCTAAATCGCGCTTTGCACATGTGCAGAAGCAGCAAATTGTGTCATGCGCAGACGCGGCACTGCGGGTTACGGGCACTGCGGGTTGCAAGCGTGCCTCCGGCATGGTTCACGTTTGCAACCCAAGCATCCATTGTATTAAAAAAAGTGGAGCAATGAAAAGAAAGTAGGAAGGGATCTCTCTCCATCCAGCACAGTCAGGCTGGTCCCCCAATATTAAGATGTGACTGGAAAACAAGACATTAACTTTTTATGCAGATATTTGCAGGTGGTGGTTGTTGTTTTTTAACTGCCTTAGAAAACCAGCAGTGCAAAACTCCCTACATGTTTTTCACTCTGTGGTTTGCCGGGTGGGTCATTGAGAGTCCTTATATATGGGCTTGAGGGCATCCTGATCAAGTTTGCAGATGACACCAAATTGGGAGGGGTGGCTAATACCCCAGAGGACAGGATCACACTTCAAAATGACCTTAACAGATTAGACAACTGGGCCAAAGCAAACAAGATGAATTTTAACAGGGAGAAATGTGAAGAACTTCTGACAGTGGAATTTGCTGCCAAGGAGTGTGGTGGAGTCTCCTTCTTTGGAGGTCTTGAAGCGGAGGCTTGACAGCCATCTGTCAGGAATGCTTTGATGGTGTTTCCTGCTTGGCAGGGGGTTGGACTGGATGGCCCTTGGGGTCTCTTCCAACTCTAGGATTCTATGATTCTATGAAAGTCTTAGGACTTCACCAGTTGGGTTTTCTGCAGGGCCCCATGTCTCTCCCTCAGAGCAGGGATGCCAGTGGACCCTGCAGTTAATACACATGTTGGGACCCATATTTCAGTGGAGGGTGATTGACCTATGCTGGGTGGGGGGAGTCAGTGGGGACAGGGGAGGAGAGGGTATCCCCCCCTGGTGAACCCTGACTTCTCCCTAGTGAAGGCTGCAGCAGCAACAATGCCCGTCCTCCAGATCCCTCCTTCCTCCTCCTTCCTCTTTTGCCATCCAGCTTGCCAGGAGCAGGATCCGGTCTTCCCGTATCCCCAGACACGTTTGTCTTCATTTCAGAGGCTTACGTGGGGCTTAGCAGGAGCCTGATTCTAATCAGCCTGGAGCTCATCGGGAAGAAACTGCACTTGCTGCTAGATAAGGCCGCTCGCATCCCTAACTCAGCAGCTTAGCCAAATGGGTTTAAACGAAAGAGGAGGAGCTGCTGAATGGAAGGGGCCTTCTCACCTGGATCCCCCTCCCGCCCTGTTTTCAGTCCGGCTGGAATGTTTGCTCCACCCTGCTAGGCTCACTGCCCTTCCCTGGGAACCCAAGGGGCACCCAGGATTTACCAGCAAGCTTCTGGACAAAAGAGCCTCCTGTTGAGAGGCAGTGTGGCGTAATGGTTAGAGAGTTGAACTAGGGCTTGAGAGACCAGGGTTCAAATTTCCACTTGGCCATGAAGACGTTCACCGGGTGCAGTGGCGGAGCTTCATGCTCCGGCACCGGGGGTGGGAAGCAGGCGGGGGCAGGGCTGGTGTGCGTTCTGGGGGCAGGGGACGCAGCGCAGGGGGGCAGCCGAGATGGAACCTTACCGGGATTGCACTGCCTGGAGTGCCCTGCCCCCTACGCCCCGCCCTTCCTACGCCAGTGACCAGGTGACCTTAGGTCGGTCACAGCCTCTCAGTTTGACCAACCTCACAGGGTTGTTGTGAGGATAAAATAAGGAGGAAGAGAATCGTGTGTGTCACCTTGAGCTCCTTGGTGGGATAGAAATGCAACGATAATATAGCTGAAGCAGGGGAACCAATCCAAGCTGTGGGGGGGCAGCCATCTCCCCATCTTCTTTGGTTTATTCCATATTGATGTATTTTGCAGACTGCTGGCTCTCAGCCAGCAGCACAGGAGCTCAATCCTCATATGGAATGAACTCAAACTCTGTTCTGTAACTACAAGTGGAAATCTGCTGTTATGTACTGAGCTGAATCCTAGAACAATAGGATCCAGAATGCAGCAGTCTGATTGGTCCACAGGAGCCACCCAATCCAGCTCCAGGTGGAAGTGAATCAGCTACCTGATTGGCCTACAGGAGCAGCCCAAATTAGCCAATCATGTGTGGCCCATTGTGTAAATAATGTATATATAGCAGATGTTTCGGGGGAAACAGACATTCTTCTTCTTATTCTTCTTTTGCTACTCCAAGTTGAATAAAGAGCATGAAATTCACACTCGACTCCGAGTATATGTCATCTGCCTTCAGGGAACCTACTGTGAACTGGATGTGAGTAAACTTCTTATTATTACTTTTAAGGAAGACTGTTGTGCCTTTATTCTTTTTAGGAGGAATAAAAGGGGAATTTAGGAGGAACCAAACCCAATATGGACAAAGCCAGACTGGATTGCTTAACTAAAGAGATTCAAACAAATATACCAACGAGTTTCCTGCTATATACAGGGGAATGTACTCTGCTACTGACTAACTAGCGTGAGTGAGGAAGGATGACATTTAATCAAGATATCCTCTCCTACTTTACATTTCCAGCATTTGTTGTTACCTTTATGCATTTTTGCCAGTTTTGCTGGCGTTATATACCACCTATACCACATCTTAAACATATTTTCTTTTAATGCGTTACAGGCCGTAAATTTTAAACGTAAAGAAATGTAATGTAAAGAAAAGGTCGGAACTTTCTACCATATGTGGTGGGAGTGCCAAAAAGTTAAAAGCTATTGGAGTGAAATATATAATGAGATGAAAATGATATTAGGATATAATTTTGCTAAAAAACCAGAGTCTCTATTATTGGGTATAACAGGCACAGGAATCAAAAAAGATGATATAAAATTGTTTCAATACATGGCAACAGCTGCCAGAATCCTATGGGCCCAAAACTGGAAGCAGGAAACTTTGCCGACGAAAGAGGAATGGGTTTTGAAAATGATGACGTATGCGGAGCTAGACAAAATGACAGGGAGAATCAGAAACCAGCGAGACCAAAAATTTATTGAAGATTGGAAAAAATTTACAAATTATTTAAAGAAATATACACAATTGAATACGTTGATAGGATTACAGGAAGCTTTGTAGTCACAAATAATTATTATTGTATGAGGAAACAAAAATCAACTATTTAAGATATGAAAATAAAAGCAATAATTTATGGAATAAATATAAAAACAAAGGAATTTGTATTGCTGAAACCAGACGGAAGGATTGTTGGAAGTCCAGGCCTGAAGAGGCCAAAATATATGATGTTCAATATGTAATAAATTGTAAAGATAATGTATATTTGTGAAATGTAATAAAAAGAATATGAAAAAAAAAAGATATCCTCTCCTACTATCCACAACATTCCCACAAGCTGCGTCAGTCCCTTGGAGAAAGGCCAGGCTTCCTCGATGCCCGTGGGCACAGACTGCACCATGGCATGAGGAGGCTGATGGGGCAGCTCCCCTTCTGCTCTGTGGGGCTCGGAAGCCACCCCCCGTCAGCTCTGAGCCCCCCATCAGCATCTGGCAGCCGCAGCCCCATCTGGCCTGGAATTATTCATTTGGTGGTAGAATGAAAGGCCACTTAAAGCAAGAAGGAATCCATGCCCTGAGGCTGAGCCACAGCGACCACAGAGGAAGGGCTGATGAAGCAGAGGGCAGAGGGGAGCCAGGTGGAAGCAGAGGCCCAGGAGCTTTGCAGAACAGCTTTAATTCACCTGGAACAATGGCTTCAAATGACAAAGAAGGAGATTCTGACTAAACATCGGGAAGAACTTTCGATAGTGGGGCGGACTCTCTCGGAAGGTGGTGGAGTTAAAAATGTAATGATCAAATGGGCACAGGATATAGGTCACAACATATTGATGAAGGATTGGGGGGGTGGAATTGCGGAAAGTAGATTTAAAGTTTACGGATTGTATAAATTTAAAAGAGAATTATATGAAAATGATGTACCGATGGTATATAACTCTGGTAAAACTTGCTAAGATGCATACATCAAGTTCTAACCAATGTTGGAAGTGTAAGGGAAAAGAAGGAATGTTTTATCACATGTGGTGGAATTGTAAAATAATTAAAAAGTATTGGGAAATGATTTATAATTAAATGAAGAAAATGTTTAAGATAAGCTTTGTCAAAAAAAAAAACCAGAAGCTTTTTTATTAGCTACCATATTTTTCGCTGCATAAGACACACTTTTTTCCTCCTAAAATAAAGGGTGAGAAAAGGGGGAACACCAGGAGAATCCAGCCTGCCTTAAAGCATCCTGCATTGGCTGAAACTAAAAGGCTGAAACTGGCCTATCTAAGCTTCCCTTTTAAGATGCAAATGCATGAAAAACAAAGTGAGGGGGGAAGGGAGGATAATCTCTAATAAAGATACCCTCAAAACACCCCCCAGCCCAGTCCATAGCTGTCAACTTTTCCCTTTTCTTGCAAGGAATCCTATTTGGAATAAGGGAATTTCCCTTTAAAAGGGGAGAAAGTTGACAGCTATGGCCCAGTCCTCCCTCAGAGATCTCCCTATTCTTCTTTGCAATCGATAATCCATTAAACTGCAAAGAGACTTCTTGGAGTTAAGGCCAGCTCCTCTCTCTCTCTCTCTCTCTCTCTCTCTCTCTCTTTGCAAGAGTCCATCCATGCCCCCTTCCAGGATCATGCCACGAAAAGGATCTTTCAATTCTCTCCCTTCGGAGTTCCGTCCAGCAATGGGTGCAGAAAGAAGGCGTTTCTTTATGAGGCTCAGCAAGAGGAAGCAACGAGAAAGAGAAAAAGGGGTTTTTCTTTTTCCCCCAGAGTGAATTACAGCTCAGAGAGAGAAAATCAGGCACACACTCTTGAGCAAAAGGCATCTTGTTCGTTTCTTGCAGAGCAAAGTGAAGTAGCTTTCCATAGTTTCACAAATGCAGCAGGCAGCCCACGAGTAATATATGAAGTTCCGGGTTAAAGACATAAATGCGAACAGATGGATGGGAGAGGTCCCATGTTTCAGAATACTTGGAAGGAATTGAAATTGGCTTTCAGATGAAGCCCATTTCAAACCCTTCTTGTTCTTCTTCTTCATTTCATTCTGATACTGATGTATTTAGCTGTCTGCTGGCTCTCAGCCAGCAGCACATGGGCTCATTCCCAGTTGGGATGAACTCAAACTCTCTTCTGTAACTAGAAGCTGAAGCCTGCCTTCAGGGATCCAGCTGTGAACTGGATGTGAGTAAACTTCTTGTTACTTTTAAAGAAGATTGTGTGCCTTTATCTCTTTAGGAGGGATAAAAGGGGAAATTACAAGGAATAAGATTGGATTGCTTAAGCAAAGAGATTCAAACGAATCTACCAACTAGCTTCCTGCTATATATTGGGTAATGCCGCCCTGCTGCTGACTCACAAGCGTGAGTGAGGAAGGATACTATTAATCCATATATCCTCTCCTAGAATCCACAACATTCCCAACAAAGTGTAGGTCCACCACTGTTTACAAGAAGCAGGTTGAATCCACAGACCCTGCAATTGCACCGGCACGGAACTCCCTGCAATGGTTCAGCACATTTTCGGCAGCCTGCCTGCCTACACTGGCTTCACAGCCTATAAAACCAGGAGTCCAAATGCCCAGGGGGTGGACTAGAAGACCCTTTGGGGTCCCCTCCAGATTTATAGTTTCTGTGGTTCTAAGCCAATGCAATTCTGGGCTGCATCAATAGGAGTATAGCATCTAGATCAAGGGAAGTAATAGTACCACTATATTCTGCTCTGGTCAGACCTCACCTGGAATACTGTGTCCAGTTCTGGGCACCACAGTTCAAGAAGGATACTGACAAGCTGGAACGTGTCCAGAGGAGGGCAACCAAAATGGTCAAGGCCTGGAACGATGCCTTATGAGGAACGGCTTAGGGAGCTGGGTATGTTTAGCCTGGGTTTGTTGTTGTTGTTCAGTCGTTCAGTCGTGTCGACTCTTCGTGACCCCATGGACCAGAGCACGCCAGGCACGCCTATCCTTCACTGCCTTCCGCAGTTTGGCCAAACTCATGCTAGTTGCTTCGAGAACACTGTCCAACCATCTCATCCTCTGTCGTCCCCTTCTCCTTGTGCCCTCCATCTTTCCCAACATCAGGGGCTTTTCCAGGGAGTCTTCTCTTCTCATGAGGTGGCCAAAGTACTGGAGCCTCAACTTCAGGATCTGTCTTCTAGTGAGCACTCAGGGTCGATTTCCTTGAGAATGGATAGGTTTGATCTTCTGCAGTCCATGGAAACGATGCCTTATGAGGAACGGCTTAGGGAGCTGGGTATGTTTAGCCTGGAGAAGAGAAGGTTAAGGGGGATATGATAGCCATGTTCAAATATATCAAAGGATGTCATATAGAGGAGGGAGAAAGGTTGTTTTCTGCTGCTCCAGAGAAGCGGACACGGAGCAATGGATTCAAACTACAAGAAAGAAGATTCCACCTAAACATTAGGAAGAACTTCCTGACAGTGAGAGCTGTTGGCAGTGGGATTTGCTGCCAAGGAGTGTGGTGGAGTCTCCTTCTTTGGAGGTCTTGAAGCGGAGGCTTGACAGCCATCCGTCAGGAATGCTTGATGGTGTTTCCTGCTTGGCAGGGGGTTGGACTGGATGGCCTTGGGGTCTCTTCCAACTCTGGGATTCTAGGATTCTAGGATTCTATTCTATGATTCTAAGAAGGCTCCATCCACAAAGAGACCAAGAAGGAAGGACCAAGAAAGGGCTCCTTCCTGCCCCCTGTGGTCCTCACTCGGCCACTAAGTGGCTGCCTTTTGAGATGGGTCTTCACCCTGGGAGTGCTGCAAGTCCGCCTCTGGAGGCTTTATCAGCAGGTGCCAAGGGAGCGCATGTGTGGCGTGGAGGGTCCGGGAGGAGAGGGCTGATGATGGAGCTCGCCCCCCTCATTCTTTCTCATATTCTCTCTCCAGCTCCCCGCAGAGAAATAAAGCTGCAATTGACCCTCTTCAACAAAGCTGCTGATTTCATCTGTGACGATAAGTGAACATGGCAGGAATATTATGCTGCCTTCTCCCCACCCTGCCGCTTAAGCAGGGAGGGGAAAAAGCGCCTGGGTTGAGTCAGGTTTGCCTCCGACAAGAGAGGTCAACGATATGAGTCCTCTTGCATATGGATAAGTTATTCTGCCCTGATGGCCTCTTGGCCTCCCTAATTGTGGGCAGGCCAGCTGCTCCTTAGAGCCCCGCTGTCCGGATGATGATGTTGGAGGGCTCTGCAAACATGGAGTGTTCAGGGAGGGGGGGTTGAGGGCCAGCCAGGGACCTCTCCTCAGATGAAGTGGTTTATCTTCTGGAATGTGGTTGGAATAACAGGGCAACTCTCACACAAAGAGCCACAGCAGCAGGTGAGCAGCGAGGGGGTGGGCAGGAAATATGGGGGTGGGGGTGGGAGGGTTAGAGGGGCCAGGAGTCTCTCCCACTCTCCCTCCAACCTTCCTGAAATTCCCACCAAGCTTACGGCAGCAGGTTGGCAGCCCATGGAGACCACTTCCACTGGGGAAGCATGCAGAACTTGGGGGAAGATGTCCCAACAAGTCTTCTCACCCATCCCACCAAGCTAGAAGAAGAAGAAGAAGAAGAAGAAGAAGAAGAAGAAGAAGAAGAAATTTTATTTATTTATCCCCCCATCTGTCTGGGTTTCCCAGCCACTCTGGGTGGCTCCCAACAGAATATTAAAAACATGATAAAACCTCAAACATTAAAAACTTCCTTAAACAGGGCTGCTTCCAGATGCCTTCTAAAAGTCAGATAGTTGTTTGACATCTGAAGGGAGGGTGCCGCTACCGAGAAGGCCCTCTGCCTGGTTCCCTGTAACTTCACTTCTGGCAGTGAGGGAACCACCAGAAGGCCCTTTGAGCTGGACCTCAGTGTCTGGGCTAAACGATGGGGGTGGAGACATTCCTTCTGGGCCGAGGCCATTTAGGGCTTTCAAGGTCAGCACCAACTCTTTGAATTGAAGGCGTGGTGGGACGCTCTCCCTCACGAAACACTCTCGCCTTGTGGGAATGTTGAACTTGCAAGAGCAGACTCCATCAGGGCAGCGGGGGTGGGGAGCAGCTCCCAGTGGTGAAGGGGGTGCCTAGCTCTTAAGTGACTAGGGTGGATTACAATAAGGAGTTATAAAAAAAAAAAATTCCTTCCAGTAGCACCTTAGAGACCAACTAAGTTTGTTCTTGGTATGAGCTTTCGTGTGCATGCACACTTCTTCAGATACCTGCAACAGAAGTCAGAACCTAGTAACCCCTCCCACTCTCACTATATAAGGGTCTGGTGACTTCCGTTTCAGTGTATCTGAAGAAGTGTGCATGCACACGAAAGCTCATACCAAGAACAAACTTAGTTGGTCTCTAAGGTCCTACTGGATGGATTTTTTTAAATTTTTGATTTTGTTTTGACTATAGCAGACCAACACGGCTACCTACCTGGAACCTGACT
Source organism: Lacerta viridis (assembly GCA_900245905.1). Taxonomy (NCBI): domain Eukaryota; kingdom Metazoa; phylum Chordata; class Lepidosauria; order Squamata; family Lacertidae; genus Lacerta; species Lacerta viridis. Next base: position 2,567 of record OFHU01003840.1, on the reverse strand, counting down.
CCCAAGTGGCTCTTAAGAGGCAGTGGGGGGAGCAACTGTTCTTGGTTTATTTTATTTTTAACATGCCTAAAACTAACACTTGGTTTTATTGCAAAGTGTAAACATGACACACCCGAAAAGTGGGCGTTGAGATCCGCGGAGGGCAGATTTGGTGACTTATGACAGATGTGAAACTTGAGAGATGGAAAAGTAATGAAGATCCAAAATGAAAAATAAGCAGCTGCAGCAGAAGGGACAAAGGCCAGCCCGGGGGAGGGGCCTTCCCAAAATTGACAACGGGGGGGGAGCAAGGAAGAGGCATGGGGGGTAGGGGGGCACGCATGTGTAGACTTATTCATTTGCATTTCTATACCAGGGGAAGCTAAAACCACCAAATATAAAATCTTACGCAGCCTCTTTTTAAAGCGGAAAATAATTTTATTTTAGATATGAGGAACACAATCATATTCATTAAGTTATCAGCCGCAGCATTCAGACTGTGCTTGTAAACTGGTTCAGTAGACAGTCTAGTGTAAAATTGGCTGGGCAAACAACAGCTCAAAGGCAATTCTCAATTCCATCTCACCAATGTCAGAGCAGAGAAGAGGGATGGAATATTATTTATGATACTTGAAATTCAAGCACAACGTTGTAGTGCTTGAGCAGAGAGGGATAAATGTCCATTAGGCACTTTCCAAGGTAACAACAACAACAAGATTAGGCAAATATTTATTGTACTAGGAAAAGCAACAACAGTAAGGCCTTGAGAAGATTGTGGTTGGATTCATAGCACACTAGAAGGGATCTTGGGATCAATGGAGCTTTACGTAGGGAAGATCTCTTCATATCTGGGACAATATAACATTAGTCCTAAAGCAAAATTCAAAGTGTTGTTGCTGACCTTTAAAGCCCTAAAGGGTCTTGGCCCAGTAGACCTGAAGGAGCCTCTCCACCCCTATCATCCATCCCGGACACTGAGGTCCAGCTCCGAGGGCCTTCTGGCAGTTCCCTCACTGTGAGAAGTGAGGTTGCAGGGAACCAGGCAGAGGGCCTTCTCGGTGGTGGCTCCCTCCCACCAGATGTCAAGGAAATAAACAACTATCTGACTTTTAGAAGACGTCTGAAGGCAGCCCTGTATCAGGGAGTTTTCAATGGCTGTTTTATTATATTTTTATATAATCAGTAAGCCATCCAAAATGGCTAGGGAAACCCAGCCACATGTGTAGGGTATGGGTGGATAGATAGATAAAATTATTATTATTATTCCATTTCACAAACTACAGTAGAAGAGCTCACCGGTTAAGGCCTGAGGTTCTTTAGATGCCTAATTGCATCCTTTCTTAACTACAGTGGTACCTCGAATTAGGAATTACTCGACATACGAATTTTTCAACTTACGAATGAAAAAAGTGCCCGCACGCCTACGAATTTTTCGACATCCGAAGGACATCCGTTGGCGGTTTTAGATGGGGTTTACTCAACTTACGAATTTTAGATGCGGTTTACTCGACTTACGAATTTTTCGTTTCCAATGCATTCCTATGGGGAAATCGCTTTTTTCGACTTACGAATTTTTCGACCTACGAATGTGCATTCGGAACGGATTAAATTCGTAAGTCGAGGTACCACTGTACAGTCCAAAGAGAGGGTTCCGTTGAGCCAGGATTGCAGTCAACCAAAAGAGGCGGCAGCTGAGGGCACAGGACACCAACACGGTCTTGACAACACCCCGTGAGGCCGCTTGGGCACAAACCACGGCAGGACACTGATGACCACCCCCAGAACATGCTCGTGACAGTGATCGGCACCGCAAGACTGCCACCAGCCATAGTGGGGCTCTTGCTTGCTCCCTCCCTCCCTCCCTCACAACCTTAAAGGTAAAGGAAAAAGGGAGCCCTGACCGTTAGGTCCAGTCATGGACGACTCTGGGGATGCGGCGGTCATCTCGCTCTACATGCCGAGGGAGCCGGCGTTTGTCTGCAGACAGCTTCCGGGTCTTGTGGCCAGCATGACTAAGCCGCTTCTGGCGAACCAGAGCAGTGCACGGAAACGCCATTTACCTTCCCACCGGAGCGGTACCTATTTATCTACTTGCACTTGATGTGCTTTCGAACTGCTAGGTTGGCAGGAGCAGGGACCGAGCAACGGGAGCTCACCCGTCATTGCAGGGATTCGAACCACCAACCTTCTGATCGGCAAGCCCTAGGCTCTGTGGTTTAGACCACAGTGCCACCCACTGTCCCTAAACGTAAAGGGTAAAAGGACCCCTGACCGTTAGATCAGGGGATGCAGCGCTTGTCCACAGATAAACCTCCCTCCCTCCTTTTCAGAGCCAGTGTGGTGTGGTGGTTAAGAGCAGTGGACTTGTAATCTGGTGAACCGGGTTCGCGTCTCCGCTCCTCCACATGCAGCTGCTGGGTGACCTTGGGCTAGTCACACTTCTCTGAAGTCTCTCAGCCCCACTCACCTCACAGAGGAAGGGAAAGGAGAATGTGAGCCGCTTTGAGACTCCTTCGGGTAGTGATAAAGCGGGATATCAAATCCAAACTCTCCTTCTTCTTCTTCCTTCTTCTTCTTCTTCTTCTTCT
>OFHU01002558.1:600000-795371 GCA_900245905.1 Lacerta viridis | reverse complement strand
TCTTCGCCCGCTACAGCGTCCAGATCAACAGCCATGTGGTTCAGCGGTCTGATGGGAAATACCAGATCTATGCCTACAGGGGGAAGGTACCTGTCGTAGTAAGTTATAGACCTGCCAAGGGCACCCAGCAGCCAGATACTTTGTCTATCGCTAGTCATGCATCCTTACCAAATATATGGACAGCCTGGCAAGCCATAACCCCATTAGTGGAAGAACTGAATGTCTTGCTTCAAGAATGGCCAGGCCTGTACTATACTGTGCATGTCCTCTGTTCCAAGTGCCTTAAAAGAGGGTCGCCCCACCCGCATACTTTCCCAGGTAAGAATATTTTAATGCTCAGGTGTTGTGTGTGTGTGTGGGTTAATATCGAGTGTGCACATGTAATTGCCTCGTAAACGGGTGGATAGATAGATGCAGGCTGTCTTTCTGCAGCTGCTTGCCGCTTTGCAAGATGATGCAGGTAATCTCGCCTAGAAACCTGACTACTGCCAGGTGAGAGAGGTTACCCCAGGATAAGTTTGCTTACCTGTATGTGCTCCTTGTTCCATCCTGCCCAGCAGCGAGGAATCTTCTCTGTTCCCTCCAGATTTCTGGTCAGGGTTGAAAATGTCAAATTCTCCCTCTGCACTTGGCAGAACAATACAGAATTCACCTGCGCTTTGATGTAGGTGGTGAAATTCTTACTATGGTGATGCAAATAAGTCCATACAGGGGATCAGAATACACCCCCCTCCCCCGGAAAACTCTGTTGCCATGAAGCATATTAGTCACCTGTATTTTCCAGTCAAGTGGTAAGTTGGTGTTTTGTGAACATCAGGCACAGATATGTATCGGGATGTGTGGTTAAAATGGCTGTCTGCATCTTGCCCGAATAACAGTGATACCTGGCATATTTTTATAGCCTCACTTTGTCAGCGGCATGCACCCTTGCCACAATTATGTCACTCGGTCAAAGGATCATCTGTTCCCACCCATTGCTGTGTTTAGCAGGCAGCATTGTGACATAATCCCCCTCTGCTTCCCTTTGTGCAGCTTTTGCATATGCTGGTGTACAAAACAGCCGAAGGAACTGATTTACTTCTGCTGGCTCCTGTATATGTTTTCATAGAGAGTTCATGTTTATTTCATCATTGGATTCCATATTCTGTTCTTCCTTCAGTCAGTTTGGCAACTTCCTATGTGTGCAGCATGTGTGTGCTCACATATGTTGTTGCTTTGAATCTTAACAAGCTTCCAAAAGAAACCATATATTGCGGCCAGCCAAGTATTTGGTATTCTCCCTGCCCGCCCACTCCCGCCCCTGCCTGGGAATAAATGCTGAGTATTGGAAAAAATGGGGGGGGGCGCCTTGGGAAAGCCACAATAGATGGTTGGTGGGCCTGTGCGTTGTGCAGACCTGATGAATAGTATGTGAATGTATTCTTAATACTTTGGAATACTTGCAAAGCAAATTGATTTAGGGGATGTGTTTCAATCGTTGGCTTTTAAGATAAAAACCCCAGATAATTTCTGATGTTAGAATTTTCGCCAAAATTGCCTGTAAAGGGTGTGGGGGGGGGAATGTTAGGTGGAGGTGATTGCTTTTTTGGTTTCTTAATGTTGAGAGTGGCCAACAAGAAGGATTACTGCATATGGCATGTATATTCATCCTCCTTTCCCATCAAGTCTGGTAGGTTTCTGTATTGTTTCAATACACACGTTGACCAGAGGCGATAGTGGGGATGGGTGGGGATGCCCTCTATGGGAAGCTGACCCCATCAGTTATCTTAAAGATAATGGGCCGGGTCCAGCTATGTAGGTGTGCTCGTGGGAGCCAGGGCAACACATTCTGCTAGTGCAGGGCGGTCCAACTTTTCATACCAAGTGGGCTGCAAGAGCATGGAACCAACACATTGCCATGTCATGCAGGGGGGGGGGGGGAACAAGGCCAAAATTTGACAACTTCCCAAAGCCCAGCATATCGCTTACCCAGCTTTGGGAAGGTGGTACAAGGGGCATCAAATGTTGCCAAGGGCTTCAAAGGTTAAGTGTTGGATCACCCTGCCCTAGTGAAACAGGGCTCCCTCCACCCCCTATAGTTGCCCTCCCACATTGGCTCTGGGGTGTCTGGAGAACTCCTTGAACAGCATGGAGGACAGAGAGGGGAGATTGTTCTGTTGGGCAAGATGAAATGTGTGCACTGGTGGAGCCATTAGAGGAATACAACAACATGGAATTTCTCCCAAGCTATCGTGCAGCCGTACACCGGCAATCCTGAAAACTGTTCAGGTTTAGTCTCCTTTTAACTGTGTCCTAGCTTGCTTTATCCCTGTAGAGTTCAAAGGGAGCCACTGAAAAGTCATTCAGGCCCTCTTTGGACAAACTTGTCCGTGGTTCTTTTCCCCACTATGATACTAGCCAGTGATGTGGAGCAGAAAATGACTCCAGTAGTCTTCCATGGGGGGAAAAAATTCTATTTCATAAGTCAGTTAGCAGCAGTGAATGGATGTCAGCTGAAAATAGAATATTTGAAAATACAGTATTTGAAACTTGGCAGTTTCTTAGTTTTCAGTTTTGTTTCCTAAATGCAGGACAAATAAACATGCTGAATTTGAACACACTATCTAGGGACATCTGAATTTTTGGGGGTGAAAACTGAACATTTTATAGTGCAAGTTGCCCTAGGAAAAGTCTCCTAATTCAAGCTTTTTTCTGGAAAGTTTGCATCACTGCAAATGACCTTTATGCAGAGAGGCAATTAAAGGGGGGGGGGGAGATGCACTGGTTTGCTGGAATGATTTCTTCCTTAATTATGAAAGCTACTTCCACTATTGTGGTCCCCTCTGAGCCCCAGCAAAGAGTGACTCTGAGTCACTCGCTGCAAGAGAGAGTTGCAAAATGACTGCCTCGCTGTCCTCCCCTAGTCTAGGTTTCAATTGTGGGAGCAGGCGAGAGGACAGCCAACACAAAGAGATTGTGGTTGCAGTGGTGACTCACAACTTCTCTTCAGTGTGATAGCTGGAGACTCTCTGGTGATGGTTTGTTTTGAATTCATTACTTGTGTGTAACCAGTTGATACTTTCCTGCTTTAGTAATGCAGACCTGAGTCAGAACGCCGGAAGAGTATTTTTGGCAAGCGGAGCGTATGTTGGCATAAAATCAAGTCAAACTTCTGACCTTAATAAGCAATGTGTTTATGGGACTTTTCTTTCAACAAAGTACTTGGGAATGTACTTCATAAAGATGGAGGGGGGGGATGAGTTAATTTTACTCTTATTCAAATGTGTGTTTTGGCTCGATTGGATTTTTCTTAGACTGTGGTTAGTTTTTGACCTGGCTTGCTGCTGCTGCTGCTGCTGCTTCTACATGCCTGGAAGTAAGCATCAGTAGAAGTCATTTCAGAGGACTCGCTGGTCAGATTCATGACATAAAGCTTGCTCTTTCCTGCACCTGTAAATGCAGCAGGCCCCTGTCGATTTGCAGGGTGAAGCTCTTAGGTAGAGTTTCTGCTGTCAACATAACAGGGTCAGTCAGGGTTGCCCATAGCAAATCTGATGCAGCAAGTTCTTTTATATTGTCTCCAAAAGGTGGGACTTCACAGTTTCCTCCATAGCAGTCTTGTGATTCTGAGAGAGAGAGAGAGCAGCCAATGTCTGGTAGATCTTCTGTGCTTCTCAGTGCTTTTTTCTTCTGGTGTTATGTGCCGCTACGCAATCGGCACCTTTTTTCAACAGCTTAAAGTAGGAGAGCAATGGCTGGCATTTGCAAAATCATCTGTGCCTTGGAAGCGCTTCCAGGATCCCCTTTCCCTCCTTCCCGCCCACTCCAATTTCTTAGCATTGCTGGTGATGAACACCGCACTCCACCTAGCTGTTGCTCAACCAATCCCATTGCCAGAAATTAACCCCGGCCCCTGCCTCAGCTGCCTCCTCAGACAACTCAAATTTGGCCAATGACAGAGAGAGACTGTTACAGGTGACTGGCTGGTTTCTTGGTGGATGAGTTAGGAGGTGAGGAGCAGTGACTGGCAACTCTGCAAGCCTATGGAGGCGTGATTTGCAAAGGCAGGAGGCGCCAGCAGCCAATGAGCTTTGAGAGCAGAGGGGAGGGGGTTGAGGGAAATAGGCTATGTGAGAAAGGCACTTCCTGTGCCTCGCCCCACCACACAGGCAGTTTCCCTCCCCTCTTCCAATCTCCTTGCGCCACCATGTCACCAATGGAGACTCTGCGGCAGCTGCATGCGCAGGACCTCGCCTCAGCCAGCTAGTGGGAGCGCTTCTTTTGGGAGTGAGGCGGGTGTGCCTTTGAGTGGTACAGTAAGTACCGGCACCTTTTTTTCTGGAAAAAAAGCACTGGTGCTTGTGTTCTTGTCTGTCATTACTTAACATAGGACAATCAGTGCGATAATGACAGTTCTTTGCCCCCAGGGTGGTCACAATCTGAGTATTGACTGTGGCAGACACATCAATGATAACAAGGGGCAATAACTCAGACAACACAGTTAAGAATCCCTTCAGCGCATTGCTATGTTCCTGCCATTCTTAAATTTATAGTATCTTGTTAACCAAGTCAATCATCCCATAAAGAAAATGAGCATCTGTTTGTGAGCAAAGTTCATTATCCCTCTCTAAAGTGCTTTTTGGAAATGGGTGTCCCCTCCATTTTGGCTTTCTGGTGATAGATATAAAAATTGCAATCAGGCACTAATAAATCTGCAGATAACTACTAAACAAGATTTCAGTTTTAAGTATATGCGAACTACTGAAAATGTGAACCAGGCACTGAAATCATTCAAGGACAAGATGAACCCTCTGAGCCCAGAGGATACTGATTAAAGGCTCTGCTATTTTCAGGTTACCTTCATCATTGGATTAAAAACATACAGATGAAGCCATCTTATGCCAAGTCAAACCATTGGACACCTAGCTCAGTGCTGTCGACATAGTCTGGCAACAACTTTCCTGGGTTTCAGACAGGAAAGCTTTCCAACCTTACCTGGAAATGCTGGGGATAGAATCCTGGGGCTTTTAAAATGCAAAGTGAATGCTCTGCCAGTGAGCTAAAGCCCTTCCTCAAGGGTTACAGATTGCGGGGTCAGAGGAACTCCTTCCTGGGAAGAGATTGGTGAAATTCATATATGTTTGGTCCAGGCCTAAATAGTTCAGCTGGTGAGAGACCCTTTGTTTCATTCTGAATTTCTCACCTTGTTTGGAAATGTGTTCCTCTTTCCTTTTCAAAAGAAGGAAGAAAAAATACCTTTCAGAGCATGACTACATATTACTTGCAGTTGGTTGTAGTGAAGCCCAGCAGTTAGTGCAAACCGTGGTTTACAAATCCACTTAAAGTCATGGTTTCTGTTTCAGGTTTATGGTAGAACCATAGTTAATATTAAGGGTTGTGCTTGGATTGGTGACTTTAAACCTAGGTTAAGTCTGACAAGGGAAAGAGGCAAGGGAAATCACTTGGAGAGGAGCCTGCATTCTCAAAGCTGGTGCTGCATTTAAAAACTGTTTTCTGGGGAGCCACTATTACGTGGCATTGGAGTGTTGCAATATAGAAAACCCTAGAGCAGGGAATGGCTAATTACAGTGCTAGAAACTCAGATATAAAAGTTAGGCACCAAATGGCTCGTTAAACCAGTGTTACAGTTGCCAAAACGGAATGCCTAGTAGTTACCATTTTTGAGCCAGACAGCTCAAAAGTCACATTTTCCAATATGACTTATTGGTTCCTGAAATCCACTCTTATTGTGTAGATAAAATATAATTCTACAGGATGTGTTGCTACTATGTAAAAACAGTAAAGATCCAAGTATCCCCAGGCATGCACCTCCAGATGGTGAAGTCATGTGCCATCCTGGTGACCGGGCATCTTCGCTTGGTCACAAGTGGCTACCAGTCAGCTGCAAAGTGAATTTTGAATGCTGGTGACTAACCTGTGGCCCTCTAGTGTTGTTGAACTCTAATTCCCACTATCCTTGATGTGTTAGCCCTACTGGCTGCGGTTTATGGGAGTTGGAGTCCAACAGCCACAGGAGAGCCACAGGTTAAGTTAGCACTGCCCTATAGGAACAGTGTTACATGATAGGGTCACTGTGGGGAAAGCATAGTCCCCAATATTTGCCAACTGGAATATTCGCCTATGGGACCAGGGGCAGGGTTTGTGTGTAGATTTTAGGAAATGGTCAGAAAAATTATTTTGAGCACCCTAATTAACAATGATCTATGTTAAAAAGCCTGAGCTTTTTATGTTGAACTTGGGGTCCTGGTTTTAGGTATGCCTTGTCAATTTAAGAACACCAGACAGCTTGATGTGACAAATGATAAAGGACCATGCAGAAGACTACCAATGAGATAAGCACATTTCAGAGACTCTCTTGGATGCCCCATTGAGGATTTGCATTGCTGTCTTTTTACAATTGTCTCTTTGTGCGTCTGAATATACTCTAGACTAAAGAATGTAGTGCATGCTGTCTGAGTCACTAAATGATGCAAAGATTGCTGCTTGCAGTCACCCGGATTATGAGAAGAGGAGTGGGTTAAGGAGTTAACTGATTGGTTAAGTGGTTTTGAGAAAGTTTTGTAAAGTGTGGAATGGTTATTATAGTCCTAATCCCATTTAGTGACTAAAAGGGTAGGATTTAGGGTTTATGTTTCTTCCAGATTAATTAATTTGTGCTAAAGTCATGAAACACCTCTCTTGAAATATGCAGACCGTTTTCTAGTTCATGTAACAACACATACAATATGCTTGCGTGGTTTGGCTATGTTGAGACTCTAGTAAAATTTTCTGCAAACAATTCCCTAAACTTGTTTTGCTGTCCTATGCATGCTTATTTGGTGGTAAATCCTTCTGAATCAGTAAGTTATTTCTGAGTAAACATGAATGAGATCTGATTGTTAGAAAACTAGCTCATACATAAAGGATAAAGGTTCTAGACTAGCCTTCACCCTGAATTGTTTTTCTACATGCAAAAAAGGTTCCTGCGCAGGTATCAAAACAACATGCAAAGGTATCAAACATGTACGTGTGACGCGCAAAGTTGTGGGATTGTTGAGAGATAGAGACATTATTGTCAACAGTTGTGATGGTTTCTGAATTAGAGCATTGTGCTCACAGTTTGTTCAGATACAACAGCAATGGGGGGGGGAGACAACATTAGACTTTATGAAGCTGCTTTGTTTGTTAAATTTATGAGGAACTGCATCTTTAGGAGAAGCTATGTCTGTTTTCTCCCAAATGAAAGCAATCAATGAAGTTGTTCATACTTATATAGCTCATCTCAATCTTCAGAACTCAAGAATCCAGCCATTGAGAGCTGACTATGAAATACAAGAAACATATTCTTTGAAAGTGTTTTGCTGCCTCTCATGGAAGAGGCATGGTACGACAGAAGAACTAAACCTCTCCAAAGAGCCTCCATAATACGCAACTACCACTATGAGTGAAAGGAGAAGAGGTCCAGTGGTACGAAGTGTCATGCAGATGGATTCTGAGGACTAAAAATATCTAGGAGAATGCTGATCCTGTAATGTTAAAGATGCTGCTTTGAGGGCTAAAGCTGACATTTAACTATACTGATAAGAAAATCTCTTTAGTTTTCAAAGGTCTAATCTACATTCCAAATATCATATGATACAGGCCTCTCAGAAGCAGGTATGTCAAAATAATTGATGCTACACAAACTACAGTGTCACGAAGAAGACTAGATTAAAAAGTATTACAGCTTTTTAAAATGTTAAATTCAGTATTATTGTAGAGTTAAAAATATATTAGCATAATTTTCCCCAATTTAGAACAGCAACTTCCATGTTTACTTTAAATTGATAAACACAGCACAGTCCTGGAAGTCAGTCCAGTAGTATTTAATCCCAAGTAAATGTGTTTAGGAACGCAGCCATCACAGTGTTTTTTTTAACCCAAGTTTTGATCTTTGAAAAAGCGTTTACAGTGGTACCTCCAGTTGCAGATGGGATCTGTTCCGGAGCTCTGGTCAGATCCCAAGGTTTCCGCAACAGAGCACTTCTGAGCTTGCGCACGTGGCGAAACACTAACGGGTTTTCCGCTTTCATAACCCGAAGTTTACGTTACCCGAGGGTAACATAAGCCGAGATGCTACTGTATTTACGTTTGTAGTGTTGCACACCACTCACTACCTGCTGCAAGTACTCTTGTAAGATTAATTCTTTGCAACTCAAAATCCCTGGCACCCTTACTAGTAATGTTTGAGCCACTGAAATACCGGTACTTTCCCAGGAGCAATTCCAGACGCCTGTGCTCCACCTCTTCTTAGGACTTTCTGAGGTGTTTTGTTTGTAGCATGGTCTCAGTTAGAAGGAAATCATACTCCAGCCTTGCACTTTAAAACAAAAGACCCTAAGGAAATTTGCAAATGCCGTCACATATTTGCAATACTTAATGAGCTCACATTGACTTTTGTGTTCCCAAACGTGTCTAGCAGGGTGAGTGTAACCAGCCTTGTGTGACAGAATAGCGTCTGTTCACGGTTCCTGGGTCAAGCAGCTGCATTGTTGATCATTTGTAAGTTTCAGCAGGAAGCTGGGAGACAGCAGGTTCCATGTTAATCCCCTCCCATCCAAAACTGCACTGGCTAGCTGTTACAACTTAACTCTAGAGCACCTACCCCATCTTCACTTGTGAAAAACATCTCATTTTCCGTGAATGAGTCTGCACATATGTCACGCGTGTATGCTTCTCTTCATTTGCATGCCACTAGAAGAGATCAGAAAGACATGCTTTTAATTTTAAACTAACCACAGTTTCCCATGACATCCACACAGAGATATCTGGTTTGACTGTAGTTAGTGAAAATAAGCCAGGAGCAAGCATGATTTTATGTCCTGTTTTTTGTTGTTCTCATATCAACTTACTTAGAGTAGGGGACCATGGTAATGCCATGCTGTGTGGCATCGGTTGCCAACAATGCACATATATGCTCATAGAGGCCTTTCCGACTAAGTGTAAGGAAGAACTTTCTGACAGCAAGGGTTGTTAGACAGTGGAACAGACTCTCCCAAAGGGCGGTGGACTCTCCTTCCTTGGAGGTTTTGAAGCAGAGGTTGGAAGGGTTGTTAGACAGATGTTTTGTTGAACAGACTCTCCCAAAGGGCGGTGGACTGACTCCTTCTCTTGGAGGTTTTGAAGCAGAGGTTGGATGGCTGCACCTGTCATGGATGTTTTAGTTGATTCATGCATCCAATGCATGACTTCATATGTGGTCCCTTCCAACTTTGCAATTCAATGATTCTATGAATGATGCCATGCCATTGGCTACTCCTAGACTGCTAGACTGCAAGCCAAAAGCTGCCAACTTGTGTATGTGTACTTCCTTGGGAGGAAGCCCCACTTGTGTATACCAAATTCATTCGTGGAATTGAGCTTCATGGCTGCAACCCTAAGCATAGGAACAAAGGAAGCTGCCTTATAACTGAAATAGGCCAGTGCTCCCAAAGCACACTGGCCAGATCACTGGGACTTCCTTCTAAGCAGAGTTAGGGTCAAACTGCACTTCCCATGATCAGGGGGAAAACAAAGGGCCAGGCTGCCAGGGCTGGAGTCAGATGCAGGTCAGCATGAAGAAGCAAGGCCAGTTGTCGGTGCTCAGTCAACTTTTTATTCAAGGAAATGAACATACATCTCAGCGACACTTCCCAGTAGGTCTTGCCCCTGTGGAGCAGTTATCAGGACTGACGGTCCCTGCATTCTAAGGCTCCTCTTCTCCCAAGCAGTCTCAAACAGCATCTGAGCATCTTTGGCCTCTGTGCCACTCTCCTCATTATTCTGTGTGTTCTTGGAGACAAGGCTGGAGGGGAGCTTGTCACGGCAGGAGAGGGAGACTCCCTGGCTTGTCACGCTGCCTGGAGAGGCTTCAGAGACTCCCTGGATTCCTCAGCTGCCTCTTGACGCCCCTCCTCTGCTTCAGCCTTGGAGTCTGAACTGCTTCCTTCCACGGGTTCTTCCTGCTCACTAAACTTTGTTGCCCCTTCAGCCTCCAGCTAGATTCTCTGAATTGCAGGAATTGGCCTCTTTGCTTATAGTGGGCACTGGCACATGCCTTAAAAAGAAAGAAAGAGGAGACTAATTTGCAAATGCTATATATAGATGCACATTTAAAAATGATTACTACCCTACTGAGTCATACAAAGTAGACCCATTGGTTTCAGTGAATCTGAGTATGAATCAGCTGGATGCATGATTTTAATGCCTGACTAATGTTAGATATCACCCTTTTTATAGAGGAATACAATACATCTCACTGTAGTGGGGAAGACCACGGCCTGTGTGCATGTGCTCAGCCTTCTGTCAAGGTGCTGGCTGCTGGTGGGCAGTTCCTGGGCCCCTGCTTTCCTTTACTTTTAAACCAGAATGGCTTTTAAAGCCATTCAAATAGAGGTCATCATACAGAGAACTGCCACCTGTCCTTATCCTGTCCCTATCCTAATCTTATCCTGCCACCTGTCCTTATCCTAACCTTCTGATAGCCCTTCAAATGGTCACAACGTTTTCTCCGAAGGAGGACACTGACCACCCTGTCTTTGCCCTGCTTGTTCTGCTAATGTGTGCATGTGGTACCAGTTGCTCTGTCATTGAGACCTTGTCCATTTTCCACATAATTTAAATAGGTTGTGTGTGTGTGTGTGTGTGTGTGTGTGTGTGTGTTGTTTCCTAAACAAACAAAGATGTGAAATTAGACTCTTTTAAAAAGTACTAGGGGAGTAGTACTCCTTAGTTCCTGGGAATGCTAGGATAGGAAGCACCCACATGATCCAGCCTATCTAGACACTCGCTGCTGATGCATCAGGGGAGCATCATTAGAGCAGCAGGCACAGGGCAAAGGTTGCTTGAATTGGTCCTTAGATGCCATGGTGGAGTTCAGAACCAAGCTTAGTCACTGAAGTCACCACCCTCCCATGCTAATAGTTTGGCTAAGAAAAAAGGAGGCAATCGTTATTTGGGCAGTGTGGGATAGAGAGACAGAGAGAGATAGAGAGTGAGTGATAGAGAGACATAGAGAGATAGAGAGGGAAAGAGAGGGATAGAGAGACATAGCAGTTGCATTGGAAGTAAGCATGAACACCGCAGGGATTTGAACCCCGTCCTGGGAACCAGGAGCGCCGACCACCAGTGTCTTTTGCTTTTTTTTTTTTGAGCAATGCAACAAGGGGAAAAAGCAAAACCTGAGAGAACACTCTGCAAATGTTCTCTCAGGAAAAAGAAAAACCTTAAGAGTTCTGAAGAAATCTGCTGCAAAAGCTTCCACTTCTGACGAGTCAGGGACTGCAACCTGAAAGAGTCTTAGCAGAAAACAGTGTTAGCGCAAAAAGTTGCAGATGGAACATGATAAGAGATTTCTTCCCTAGTCAAGCAAGGGGTACTGACCTAAATGTCCTTGAACAATGGAATACCATTTTGACTGCCATTTTTGCTTGAAGCTGGATAAGCCGTTGATGTACAGAGGCAACACAGAGAGATGACATTCAGACTTAAATCTCTGCCATTAAGCTTGGCGTGGAAAGAGGGAAGATTGCTCAATGCTCACCCTTTTGTTTGTCCATTTGAGATGTTACTTCATGTGTCTGGTAGCTCCTCCTGTTGGGCTGCAATCTAGAGTCACTAGTTTGTCTTACCAGCTGGTAAACCTCATTGCAGTGACCCAGAATAGAGCCTCCTCTGACGACTCAGTACAGTGAATTCTGGGAAACCTAAAGAAAAGAGGAGCTGGAACAAAAGACTTGACTTCTGGGACTCTGCTGGAAGAGCTGGCTTCATTTGAGGGTTGGGAGCTCTTTGGAGAGACGTGTGAAGAGACCGCAGAAAAGAAAATGGGAAAAAGAAGAGACCAATACAAAAAACATTGTCTTGAAAAAAGACCACTGAGTGGTGGAATGTGAACTTATTCTGCACAGTCCAAATGCAGGTAACTCTAACCAGGTACAGTGAATTCTGGGAACCTAAAGAATGAAAGAGGAGCTGGAACAAAGAAGACTTGACTTCCTACCTGCAGACTCTGCTGGATTAGAGCTGGCTGGCACAGAATAGGGCCTCTTGAGGGTTGGACAACTCTGCTCTTTGGAGAGACGTGTGAAGAGACCAGCAGTCTTAGCACAAAAGTTGGAAAATGGGAAAAAGAAGAGACCAATACAAAAAGTGATCTGGCTGGCAGGCGGGTCTTGAAAAAAGACCACTGAGTGGTGGAATGTGAACTTACCTAAAGCAGCACAGTCCAAATGCAGGTAACTCTAACCAGGTACAGTGAATTCTGGGAAGCCTGAAAGAATGAAGAGCTGGAACAAAAGAAGTGTTCTCCTACCTGCAGTTGAGCCTCATTGTGGTGGCACAGAATAGGGCCTCTTCTGACAACTCTGTCACCGCAACCTGAAAGAGTCTTAGCACAAAGAGTTGGAGACGGAACACAATAGAGATAAAGTGATCTGGCTGGCTAGGCGGGTGTCCCCTTCCTCGCCCCCTGCTACGGCCTCCAAACTATCTCAAGGTCCATTTGTAGGAGAATATAGGGTAGTCAGGCTTCCAAGACTCCAGACACATCCAAGTAAGGTGCTGCAGTATGTATTAAATGGTGTTCTTGGAAGATGCTTAGGAAAAAGTTTGGAGGTTCTAGCAGGGGAGCACAGCTATTGTATACCCTTGACCAAAGATCGGCACACTCCTTCTACCTGGCTTGGTTGTCCTCTTCCACTGAGGACACACATGGAGCAGTGAGGGAGGGAGGGGACACCTGCCTAGCCAGCCATATCAGCCAAATCAACCCTGGCGATCAATGGGGTGAAAGATGTTGCAGCCAGATCGCTCTCACATCCTCTTTGCCTGTCCCCCATTTGCAAGACACACTGGAGACATATTCCAGAGCTGAAGGCTCCATAGTTAATATTTTGAGCTACATTTCCCATATCTTTTCAGACTCTTGCAGGTTCTGCTGGAAGGGCTTAGTGGAGTTGATGTTCTAAGTCTGCTTCCTCATTGGATCCTCACAACAACCCTGTGAGGTAGGTTAGGCTGAGAGATAGAGCGCTTCATGGCAGAGGGAGGATTTGAACTCTAGTCTCCCAGGTCCTAATCCAGTACTCTAACCACTCTCAGCAACTTCCCTCAGAGAAAGCACTTTCCCACAAGATCCTGGACTTGCCATGGCCCTGAGCAGTCACTCTCCAGTCGCCATCAGCAGGTTCTTCCTCAAAAAATGCTTTATTTGCCTTTTCAGCAAGTTTTAAACTTACCTGTCTTTCTCTCCTTCCAAGGCAACCTGAGCTAACATGAAATTAGAAGGAATGGCTTTGTCCTTTCCTTGTCTTCTTTCTTCCCCCCCTCTCACATGCACATTTCTAGCTTCTGTAACAAAAAACTCCAACAACTTTCCGTTCATGAAATGACTTCTCTAGTTGCCTTTTAAAAGAAATGCCATCTGTTTTCCTTATTCATCTTCTCTCTTCTTTAAGCGGACTTCATATCCATGTACCCTTTCATGTGATTCTTCTTTTCATCTAAAGACTCCTTAGTTTGAAAGGTATACAAAAATGGATTCCTTCATTTATCTTCATTTTCTCTTAGCTTTGTATATTAATCGATAAAAGAAACACTCCTTCTATCTGGGACGGTCATCTTCTTCCACCGAGTGCGCAGCTTCGGGAGAGATGCACATGGAGCGGTGAGGGATACAGCATAATCCACCCCCTTTGCACATCTGTCAATGAAGTCGTAGGCCATGATTTTAGAATTATTACTACCACAGCCACATTACGTATCGGTGATAGGTTTGCCTGCCCTGTTGCATAGTTACCTTTTGACGTCTGTTTCCCATTTATTATGTCATCTTGTCGCTGCTGGAAAGACCGGTCCTTTCAGTACAGCTCTATAACCTACAAGCATTCATTCTACCTCCACTGGAATCCTCCATTTGCAAGACACATTGGAGACATATTCCAGAATTGAAGGCTCCATGTTAAGATGGGAAGATACAGAAGAATCTTTTGTTGTAACAGGTCACAAACCGTCTTGCCGCAACCTTAAAATGAATGAGGAATCGCAGGGTACCATTTTGACTAGATATTTCCTCCCTAGTCAAGCAAGGGATACTCACCTAGATGTGGTTCCATCACTGAGTGGCATTTTGGCTGTCATTTTTTCATGAAGCAGGTGAAGAGATTAAAAAGGAGAGACCAGTATGAAAGCATTGCACTGAAAAAGATCACTGAGTAGTGGAGGGAAACAGCAGATTACCCAATGCAGGACAGTCAAAATGCAGGTGCCCCTCAAACATCTACTGCAGGGTTCTCCTTGATGTATCAAGAACTGAGCTCACAGTGCATCAACTGCTTTAGATACACTGAGCTCTCAGAGGGGTGTAAAAAGCAAGAGCTGGAGCAAAAGAATAAGTAAGGTTTTCCCATCAGCAGATACACCTCATTGGGCAGTGACACAGGAAAGGATCTGTACTGTGTCATGACTGCATAAGTATGTTCCTGCTGGAAGCTCAGGTGGCAACCACATTTGACTTGCTTAGCTCTTCTATAAAAAATAAAATTTAAATGACCAAAATTGCTCAATATAAGCTCCTTGGGAGCCTTGGTTTGTATGTGTTATTCCTTTTATATTGTGTGTTTCCTCCAATGAGCCCAAGGTGCTGTGATGATCCCTCTCACTGCAACCTTAAAGTGTCTCAGCACAAGAATTGCAGGTGGAAAACAGATTTTCTCTCCAGCCAAGCACGAGATACTCACCTCGAAGCCCTTCAATCAGAATACATC
The DNA here is from genome assembly GCA_900245905.1 of Lacerta viridis. NCBI lineage: Eukaryota > Metazoa > Chordata > Lepidosauria > Squamata > Lacertidae > Lacerta > Lacerta viridis. The sequence continues at coordinate 780,609 of OFHU01002558.1, read as the reverse complement.
CGCACCTGTCGCCACCCCTGAAAAGTCCAAAGTATTTTATAGTTAACGTCCGTCAACTGCAGCACTAGTTTCCAGTTGGGAAGTTACTGGCAAAGGAAGTTGACTGCTAGACTTGGTTTTAAAATTTTGGTAAATTGGTATCACCTTCAGTGATCCACATTTTTGCAGGTGGAACAGTAAACGCTTTGTGTTTAAGCTATGTGCTAATTATTTTGTGTCTCTAGAAGATGCTTAGCAAAAGTTCTAAAGCATCCAGAAAACCTTGATACACCAAGAGCCCTCTTATGCAGCTCAGGCTTCAATTCAGTTGCCTGAATACAAAATCCTGTTCAGTTCCCGCCGCCAGCAGGCTCATGAAAAGTCTTTCAAAGTGCTTTTTTTAGCTTAACGTCCGTCAACTGCAGCAGCAGTTTCCAGTTGGGAAGTTACTTTTTTAAGGAAGTTACTGCTAGACTTGGTTGTCTAAAATTTTGGTAAATTGGTATACCTCAGCTGATTCCCATTTTTGTTTGTATAAAGTCTTCCAAGTTGCAGCTACTGTGCTAAATAGTGCTGTGCCTAGAACATGTTAGCAAAATCCAAAAATTACCACCAGAGAGCCACGTTATGCATCAGGGATAATTTTGCCTGGCCTGTTCTCCCGCCATCAGCAGGCTCATCCACAAAATGCTTTATTTGCCTTTTCAGCATGTTTTTAACCCCCCACATGCACATTTTAGCTTCAACAACAAGGCAAAAACGAGCCAACTTTCTGTTCATGAAATGTCCTCTCTTTCTCTAGTTTGCCCCCCCCCTTTAAAAATGAAATGCCTTGTTTTCCATATCATTTTATCTTCTTCAACAACTGATATACCCCACTTTCTTTTCATCCAAAGACTCTTAGTTCTGAAAGTAAAAAGAAAACTTGATTCTCCCACTCTTCACATTCCTTCCTCTTCATTTTCTCTTGGCTTTTCCAACAAAGTATATTTTAATTTTCTTTCATCTTTAGAAACTTAGGTATTTTTCTGGTTGATTCTCCCCCCCTTCCTTAAACTCTTGGGGGGGGGCTATCTCATTTATCTTCAAGCTCTCCACTTTTCCTGTCTGTCATATTTTTTTATTTTCAATTTACTTAAAATCTTGGTATTTTTCTGAGTTTTCAATTTAAATTTGGCTTGGTTACTCTTTAGGGGGGTATCTCAAAATGAGTTCATTCAATTTACTGTTCTGTGTTATAGGATGAGTTCTTCATATTTTCCTTCAGTTTCCTTTCAATTTAAAATTAATGCCTCTCCTAACACTTTTTAGGGACAAATAGCTGATTAAGATATATGTGCGCAGTATTTGAAATCAACCACCACAGAGATCACAGGTGAAAATTACCTGTGTCCCTTTTTAAAGATGAAAATGATGAATTTCAGCAGTGAAATCCCTTCATTTGCTGTAAAAAAAAAATTCCCAATAGTTTTGAAAGCAATCTAACCTAAGATGGTTTCAGTTGCCTTTTCAAACCTGTTTCATCTTCCCAGCCTCCCTCTAATAGTCCCTCTGCCCCTTAACTCCTTCAGCTCAGAACAGTGAGAGGGCTAACAGCAGTACTATTGCCAGGGACAGGCTCACTCACTGGAATGCGGCTCGCTCCTCGCTCCACCACCTGTTGGTCATAAGAACACATAAAATAGTCCCTTGCAGCATTAATACAGTGGGTGCAAATGTCTTTATTTTCGACATGGGGTCACTAAAGGGTTTTGATGGGAAACGACTGTTTTCATTCCAATGTAAAACACTCTGGAAATACAAGGGAACTGAATTTCAAATCCACCAAATTACAAACTACAAGAACATGACCTGCACAGGAGAATAAGGGACGGACTATGGGAAGAGGGGCTGGCTTGGATCTCAGTGACCCCCAGTGAAGTCTGTGGAGCAAAGTAAACGGGCTGCAGTCTGGGGTGCAGTTGGAAAGGACAGCAGTTGCTTCTCACTCCTGATACACAACATTCTATGACAGAATGAATGAAGACTGGGTGCTTGTTTTTAAAAAAGGTGGGGTGTAATTTTAAATCATTTCTCCCGTTTGTAGCATACTGGCCATCTTTCCCTTGAAAATTGCTTTGTTGAAATATAATACCTGGTTGGTGGATGGGAAGGGTTTGGAATGACTGAAATAGATGTACAGCTCCACTAATTACAGAAGAAATTTCATTTCACTTTGAGGATTAAAAACCTCAGTGTTTGATGCTTAAGAATGCCTTGTGCAGTTTAAAGTTAAGTGCTCTTTTCTCTGTTCTATCTCTGTCTTAACTTTAACCGCCATGACATGATTGCATAATTATTGTAACTTGCACAACTGGGTGAATCTTAGCACAATGTGTAATGTCACTTTCCAGATAATCATCTCTGAAGTTGGACTGGTTTTTTTTACAGGAAAGCAGTTAGAGGTGAAAGACCGTGTGAAATTGCTTTGGATATGGTTTTTATCCTGCTGTAACCACAGTTGTGTAATGCATGACATCATTAATCCGTTTGCTATTGCCAGGACATTTAAAAGTCTCCTAATCAAATGCATTCATTTTAAAGGAATTTGCCTTGTTTGGTACACTTCTTTCTTGCATTGGGCAAGGCAAACATAGCCACCGAGAGAGAGCAGAAGGCTGATCTATAAGATGGTAAACTGGTATTTTCCTTTCACATTTTAGCAGCCACTGGCCCATTTGAAAATGGGGGCTGACCGGTAGTATTCCAGATAAGACCACACTTGACTTGTCTAGCTTGGTATCCTAACTGCATATAACGTGACTGCAATGAAAGGTTTTTGCTTGAGATGATAGCTTCTTTGCATCACTATTCAGTAGTAGTTCTTTTCATACCTGGCAGGAAAATGTCAGTGACATGACAGATAATTTCTCACGGGGAGAAATGTTTCATAAGGGGTCCATCTGGTTCAGTGTTTATATTAGTGCACTCAGAGAGACTGCTAAGATTTGGAGTAAGGTGTTATTTTGCTCCATTGTATGTGTATTTTTTTTCTTTTTTGCATGTGCAACAAATGTGTATCTTTCAAGGCCATGAACAAACATGCCTGAATCCAGATCCTTGTGGTCAGTTCTTGAAGCCTAAAGTGCAGAAGGCAAGAAGGTTCTGCTCAGCTGATCAGGCAAAGGATGAGATGTGAAAGCCTGGAGGTTAAAAAACAAAAAAAAAAAACAGAACAAAGGTGCGGCTGCTTATTTCCCTTTTTTTCCCCGGGATTTTCCCCAGGCCTTCACATCTCTAAGCAAGGGTAAGATGCAGAATCACTTAAAATTCTAAGGCTAGACAACCGCAATGTGCTGTATGCAGTACTACTCTTGAAGTCCATATTGATAATGTAGGTGCTACTTTAGTCCAGCCTCAGACCAAGGGGTTAAATGTGGCCCTCCATAATCTCTTTTCTGGCCCTCAGGACTCTTTTCAGGTGATACCCTGCCCTCATGCACAGTTCTTCCCAGGCCACACTCTTCACTAGACTTACTATTCATCCTCTTTCAATGGCTTTGCCTAACTGGGACGTGTCCTTGAATCACGATCATCATTGTCGCCAATTGTATAGGCTACTCAGAGCATAAAGCCGTCGAAACAGTAAAACAGGATAGAACAAGCTCTAAGAACAATAACATTGATTCGGGAACAATAAAAGCATCCATCCAAACTCTAGAAAAAACACCCACTGGTATTCTAAACCGGCCAATAACTTAGGCAGGAAGAGCCAGTGTGGTGTAGTGGTTAAGAGTGGTAGACTCATAATCTGGTGAACCGGGTTCGCGTCTCCGCTCCTCCACATGCAGCTGCTGGGTGACCTTGGGCTAGTCACACTTCTCTGAAGTCTCTCAGCCCCACTCACCTCACAGAGTGTTTGTTGTGGGGGAGGAAGGGAAAGGAGAATGTTAGCCGCTTTGAGACTCCTTCGGGTAGTGATAAAGCGGGATATCAAATCCAAACTCTTCTCTTCTTCCTGGGTGCGCTTTCTTAGGAGTGGATGTGCCGCCACCACTTTCAAAACAGTGGGAACTACCTCATCCTGTAATGATGCATTCACCACATCCCAAACCCACCCAAACATGCCCTGCTGGGTAGATTTTATTAACCATGAAGGAAAGGGATCAAGGGGGCAACATGGATGCATCACTGCAAGCACTTTCTTATAATGCCACTTGCTGGCCTGGGTGGAATATAAGAGAGGGGTGTGTGAGTCTGTGTAGAAAGTAGACTGTTGTACAAATGTAAAATTTCCCATTTGGTGCTCTGCTAACTTTTGCCTCTGGCCTTGCCCCATGTTGACATGTAGTCCCCAGACATTTCACGTATGAGAGGACGGCCCTCAGTCTGAAAGAGGGTCTCCTGCCGCTGCTTCAGTAGATTATATGGTCTGTTCTGGCTATGATTTAAGACTGCAGGTTTTGACCTTGCAAAGACTTGAAGGAACTTGAATCTTTATAGCAAAGAAAACTCTCCTCTCCTTTTGTAGGCAGTACAGGGCACCTTTTATACAGCGAATAAGAATCATGAGGCATATAAGTGTCCCTAGTGGCTGTTGCTCAGCTCTCAGTTCATTGTCTCTGGAAGTTAGCCAATATCTGATCTTGGTATTTTCTGGAAATGATGCAAGATGTTTTAATTATAGCATTGTAATATATAAACAGGAAAAAACAGTTTTTAGTTTCTTTTCTGTATTTCTTGTAGGTTAGTTCTTTTAATTGTATTGTGAAAACTTCAATTAATTTTTTTTAAAAAATTCTACACACCGAGACATATATATATGAATGAAAAGATTGAAGACACTGGGGTGTATAAATAATAGAATATGTATTTTAAATGTCATGATTTTCGTATTCCAAAATGGTTGTTGATGACACTGTCTCAGAGAGAGGAGAGAGAGAGACAAGGTAATAAATCTGAATATATATAAAATAGTAGTCAGCAGTCATAATACTTTTAAAGCTGCACATGAGAGGCGATGCTTGGCATTTATATTGCATTTATATTTTTATATATATATTTTTTGCTGCTCAAAGCATTTCATATTGTACAGTATCTCAGTACTTCCTACAAAACCTTGAAGCAGCCACTAACTGGGCTTTGGCTGAGACCGAGAGGCAATGGTTTGTTTAAGACTAACTTGCGAGTTAATACCGACGAAAGATTTGCATTTGCACACATGACCACTAGGCTGTCTCAGATATCGGTGCTTGTACTAAAGTACATTAGCCCATCGTCAACTCACCTTTCATCCTTGGTCCAGCATGAGAACATTAGTAGTCCTGGCACCCTAGTCCTGTACAAAGAGGTCTCCAGGGTAAGTGAACGCATATACAGAGAACATGAATCACAGCGTCAGGCATTCACCCCAATCTACAACTGTATATGCATAGGAATGGGGCTCTCTGTGTGATCTAGAAACCTGATTTCCCACCTGCAGAAAGCAAGGCCTATACAGTGGGATACACTTAGTTGACTTCGTGCCAGTATGCAACCAACTGCACATTCATCTCCTCCATTCACCCTCAGTATGTCATGAGAACAGGGCTCTGGCTTTACATGGTGTTGCTAAGTATGCTATGGGAACAGCTGGCCTCCCTCCGCTCCTCAATAAACATAAATGAAGCTTCACTCATAATGTTGGGTTCTGCTTCAGAATTAGCTAGTTTCTCAAACCTCCAGTTTTCAGAAATTTCAGTGTTGTTGTCTTTCATATAGATTACTTTCATTTTTGCAGGGCTTCGTAGGGCAGACTCTTAAATGCTTATTCAAATATAAAGGATGAGGTTACCCTTACCAATAATACCACAATGATGAGAGGGCAGTAGTCATTTAAAAAAAAAAACAAAAAACCCTTGCATTGCTATGCTCGGTTTTGTTCTCACTAATGCCATTTTCTGAAATGCCTCCTATTACTTGTCACCTTTTCATTGTAAACTTCTTAAATCACTTTTAAATCTCAATGCCCCTTTTAGACCTACCCCAGTGCCTGTTGGTTTTATTTTGGGGGAGACGAGGGCATTGTCTGAAACTAAATGCCCAGGCCAGTGGCATCTAACTTCATGTGGGATGTTCATGTTTGCTGTGCTATGTTACCTCTAAATTTTGCAGTCTCATCTAAACCTGCATTCTGCTTATTCGTACTAGGTTATGTACACACCCCTCCCTATTTTAAGATCCACTAATTACTTGCTTGCTAGCATTTCTCTAAAAGCCCATCTGTGAAAGCCCGGGCAACACACTACATTTTCCGTCGACAGATGGAGGTGGAAATACAATGACAAAAGTAATGTTGATCTCATTCCAATAAGTATCACTTTGGAAGACTTCCTACACAATTATTTTGGTTCTGTATACTTAGAACTGCCTTTATTTATGCCACTTCTCACACCCTGCTCATGTTTGAACAGCTCAGAAAGTGCCTTGCATGCATTCAGCACCCCAGGTGGTCTCCCATCCTGGCAGCATATGGGACAAGTCCTGCTTAGCTTCAGCAGTAGATTTTCATCATGTGCCTTCCAAGCATTCTCTGGGAAGAAACACTCCTTTGCTGCTTACAAGAAAAAAAATATCAAAGCTCTTCCCCAACAATCAACATTCATTAGGAAGTCACAATGTTTTTTTTAAAAAAGCAGAACATCTATTGCAGGCATATGGCATTATCTACCACAATGTTTTGCTCGGTGCATGGGAAGAACCTCCATTCATCAAAGGAGAGTTTCATTCAGAGATAAGGTCCTGTGAACAGGAGCTCCTTAAATACATGGAGATCTGTAGTCTTTGCAATTGCATTAATTAATGTTAAGCTTCTCTTTATGATGAAACTGAAATGCCAGAGGTATGGGTGACAAGCGCTACCTCTTTTCCTGCTCTGTCCCCATAATACATTCCTTTACAAAAACCATTCAAACATATGTAATGAGAAGCAGATTTCTTCTGTTGGGACTGCTATTAGCACTGTTGCTGTTTCAGAGAACTAGGGCAGTTTGGGGGCTGAGAGACTGAGTTGGGAGCCAGGAAATATCTGGTTCAGATTTCATCAAGTTGACCCTAGACAAGCTCCTCTCTCTCAGTCACAGCCCCCTTTCTGTGGTCTAGAGATCAGACTTACCCTGTTGTAATGTTTACTAAAATACGTGAAGGAGAACTTGGAGCTGTGCAAAAGCACTGTTATAAATGTTTGATTTGGTTTGTTATATTTCTATGCCACTTTCGTTCAAATGAATGCCGAAGCGGCTTACAAACAATAAATAACAGTAACGTGATAAAACATAATAGAACAATGCCAAACATCATTAATTAAGATTGGCCCCCATCTGTGAGCTAAGCTGATCTTGATTCCATATGAGAACAATGAAGAGGTTTAGAATGCAGTGTGAATGTCACATTTTGTAAATAAGATGGTTTGAGTTTTGTGTCACCCATTACTTGTGAGCCACATGTGTGTTGCTCACATGCAGTGGGTTGAATACCTACAATAAGCAGCTGGTGTTTCTCTTCTGTAATAATTAATCAAGACCGTATTCCATAGTTGGAGATTAGGCTGTTGGAATTAGTGCTCCCAGCAAATTGACTACATTGAGAGCAAGAATCTGAAAATCGTGATCTGAAAAGTTGTCCGAGCATCTTTTTAGATTCTTACCTCACAGTATTATGTTGTCAAAATAGATCTGTCACTTGATCCCACCATGAACATCTCACCTTATGTTTATTACTAGAGACATTTGAGTAGTTTTTTTAAGAGAGTTCAAAGTAATTTGAGAGAGGCATTGTTTCTCGTGGTGTCTATCAGAGGCAACATGAAACGTTCATATCGAAACAGTTCAAAAACTTGCCAAACCTGATTACTAGAGGCAAAAGCAAGAGGAATATACATGCCATAAGCAGAACTCTTTTCCTGAAACTGTCTGGAGAAAAATTATGTTTGTCTTCAAAGCTGAGTAATAATAACCAAATGTGGATAAAATGAGCAAATGTGGATAAAATGCTCTTCATGCAAACTGGGAAATCTTCCATAAACGATAGCTTCCTGTTTTTTTCCCAAACAGGTTAATGGTTTCAGAAGTTGGTTGGGCAACTTTTGGCTTGTTTGTCCACTTGCTTGTATGAAGGGAGAAGTGAAGGGACTGCTTGTATGGCAAAAGCACTCATACATATCTGGGCTTATTCAGATGAGATGTGTTCATCTGAATGCAACAGGTGTTTAATGCAGATCTTTTTTGAGGCAAGCACAATGCCAAAACCTGCCTCCCATCCCTGGAAAGGCAGGGTCAGGGTTCATCCCTGTATTTGTAAGGTGCCGTGCCTTGATTTATTTATTTGTGATATTTATGTAGGCTGCCCGGTAGCATGATTCTCTGGGCACTTTGTGAACTTCAAATAATAAAATACAACACTAAAGATACCAGTCGTAAAACAGTAATTGTGGCGTGAAAAACTACCAGCACATCCTGAGTTATGCCCACATCCTTCCCTTCCATGCTCCTGTATTCCCTCCTATTATCCATTAGCTTCCTGAAGAAAGTGAAATGTATCCGCTGAGGCAGGTGTATGTTACCTGTGCTTAAGTAACTGTTCTATTAAAGTTTAAAGATGTGTGTGTGAACTTTCAAGGCCTTTTAGAGTATCACTTGCTACCTCACAGTGACTGAAGAGCAAGCTTTTTTTTTCTGCACTCCCTCTCCATTCCCACAATAAAGAGAGGTGGAAACAGTTGTGTACTTCACCCATAATTAATGAATAGTGCACAATGTTTTTCATTATTGGGTATGTAGAGCGTTGCCGGTAATTGGAAGATTCAGGGCTCAGTTATTTTATTTGCTTCTCATTTTGCTTCAGGTGGCTAGAGATGGCAAGGAAGGGATTCATATGTAGCCACTCTCAAACAGGGTACCAGACATTAATTCCTAGTTTCCAGTTGGGAGTGGGGTGTAGAATCATTCTGAATGAGTCTCCATACAAAACAATTTTAGCTTTCTGTGCAGGGGTTTGCGTTGGCGGGGGGAGCAGGTCTCTGTAAGTGGTACAGAACAGTTACAGTCATACCCTGGCTCCCGCATGCCTTGGGAGTCGAAAGTTCTGGCTCTCAAATGATCAAAAACCGGAAGTGAGTGTTCCATTTTTTGAACTTTTTTTTGGAAGCCAAACGTCCTGCGCAGCTTCCCTTATTGTCTCCAGTGCACCTGTGCAATCGGAAACCAATTGGAAGCCGCTCTTTGGTTTCCGAACATTTCTGAAGTGAAACGGACTTCCGGAACGGATTCCATTCGACTTCCGAGGTACAACTGTATTGGTTTTACCTCCTCAGTGGGAACTATGACGACTTTCAGAGTACGATAGACCTGTGGCTCTTCAAACTCTGTTCCAGGGAATCCACGGATCCTTGGAGAGTTACCAAAGAGTTACCACTTTCAATGATAATTCCACCATCCAACTTGTAGTCTTTGAATTCAGTGCAGAGTACAAAACGACACAGAGATGGTACGGAGAGAGAATATAGAGCTGCTCCATTAACTTGACTTTACAGAGAAAAGGGGGAGAGAGAGCACTTAACTCAATGAGAAATGTGAAAGGCCTTTAAGTGGCAATATTATTGCACGCATTTGGCCAGTCCTCTAACACTAATGCAGAAGCATAGTGGTGCTTATTTCTGCAGCAGCATTGATTGCATTATGTATAGAGCAATCTTCATTGTCGTAGTGCCTTCCATTTGTTTTGGATTACAGATCCCATCATCACTGACCATTAGCCATTCTGGCTAGGGCTGATTAGAGCTCTAGTCCAAAATATCTGGTGGGCACCAGGTTGGGATAGGCTGTTATAGAAAGTGCATGTGAGGTGGTAAGTAATTTTGAAAAACACTCCTGCCTACCATAATGTCTCGCTTCCCAGCCTCCCTAAGAATGCATCATCCATGTGCATTGCAAAATACTGCAACTGTCAGGGCCATGGCAGTCTTAAAATTTCACTTATCTGTATAGAAAATGATTTATGAGCTGCCCTTTGTTCTAAAATCACAGGTTGGAATTTGGGTTTGTGTGGGGGTTGGGCAATGACTTGCTAGTTTTCCAAGGTGGCGTTCAGATCCAGCATCTCCCATCTGCAGTCTGAAGCAGTTGTTGTTATTGTTTAGTCGTGTCCGACTCTTTGTGACCCCATGGACCAGAGCACGCCAGGCAATCCTGTCTTCCACTGTCTCGCACAGTTTCGTCAAACTCATGTTAGTAGCTTTGAGAACACCGTCCAACCATCTCGTCCTCTGTCGTCTGAAGCAGTACTGTTTCATAAAAGTTATGTGGCATGGTTGTGCTGCAGGTTAGGTTATGAAAGTGTAGTTGGAGCAGAAAGTAGATCTGCCATTCATATTCAGGGCTGCTGCTTCTGTTACCTTTAAAGACATGGGTGTGTTCATGCAAGTCCTCCCTTATGTCTGGAGAACTCATGAAAATGTCATCTGCGGCCTGCAATGCCAGTGTCAGTCTTTGAGATAATGAGCTTTAGAACAATTTCGGGAGTCTTGGTGCGCACAGATCTTGTCTCTTGGTAACTGTGTGGCGTAGTCATGGATCCAGTGCAAATCATCACCTTGGTGATGGTTTTCACCTTGGATAACAGAGGTTGAAAGATTAGGAAGCAGAACTGAATCCCTACTGTAGTTGTGTCCTCCCTGATTGAACCGCGGTGACGTCCAAGAGAAGAGAGGGAGACTTTGGAATGAATTCCTGGTTTAGTTTGTGTATAAGAGCCCCAGGTATGATGTATCTGACTCACTCTACTCCCCCACCCCTTTCCCAGCTCTGAACATCCCCTCTGTCGAATGCTCCAAACATCCCCTGCCACACCCTTTTTCTCAGGTCGCCTATAGTCTTGACTAAGATGCAGAAATCCTTTAAAGGCTGGAAGTTCTTAGTACTACTTCAAGGAAAGCAAAATTAGCTCTTATAAAAGGGGGGGGAGGGCATAAAATGGCCTCTTTTCCCAAGGGCGTTTAATGATAAAAACAATTCTTAAATAGCTTCAAAATGGACTCTTCTGTTTACATTGCCTTTTTATGTGGTTGCTTGTTAGATGTTTTACTGGCTGCATACACACAAGCAGCAGTGGTCAAAGTAGTGTGTTTGACTATGAGCACCCCATTCTTGATTTCTCTCAGAACCTATTTTCTCCCTGTGAGGTCCAGTGGGTCCTTCCACTTTTATTTTGCTTGGTCTCAGAATCCTCCCCTTTCTCTCCCTCTCTCCTATTGCACCTTTCCAGTTCATCTTCAGTGATAGCATTGCAGCTGGTGATGCAGTATGAAAGCGACTTTGGTCATAAATGATGAATGTCTGACGATAATTTGCCATGACTTGCTGAAACTTGAAGGGGCAGCTGTGCCCCTGGACATAAACAGGTTCCCTGACACATTTATTTAGTTTCCAGATGTTACTTGTTTCAGTGATGCTGTAGCTGGATATAGCAAAGACAATCTGTGAGATTTGGCGGAGAGGAAGAGCTGCCTCTTTTCCTACAGTTCCTTTCAATGTTTTGCTCTATGCTGTACCAATCATATCTTTAGGCACAGTGAGGAGGGGCCTGCTGCAAACAGATATTTTGGGATACCCTTTAAATGCCAACAAAATATTTATTTAGATTTTATTTTTTTACCACTATGGCAAAATGGTGGTTTGGAATTTCTGCTCTGGGTGCCAGAATGTCTTCTTGTTGCTCCGTCCAGTGCAGCAAAGATTCCTTCTGGCCCGTGCATACTCTGTAATTTACATACGGTATATATGTGTTAATTGGGGCAAGGTGGAAAGCTGACTTCTGAATAAATTATGCCAAGTATGCATGCTTTTAGCATAACTTATGCAAAATGGTAAAAGTTGTAGAATAATTCTGCTGCTGCTAGACATGATGAGTACGTAGTTTTGCAGGAGCACTGAGACCCCCGTTGCCCAAACTCACTTGAAATTTTCGTCAGTTGTAGTCTGTTTCCACCGGGAGGCATATCTGTGCACCCATAAAGGATAACTTTCAAAACAAAGGGAAACTGAGATGCTCAGGGAGATGAGTTCTATTGCACCCAAGACTATGTTTTGAATGGGCCTGTACACATTCCTGAAATGGTAATCGCTTTAACCACATACTCGCCATCTGTAGCTTTGGGAACTTAAATTTGTGGAAACAAGATGCATCTGAGGATTGAAAAGGGTGAGGCCAAGACTACAGAGATCCCAAGGCAGGAAGAGGAGACCTAAACCTGGGGTTGAAGATAGAGTAGGAGGAGAGAAGAAACTGGAGCAGTTTTTTTGTCTGCATTTCAGTAACGTTGGACAGCCTTTTGAGTCAAGATGGCAGCCCAATCTGTTCCAGACGTCACTGATTTGGACAGTGGAACTGGCCCTGATCGCCTCGGTTCGACACACCTGGAGAAATCCAGCATTGTCATGAGGCAAGGTGACTGACACTGAGCAGTAATTGATCATACACTGAGGTAACATTCATGGTGTAAAACAGTATTACCGCCCCCCCTTTCATCTGTCAGCGCAGTTCCTTCAGACTGCATGGAGAGATCACCATCTTGAAGTATTAAAAATAAAAATAGTTTATTATTTGAACCCTGCCCATCTGACTGGGTTGCTTGCTCCAGTCACTCTGGGCAGCTTCCAGCATATTTAAATAGGTACACAATTATTTCTAGCTTATGATCTTAGTAAAATTATTAACTGTGATTATGGTCGGTAATGAGCACCTTTTGCTTTGGGCACCTCTGGAGCAGGTTTTTTTATTTTGGTTCACTTTTTTGGCCAGGGGAGGGTGCAGGTGGAGGAGAGAAGCCGAAGTCTCGTTGCACTTGTGGAGTTCCTGTTGTATAAGTGGGTGGATAATATAATTGCATCTCTATCCTCCTTGCATTAATTTTATATTCCCCATAATTCATTTCTATCTTGTTTTCCACTCTCTGTACGTACATTCTTGCAGGACAGAAGCAGCTCAGCTGAAGAGTCTGATGACCTTGCTCAGTCATCAGCAATAAGTGCTTTCTAAATCAGTTACATAATACATTATCAACATTGGCAAAATTGTGTGGCCTGGCAATTACCTTAAGTCCAACCTAGAGCTTTTCAAACAGCATTTTCCCTTGGGATAAGGCGTTTTCGCATGCTGGGTTAAGTGGGTACAAGCAGTACAGTTTGAGGCAGCGTGATTGCCCTGCCTCTGTTTACTAGTTGTAAAATGTAATAATTTTGCAGTGCAATGTGTGTGTGGTAGAGAGGAGGGTCATAGTGGACTGTGTGCTTATGTGTGTAAGTTATAATTCCTGTACAAAGCTATCTTTAGCCATCTCACCCCTTGCCTTTCCCTGTAAGACCAATTGCAGTCATTAAGAGTCGTCAACAGGTTTTCCACACCTATCAGCTGATCACCCATTCCCACCACCCTTCTGAGTAATACCCCTCCCCACTCCCTCACTATATTTAAGGGTCTGGTGACTTCCATTTCAGTGTATCTGAAGAAGTGTGCATGCACACGAAAGCTCATACCAAGAACAAACTTAGTTGGTCTCTAAGGTGCTACTGGAAGGAATTTTTTATTTTGTTTTGTTTTAATTCCTGTACAGACACTCTTCTGCTGTATTATAACCAGCAACAGGCCCTTTCCGTTCCATATGCTGAATCTCCACAAGTCACTTGAAACAGCCATCAGTATTGGCTCCAGCCATGCAGTTCAGACACTCATTTTGTCAAGGCTCCATATAATGTGGTTGGCCTTAGTGCAGATATTCTGACCCACACCCAGAAAAGTAGATAGGGAGTGAAATGCCTTTTACAGTGGCACCTCGGGTTAAGAACTTAATTCGTTCTGGAGGTCCGTTCTTAACCTGAAACTGTTCTTAACCTGAGGTACCACTTTAGCTAATGGGGCCTCCCGCTGCCGCCGTGCCGCTGCCATGCAATTTCTGTTCTCATCCTGAAGCCAAGATCTTAACCCGATGTACTATTTCTGGGTTAGCAGAATCTGTAACCTGAAGCATCTGTAACCTGAAGCATCTGTAACTCGAGGTACCACTCTAATATCATTGAGAAAGTAATGTGTCTGTGATGCTACAGAAGTCCTGTTTGTGCCAATGAATTTGCGATGAGCTCATTCACGCTGGTAAGACAGGTATTGAATATGGATGTACGAACTGGCTCCCAAGAGGTCAGTCACTGAAGTGGCTCGCCCGTTTTGTTCGTTTATAACTGGGTTTCCCAAACTTTTGAGTTCATGGACCCCTTGATGAGTTGATAAAGCCATCCTTTACCCAGAATCTTAGGAATGCAAATGGAATACAGTCAAGGAATATCAGCAATGCATATATCATATTTTTCTGTGTATAACACGCCCCCTAAGACGTCCCCTATTTTGGGGGACTCCAAATTAAGAAAATGGGAGGAAATTGGCCCATGTATAAGACGTCCCCCCTTTTCTTAACATAATTTTTAAAGAAAAAAAACCCTAGTCTTATACACGAAAAAGTACAGTAATCAACATTTACTAATCTCCAGTTGACATCACTAGGAATCATAAAATGTTAAAAAGGTGAAATACAGTAATAAAAAGTAAAAGTGTACCTGTGTACACAATTTTTTAGCAGCAAAGCAGAATGGTCTGATGCGGTTGTTTTGTGGAATCATTTTATTAAATACAGAGGTTCCTCATTGAGAAGGAACTCTGTACGTGCCCGAGGCTCATAAATTCTAATTTTTTTGCAGTATACCTCGTAAACTTCTTTCCCACCCCTCGGCCCTTGTCAGCCCCAGATCTTTAATCATCCCCTGCACAGTCCCATCAACCCCAGGGGATCCGTATTGACCGCTTTAGGAAACCCTGACTTACTATATTTCTTTCTGTCCCGTCCCCCTCCTTTCTTATGAGAGGCACAGCAGTTTAAAAAGTCAATACAATTCCACATGCAAAAATAAAAGCAGTAAAGCAACTTGGCATCCCAGTGTTGAAAGAGCAAAAAAATATTCAGTCTGTACCTCTGGGTTCTTGGGGTGTTTTTGTGGGTGGGTTGGTGGGTTAGAGGGAGACTATTTCTTGGCAATAGAAGAGCTCCTTCACTTTCTGCATCATCTCTCATTTTTATGAAACAGCTTGCAGTCAGGGGCTGGGGTTTCCAATTGTGTGTGACATGCCTCAGAAAGAATGTACTATCCAAACACAGACGGGTTGCAAAAGGTCTCGTTGATGAAAAAAGCTGGAGGGGTGTGTGTGTGTGTGTGTGTGTGTGTGTGTGCCACCTTCTCTCTTTCCTGCCCTGTGCCCCTGCTTTCCTTTAATGCATTGAGAGGAAAAGGAGCCAAGAGTTCCTTCTGGCAACGTGACCTTTCTTGACTTTGATCTGCAGAACATTTCTAATTCCTCTTGGACTCCACTGGGGCTTAATTCAGCAGAACAGGAAAATTGTTACCCCCCCCACCTTAAAAGATGAGTTTATATAATGCTTGGCACTGATTACTCGGGCATGTGGTAGGCTTGATAATGTGATTGGGGAAACGGTCCACAGAGAAACAAATAAGGGTGCTGCATGCTACTCAGAAATGTAATCATTGTGGTCATCATCCCAGACGCCACTGCTGCTGCGGCTGTTATTAAACTCGTCTTAAATTGTATGTGGCGTCCACCACAAGAACATATTCTCAGCATATAGGTCACTGACATGTCCAGATTCCCAGTTGGGAGGAGCAGCAGTATGGAAATCAAATAAGCAAACAAACTCTGGCCAAGGTGCCAAGTGTACTTTTCAGAATTGCAAGGGAAATAGAAGAAAAAATGAAAAAAACATGGCAGCAGGAGAAGAATCTGCATCCTCTCGCTCTGCATACCATATGTAACACTAATGACTCAAATAGGTATAAACTATATTATGCCTAATAAGGTAGGCTGGGTTATGAGTATTCTGTGCTGCAAATATAAAAATCCTGCAAATTAAAAATGGATTTCTGTGGTCAGTGCAAATTGGGAGTGGGAAAGCTATACCCCTCCAGATGTTGGGCTGCAACTCCCATCAGCCTCAGCCAGCATGATGCAACATCTGGAGTGCGACAGGTTCCTCACCCCCAGTATAAATGATTCAGATTGAGCAGATCTGCACTATTGATTTTGCTTAATTTATTATGCATTTTAAAACTTATTCGTGGAAATGAATCAATATATTATTCTGCTTCTGCAAGTAGGGATGAGGGTGAGTCTACTACATTAACTACGGAAAATCTTGTTCAGAGAAACAGGGTAATCACACACACAACAACAGCCCTTTCATAGGACCATTTGTTATTCTCCAAGCTGTTAGAGGGGAAGAATATCAGAGTCTTGGGAGGGTGGGCTGGTAAATTAAATTTCACTTTCGGGAGGGGAGACATACCTTTTGACAAAGTGGCCAGGGGGTGGGGCAGCCATCTCCCCCCCCCAAAAAAATGCTATATCCTCACCTACCATTGTTCCCATTGTCCCACATTTTCAAAAGAAAGGCAGCCAAGCTGCTGAGTACAGTCAATCAGCTGCTTGAAGCTGCAGTTTAGTTGTCTTTCAATTAAGAGGGAGAGAGAGCTCAGAGGACCCTTGATCATCTTGTCAAAACACAAGCCTCACTCCACCCAAAGTGATGTGACCTTCCCAACCCTGAGATTAATATGACCTTTGGAAAGGTTGTGTGTGTGCATGCGTGCGCAATCTCAGAATTGTAGAGTTGGAAGGGACCACTTTCAAGCATATCTTTACATCTGCGATGACTAAGAATTTGGGGTGTTGTTGTTTTTTATTGAAAGCTGAGTGTCAGGAGAAGCCAAGTTGTGCACCAGTATTATTTTTTGTGGTCCCCCCCCCTCCTTTGCATTCCTGTGGGATCTTGCCATCACACACACACAGCTCTGAACACAGGCAACGTAGAGACTTAATGATTTTAAAAAAAATTCTGTCGGCTTGTAGCTTCTCTGGGCTTATTTGCAAGGCCAGTTTATGTCAGTAACATGAGCAAGAACAAAAGAGAGGATGCAAATGCAGAAGAGGGAGAGCAAGCCAGAGCCCCCCAATAGGAAAGACAGATGATAAGTTCCAGTGGTGACTGTTGCATGTGGGGAAAGTTGTGGCATACCATGTTAATATCTATGGCTTGTCACAACTGTCTCCACCCATTTCAAGTTTTCTTTTGAGTCTTTAAGTGTGACAGGCTCCTTTAGGATCGCATGTACTTGCCATTTTAAGGACGAATGCTCCTTATCGAACTCTTTACCCTCACCAGGGCCGTCTCATCCATAGGGGCTAGTGGCGCCGGCCCCCCAGGGGCGCCCCGCAAGCCCGCCGGCATACCGGGCGCCCCCCTCCCCAACCCGCCCCCACGGGCGGGCTGTGGCCGGGCGCTCGCGTGCGGTGGCGCAGCCGCTGCCGCCCATGCCGGTCCCGGGTGGGCTGCGAGCCGGCCGCCCTCGCCGCTTGTCCCGGGAGCCCTGGAAGGGTGCGCAGAGGGGCGGCAAGCGCAGGAGGGAGGCGGCGGAGAGGCGGCACGCCGGGGGCGCCGGAGGGATTGCCGTGCCACGGCGGCCGATCTCCCTAAGACAGCCCTGACCCTCATCTATTCATGGGGACTGTCTGTAACCTCTTAACATTCATATTGCCTTGGGTAAGCATGTCCTTTTTTACGGGGGATTATTCAGAAGTGGCGAAATGCAATAACAAACCCTACATAAAGCTTGTTGTTGCTTCATGAAATAAAATGTCACAGTAGTCTGGACAAATTAGTAATTAACTACTGGAGGGAAAATTAGGTGGAAGGATTTTCCATCCTTTGAAATCTTTAAATTGTTGTTTGCGTTCTTCAATTAAAAAGAAAAAAGTTTCCACAGCCTGGAAGTTGTGGGGCTGGATGCAGGAATTGCTGAGGATGTTGTTCTGGCCTGTTTAGCACAGAACATCAGATGAAATTGTGTGAACAGCAACTTCCATTCTTTAAACTAAAGAATCTTCAAACTCTAAATATTGTTGTCTTTATTGTTTTCTTTCCTTAGGGAATAAGGGAGGAGGACTTTCCCCCTTCTCGTAACAGTGCTATTTAATGCTATTGTGTCCCACCCTTCCTCTAACAAACACAACACAGGGTACATGGCGTGTTCTTCCCCCCACATTCCACTCCTCACTTACACCCATGACACTCTGTGATGTAAGTTAGGCAGAGGGACATTGGCTGGCCCAAAAGACATCAAGTGAGATTCATGGTCAAAGCTGGGATTTGAACTTGAGTCTCCCCCACTTGACGTCTGACACATTAATTTGTATTCCCTTCTCCTTTCATTGTATTCAGCAATATGGCACTCCAGGTTGTAAGCTCATTAGATCATAGAATCATAGAAGTGTAGAGTTGGAAGGGAGCACAAGGGTCATCTTGTCCAACCCCCTGCAATTCAGGAAACGTATGCCCAACATGGGACTTGAACCCATGACTCTGAGCTATTAGGTCATAATCCCTCTTTTTCTTTGCTGGTATTATTCTATAAAGTGCCCTGTACACTTGGGAGCATTGTACACATATTCTGTTATTATTAGCTGATCTAAATATTGACTCATTATCAGCTAATAAAACTGGTTGGCTACTATATTTTTTATATAACATTGTTTGAAAGACTTGAAGAGTTGTGTTAATTCTCTCCTCTTCCTGTGCCCTCTGGAGCGGCTTTTGAGGGTGTACAGGTAACAGTGTTGGATGCAACCCGAAGAAACAAAAGAGACTCCAGAGGAGAACTGATACAACAAAAGATTTGGAATGCATTCATGAGAGCCTACAGTTATTGGGGGTATATAGATCAAGACCTTTAATTATTAAATATCCAAAGGAGGGAGATGTCAGCATCTGGATCCCAGGCCTACCTGGGAAAACCTCATAAAAAATCACCTCTTCTGTCTGCATTTACTCACCTATCCTGTTACCATAGTCTCTCTCATTTATTTCCCCCTCTTGTTATCTTCCCACACCGTTGAAAGGTGTTCAACAGCTCCTTAGAAACAGAGGCTGTGATAATATTGACTTTATGAAAGCAACTGGAAAAGATCATAAGAAAGCGCTCCGGAGTCCGAGACATGGGGAACTCACAAGTTAAAAATTTGGCATAATTGGAATTGTTATAATTGGAATTGTATAATTAATTTGGATTGTAATTCGATTGGTAATTGGAAATATATATTGGAAAATCAATAAATATGATTTTAAAAAAAACAGCTCCTTAGAAACAGGCAACTGCCTTTTTTATTTACCGTTACTCTGTGATTGCACTAAAGAAACAATAATTTGAAGAGAAGAAATGGTTGCAAGCCATTAGCACAGAAAGGTCTGGGCTGAAAATAGATAATTTCCTAGGGGCAATTACAAATGTCTGATCCCTAGAAGAATTTAAGAAAAGTGCTTGAATCCAGAGGAATGGAATTGCAGAGGGTTTCTGGAGGGCCTCTTTCACTTTCCATGGCTCTCTTCCGAGGCCATTGAGAAGGAAGACTGAATTCAGTGCACCCCTAGGTAGGCAGGGGTTTAAAGTGTGACTGTGTGTCTGGCTCTTACCAATTCTGCTCATGGCAGGAATCGTTTAATTCATTTATTAAAGCCTTAATTGAATCAGAGCCCATCTACTCCTAAATCCTAATGACAATCTCTCTTTTTCTCTGTAGCCTTTCTTTCATTAGACTTTGGGAGTACATGCATGAAATGTTCAGATTTTAGATAAAGATCTCTAGAATCCATCTGTCTGGTGGCACAGGTGATTGGAGAGGGGAAATGATGACAGCTGCTTGCTTTTGTCTTGCTTATAATCCTCCAGACGTTCAGTTTGTCAATACGATAATTGTGTCGGGTGACATTTTTGCATTACGTTACGTCTCTTCAAGCAGTTAATGATCGCTTGAGTTGTTTTTTCCTTATCCATGCTTGGGAACTTACCCTTCTTGTGACTCGAGATCTGGGGCAAGATGTGTCATGGTTGTCTTAACACCCTCTACCGTGTTTCCCGCAGGAGAATTGCTGAGTCAGCCCAGGCCAGAGGGAGTGACTGAGATCATCTGTCCGAAGAACGGTAACGAGCGAGTGAATGTGGCTCTGGTTTACCCCCCTACACCGACAGTGATCAGCCCTTGTTCCAAGTAACCTCTGGAAGACACCTGCCTTTGCCCCTATATAAGGACACACCAAACACCCCTTAATCGAACAAGCCCTTGCTAAGCATTTTTGGAAATGTACAGCCCAGAGATGTTTCTGATTACTGGTGGGACCTGGACAACACAGCTTGGGAAATAAAGGTACAGCTATGTTGTTTTCCTTTTGTGAATGGGAAGGTATTTGCAGTGTTAGGTTTCGTTGTGTTTTTTTTAGGCTAGATCACTACAGCAAAGCTGAATTTTGGTGGAGGGTGAGTATTTCATGAGGGTTCCTTGTTTTGTTTTGTTTATTTATGTTGCAGAATTTATACCTTAAAACCTTCCGTTTATCTGTGCTTTTGAAATCCGCTTGCAACTCCTGTTCTGGGCAAACGTCAACCACGGCAGAAAAAGAACCTCACTAAGGAGCATCTCGCAGTTAGCGGCACATGGTTTATTTTTGCATGAGAACCAGTGCCCACACTGCTCTGATGACATGTGCATGAAAGAACTATGTCAGTAATGCACAGAGTGGGCAAGTAGGTGTCCAGTTTAGATTTGGGATTAAGAAAGTTGCGGTTCTGCAAACCGTTTCGAAATATCCTCCAAAGCAAACGTAGGTTTGTTTGCTCCAGCTGCTCATTTATAATAAATGTTTGTTCATTCTCATAACGTACCAGGGCTTACTAAGCTATTAAAGCCATTATTAAATAAATTATGAAGCCATTTTAAAGTAAATAATATATCTGGTTGGCCACTATGAGAACAGGATGCTTGGCTGGAGAGGTCACTGGCCTGATCCTGCAGGCTGTTCTTATGGTTGTCAAGTCACCATCATGCCCTGCATGTGAACTTCCCAGAGATGGTTACTGTTGGAAACCAAATGCTGAGTTGAACAGGCAGTCTGCTTCAGCCAGGCATTTTCTCATGCCAAGTAAACATGCATGTTTTGCCTAAGAAGAGCCTGGCTGGATCAGACCAATTGCACATCTAGTCCAGCATTCTGTTCTCTCAGTCACCCACCAGATGCCTGTGAGAAGACGGCCAGAAAGACATGAGCACAACGGTGCTCTCCCTGCTAATTGCCTAACTGTCCTTGATTTTCTTGATAATGGTTTTACCATTCAGAAGGCCAGTGAATATATATTTTGGGATTCTTAGCACCATGAACCTTGAGAATTTCTGTTCTGTCTTCTTCAAACACACAGATTAATGGGAGTTGGTGTGCTGAAAGGCTGTGCGCTGGGGTGGACACAAATCTGTAGCCTGCCTGAATTGATCCTTACCATCGGCTGGGGTTGGAGTGGTGTGTTTCCAAGAACTCTGTCCGGAGGCTTATTGAAGCAAGAAACACAGCAAAGCACCCTCATCCTGTGCTGCTCTTGGAACTTGTATACAAGACAGTCTGAAAACTCTGGGTGGTTTTAATTGCTTCGTAAGCCTGGAAATGAGAGCATTGTTGACTGACAGCGATGCGCTGGGATTGAGAACTCTGTGGACCTGTATTGTGCACTTGTTTGGACCCATTGGTGAATGTAAGATTGTTCTCGGTGTGGTCGCTATTGAGATGTAGCTGAAAGATATATCTGCTGAAAAGGAACTGTTGGCAACTCGGGTAAGTTTTGACTTTGTCGCTGTGTTCCTCAGGGCTTACTCAGGGTTTGCAAGGGCAAGGCACCTGCAACTGGCCTTTTCTGCAGGGAAGAGACCTGCCATTCTTGCAATGAGAATATCCTTAGCTTCTCTGCTAATCTCTTGATTGCCATTAAAGCAATAGGAAAGATGGCTTAAGAAGTGGTGTAGCATGGGTTGTCAGGGCCCAACAAAAATCTGTTCCCAAATTAATCTTCCTTAGCAAAATTAAACAATTGTTTTTTGTTTTGATACTGTCATGGCTTACTGCTTATTACAAATATATTACTGGTTGAGGGAAAAGGGAGAAATGCATAGACATTTCATTCCATAAAACAGCTCAATTTGGGGCAGTTTGATTAAAATTTTCTCCTTTTTATTTCAAAATAGACAGAAAACCAAATGCCACATCCTCCATCTCACAGATTCCAGCATTTTAGTTGTTTAATTGTCTGCCTTCTAATGACCAGCTGCTTAAGTCATCAATTTAATAATAATACTATGTACAAAGGTAGCGTACAAAAATTTAAAACGAAAGGCAAGCCCTGCCCACAAACTTACAATCTAGTACATTTAACTAATTTTGTATACTACTGAAACTTCACTAAGTGCTTTTTGAGATAATGAAGTAAAAAAAAAAGTAGAATTAAAGAAGCAAAAGCTATTCAATGTTGAAAAGAAAGAGCATCCATATGACATCAATGCCAAAAGCAAAATGACCTCTACACAATGCATGGTGTGTTCCTAATAGGCAGCCCCATCCATGTAAAATGTGCCGCCCCTTTAGTTTAAAATTGTCACCTACTAATTAAAGCATTTGTTGATTAAGTGAGATGGATACAACTTTACAACCCTACATATAATAATTCCTAATTATCCTCTGAAAGTTAGACGCTTGCTTTATAACTGGTACAATTGAGGGCGGGGAAATGAATGTGGTGGAGAAAAATTCATTACTGTGTAATGAAATTGCTCACATGAAAGGAAAGCAAAAATGTCAGCTAAGTCTACTCAGCCTTTCTGTTCTGCACTTGTGTGCAGATACTTATCTGGCTAGTTTAGCTGCAAGCTTAGTTTGTCTTGTTAGCCTGGTATAGGTCTGGGTTCTGCTCAGGCTTGGGGATCAGAAACCTTTGTTGTCTGCAGACAGAAGTGGATCTCTTTTGTCCTCGAGAATAATTTAAACGTTTCATATATCCTGGCTTAGTTTGTGGGGAGGGTGGTGGAGCTGGCAGGTGAGTTGGAGTGCTTGACATCAGTTCACCTAAACGCAGCAAATGCAGATTTCCCTGCTTAATTTTGCTTGTTGAAGAATAACCGTGCCCTTTCTCTAAGCATGTACTTGCACATACTGATGACTCTTGTGGTTCTCATCCATAACAATGGTAAAATTGCACCCTGCCCTTCTGCCTTTAAAAAGATTCTACGGTAGATTAAAGTGCATATACAATCACACAAACGTAATCTGCTAAATCCAATCAAATATAAAACCAACACACTAATATCACATAGTAGCAAGAAGAAGAAAGTAAATTTGTATATAAATTGCATCCCTCCCTCCTTCAGAGATTATTTGGAACAGAAATACTTAAATTGATTTCCTGAAGCAGAGGGAAATGGGTGACAGGAGAGCAGGACTGGGGGATCTTTGGCCCACCAGATATTTGCTGAACTGCAACTCCCATTAGTTCCAGCAAGCATGGCAAATGGACGGGGAAGATGGGAGTTGTAGTTCAGCAACATTTGGAGCACCACAGGTTCCCAATATCTGCCGATACATGACAGTTGGTCATCTGTCATTTGTGATCTAGTTGAGATTCCTTCATTGCAGGGGGTTGGACTAGATGACCCTTGGGGTCCCTTCCAACTCTATGATCTGGTGAGCAGGAGTGGGGACAAATCTGTATCCCAATTTGTGAGCTTCAGCTTGCCACAAACTACATGCTTCTTATTCAACTATCTTCACTGTATGAACAGTCTTTCCCCATTAAAAAACATGTTCCTGTCTTCAGTTTAATCTTAAGGGAACAATCTCTTCCTGCACAAATTATGTTTCCTTTTGGTTTGCTTTGGAGGCGAATTTAAAGGCTGGCTTCCATCTGTTTGCTGTCTTCAATGTGTTGGAGGCAGCTAGGAGGGAGGGAGTTGAGTAAATCTCAGCAAGGCAGAGTTATAACACCACAAAATCTGGATAAGAAGGTCTGGATCAGGGATCAGCTGGATATTGATTATAAGCTCCTAAAAGCCCGTTGAGCTTCTTTGGGGAAAGGAAAATACTTGCTGTAGAATGTAGGCTAGTTGCTCTGCAGACAAGAAGCATTCTTCCTTCCTCCTGTTGGTTGGGTTATGTTTGGCCGTCCCTTAGAGGCCTAGGGAGCAAACAATGACTTCTTCTCTTTTTGCTGCTTCGCTGAGAATAGTCTTTAGGCTCCTTGGGCCCTCTTGTCAGTTTTGTTAGGAACTTCCTTGAGTCAGCAGCTCAGCACTAACAAGACTGCTGAGCTATGTGGAAATCCAGGAAACATTGGTTACCAAGATAGCAGAAACTAGATAAGCCAGTGGTTTGCTAAAAGACTTGGTCATCCCAGGCCTGGCAGAGAATGCGATGCTATCTACTAGCAGCATGTGAGTTGCACTCCACCTACTGATAACCAGCCACAAACAGGGGGAAGAGTATTACAGGGCTTATTTTAAAACTCGAGATGGTCACCCTTAGCTGAGACTGCCACTAGGATCTCCAACTGTGAGCATTATCTGTGAATGCTAAAAACAAAAAAGTGGTTTTGGAGAGGTGTGTGTGTGTGTGTGTGTGTGTGTGTGTGTGTGTGTGTGTTTTGAATTGGATTTACGTGTCCTTAACACTGTTCTATAGGAACTGTAGTAGGGGTGTTTGCCTAAGTCTTCCTGATAACTTCCCAAGTTTTTACAAATGGGAACATTAGCCTTGTCTGATGGATAGACGCCCTAATTTCTTTGAGAAGTACAATGTGAGAAGTTTTGCTCTTAAAAGGCAATGCTCTGCTTGTGACAATTATGAATGTGTGGAATGTTTATGATTTGCTTCTTGTATATAAACTTCCTCTTGTTCTTTCTTTTAGTTTCCCCATAGGAAGAAATTAATAATTCTGTGGCTGTAATGTGCTGTGGAAAAGGACGTAAAATCAAAACTGGAAAATACCTCTTCAGATGGATGCTTTCCCAGAGACTGAGCATATAACTTAACCCCAGAAGTGAAATGGTTTTTAAAGTAATATATTAAGTTGCAGATGAATGGTGGACTAAAGGATTCATCACTCGAACCTCAGCCTCAGGATCATTCTTTAGCGAAGAGCTGCTTGCCAACAGAGTAGGTTGAAAAACTTCTCAGGGATTATGTTCAATGTGCAGTTTAAAAGCCACAGCTGCCGTTGATGACAGCAGTATCGGGGGCACTCTGTTTCCAAGTCTGTCAAATGTGAAAGAGGATCACTGCTGAAGTTCACTGCTGTTCAGCAATTTGTTTGTTTGTGTGTTTTTTTTAAGTGTTAATCTTTATTTTTCTAAGTTTTTAATTATCTATGCAGTTTAGAATTAATTTGACACTGGGTACAAAGTTCAGCATGGAGATTGTGCTAAATCAGCTGCTGGGTTCTGGATGTGATGTCAAAATAATGCATGTATGTATCTATTGTTTAAACGCCTGCTTTGTGCACATACATACACATAACACACATACAAGCACAAACACACAATCTTCAATTTCACTGCAGTTTCATGGTAAAATCCACCTCAATAAACACTAGCACAGATTCTTCTGGGAATGCTTCTGCCTCCACAACAGTTGAAGCAGTACTTGAAAGAAGCAAATGTGGTTTTGAGTTTTCTCCCTCTTGTGAGTGGAACAGGTTGATGTGGTGGAGAGGGGGAATACAGCCTTAGTTAAACTTTATTTGTGGAGTATCCAGTTGAGTGGACAGATGTGAAGTAAGCCAGGAATCATTCATCCCTAAACAATGCTAAGAATAATTGACCAGGGGGGGAAATTGAATAATTGAATTGAGGTGGAAATAATTGACAAGGAGCAAGATTCAGCATGGAGATGGACACGCCTCAGTCCTCCAGCCACTTGGGAGCCTAGAGAAAGCAATTCAGTTTACCTTCAGTGTATTGAAATTAAGCACTGGAATACTAGCAGCTAAAATGCAGCTCATGTTGCAACGAAGTTGACCTCAGTTTTTTCTTTTCTAAACTATGGATCACACTGGCTTTATTCATAATGTCCATCATGCTGGGGTGGGGATTGGTGCAGTGTCCTACAAAACGTGGTTTGTTTTCAAAAGAATGTATTAGTCTGTGGCCTACTGTAAACATCGCCTGAGTTATGTATAGTTATGGCACTACACTTTAAGCCCTTCTGACAATGGCAGCACCTTCTGCCCATATGGTTAGAGCAGCATTTGTACCACATTTGCTAGATTAGGAAACTTAATTATGACCCCACCATCCAATCTTGCAACACAGTCTACCTTCAGCACATCAGTGGAAGCCGTTGGTGTTACTGGAATGGTTCAGGAAAGCCACAGAACGGAGGCAACCACACTACTCAGCCCTCGAGATTATTCCCTTGTTTGAAAAATGCAGCCAACAATCTGTAATACCCACTCTTACAAGTAAACATCACATTTTTAAAAATGTAGCGGCATTTTAACATGTAAATTTGAGGTGGATTTCCATGGGGAAATCATAAAACAGTTGTTGAATTTTAAGTTTAGCTGAGGAAAAGATATACCTCATTTGAAAAGTGGTTGAAAAGGGGACATTAATCAACAAATGTGTCTGGTGTTATAAGTGAACTTTTGAATCCCAGTGGCTAATTTTTGTAGGTGTGTGTTGAAAGATGTCCGCCACCCCCCACTTCAAAGTCACTCCATTCGACAACTGTTGTGTACACGGTTAATTGGGGGGATTGGCTGCAGTTTTCTGTTGTATTTTGGGTCTTGTGGGCAATTTCAGGTCTAGTGTGAACTTAAGTGGAACATTCCCAGATCTTAATTACCTTAGCGCACCAGGAGCATGTGCTAAGAAGATGTTCACAAGCAGAATTTGGTGCAACATCACCTAGTAAAATAGTTTGGGCTTCAGAAATGTATTGTTTAGGTTTGCCTTAAGTAGGCTTGAGCAAAACTTGGTCATTCTGTGGGAAAGTGCCAAAACAGCAGTGCTTAACCAGGCTTCAGCACCACTGAATTTCTGGCAAATACTAGTTGAGATGAGTTTTCTAAGTGTACCTTCATTCTTCAGTGCAACTTCCTAGGTAGCTCTGACTTGTGTAAGGAGGAGCACAACTTGACATGAGTTTTCCTTCTCAAAGCCAAAATGAAGGTTTTTTTTGTGGGTTTTTTGCACCTATTAAAGTACAGTAGATCTTTGCCAGCAATGGGAGATTGACTCTTTCCTGATGTCAGCCTAAACATGGGTGCCGTTTAGTCCTCCTTGTTTTTCAGGCTATTGACTAAAAACACTCACCAACATCGCACTGGAGCGGCTGAGGCAAAACACTTGCTGCAGTTGTCTGAGAACTTTTAAGAGCAAGTATAATTTTTAAAAATCATTTTTTTGCTATGCAGGACATTTCAATACAGACACTGCAGCCAGACAAAGATATTTTGGCTGGCAGAGTGTCTCGACAAGATCCTGTTGTGGTAGTATCGGTGGAAGACCTCTGCCAGCTTTACTGGGAAGAGGGCGAGGTTTTGCTCTGTGAGGCACAAAAAAATCAATCAATCTATTCCTCTTAAAACTGCTGGGGAATTGCCCTTGGAATCAGTCACGTTTTCTATTCCTAGGTTCCATGACAGGAAAATCTGTTTCCTGGATATGCACCGCAGTGCTGCCAAAGAAAACGTGTGCTGTTTTTAATTCCTCAAAAGATTCTCTTCTCTTTGACCCACCTTTGATTCACTTCTGGAAGGCCAAAAAAGGGGTGTTTGGTGTAACATGGGTGGTGATTGTTCAGCAAGGGGCATTGGGGGGGCGGCTATACTTATAGCTTATCTGTTAATTCTCCATATTACAGCACAGACTTCTTTTTTTTTACAAGAAAAAAGAAAAAAAGAAGAAAAAATATTCTCACCCAAGACAAAAACCTGAGAATAAAAGTAATATTACAACTTGATTTTCCTCTGACTATTTATTGACACAACTGTAATTTGTATTTTTGCCTGTGGAGGCCACAAATAAATAAGTTGAAGCAGGCTTCTTTCCCCCACTTTCCAAATTTGCATTGCAAAATGTGAACAGCAGTACTTTTTATTTATTAAGAAAGGTTTACAGAAGACTTAATTGTAAAACTTTTAGGCAGTGTGCACAATAAAATTAGAATACAATGAGCAGTACCATAATACCTTTACTGGGGGATTAATTAAAAAGCCATAGTAGTAAGCAAGCTTTTGACTTCAACCTGAACTCTTGTTTTGGCTGCACATTAACCAAAAGAAATGATGGGCATGATGTAAAGTTTGCTGTTGGAATGCATGAGGTGTTGTGGAGACTTGCCCTAGTTTAGGTTGTACTCTGTGCAGAAAGATCACAGATTGCAGCACAAGTCCTGCCAGGGCAAAGAAGCAATGGCTGAAATTCCCTTTGAAAATACAAAAAGCCAGCAGTGATTCAGATGTCTGTCTAGGAATACACATATGGAAAATATAATTTTTTAGGAAGCGGTCGCTGCTGAACTTTAGAGTAGATAGCCGCCCTTTAATTGCATTCTAGAGATCAAAGTTTTCATTGTTGCCTACAGGAAGTGATGGGACAAATCCAGAACGTGAAAATTAATTTTGTGGAGGCAAACATTCACATTACAAAACGTGGTTTTCAAGAGACTTCCACCAGTAAATCTGAGGAGGAGAATGACTCCACTAAATAATGAGAGACAGTTTAGATTTTCCTAATGTTGGAGAAATCCCAGCTACTACTGTTTTTGGCTTGCATAAATGTGAATCCAAATCACAGTGCTGTTGCATGCATCCCTTCCATGAGATTCCCAAATACCATCATATGCCCTCCAGATTTTTTGTGATCAGAGCCTTATGCAAACAACGCTGTCGGTTTGGACAGGAAAGATGGAATTAAATTCCCTATGTTGCAAATCTTCTACAAACTGATGAAAAACATGACCCCAAGCAATACTAACGTACATTTTTTAAAGAAGCATCTAGTGGGAAAGCTATTATATTCACGGGTTATAAATAGAGGGCGAGATAAAAAAAAAAAAACAAGCAGGGTTTTTCTGCATTATACAGCAAAGTGTATAAAGTCGCTACACTCTTAATGTTACCCCAAGTTTCTAAAATACAAGTTTTTTGTGTTTTATGAACTGATTATACCTTTGCACCTCAAGAGGAAATCTCTGATTCCACACCAGCCGATAACTGCTAAAATCTCTTCAGCTATTTGAGGTCATTTTAGCAAATGACATTGACAATCATGGTTGCCTTGGCAAAGTAAAAACCTGTTGCTAGAGAAACCAGACATGTCATTGTTCACCTGGTTTTATCTCTTCGTAATCTAGACTCCTGTCCGTCACTGTTTATATTTCTTTCTCACGCTGCTTAAGAGGCTACCAGCTAGAATTGATGTTTCAAGAGAACAGACAAATTCATGGATGGGAAGGCTAACAGTGGTTACCAGCCGTAATGGTTATGTTCTGCCTCCACTGTTAAATGCTGTTGCACTCAGGTCCTGATTTGCCAGAGGTATTTGGTTGACCCCTATAAGAACAGAGTGCTGTACAAGATAGGCCCATTACATTGACCCAACTGCAAGGCTTTCTCCATGTTC
This sequence comes from Lacerta viridis, assembly GCA_900245905.1. Lineage (NCBI taxonomy): Eukaryota > Metazoa > Chordata > Lepidosauria > Squamata > Lacertidae > Lacerta > Lacerta viridis. The sequence goes on along the minus strand of OFHU01002558.1, from coordinate 751,017 downwards.
TTAGAATCATAGAATCATAGAGTTGGAAGAGACCACAAGGGCCATCCAGTCCAACCCCCTGCCAAGCAGGAAACACCATCAAAGCATTCTGCTTAAAGACCTCCAAAGAAGGAGACTCCACCACACTCCTTGGCAGCAAATTCCACTGCCGAACAGCTCTCACTGTTCTTATAAGAGTTCTGGGGCCCAATGAACAAATTTCTTGCTGAGCAGCAATTTCCCCTCTCCACAGCAAACCCACCCAGAGAAATTGCTTGGTCCCAATGGTCTGGCATTTTCCAGAAGGCCTGGAGGAACAGTTAAGACTGAGAGATGCTGCAGGCAGGGAACAACTGAGCCACAAACCATGAATCAGAAAGTCCCCATTTCTGCCATGACCTTCCTAGGTGACTTTAGGCAAGCCATTCCCCCTCAGCCTAACCCCGCTTGCAAAAGCACACAGTCACTCAGCTTTATGCTCAGATACTGGAAGGGAGTCAAGTTATGAGGTAGGTGGTGGTTTTCTCAAAAGGAAAATAATTGGATTGCTCCAGTAAGCCTACACATTAAGCACTGAAACAATTCTGCTCCCAAAGGAAAGGAGCACTGTGCAGTGCATGTAAATACCCTGCTAGGAATGTTTTTTTGAGGGGGTTCTTAATATGTTCTACAAGGAAAAGAAAACATGGGAAGACATGCACTCACAGCATTTTCCTAACATTTCTGTCAGCCTCTCCAAAACAGTTGCCTTACTTTTTGCAGCAGGTATGCATATTCCAAGTTTTGCAAGACACTGGCAGTTAGTGGTAGTGGTGAAACAAATGGTTATTTCCCCTTGTCTTTTCAGGACAACTGACAGTTGTTGTTGTTGTTGTTGTTGTTGTTTAGTCGTGTCCAACTCTTCGTGACCCCATGGACCAGAGCACACCAGGCACTCCTGTCTTCCACTGCCTCCCACAGTTTGGTCAGACTCATGTTGGTAGCTTCGAGAACACTGTCCACCATGTCGTCCCCTTCTCCTTGTGCCCTCCATCTTTCCCAACATCAGGGTCTTTTCCAGGGAGTCTTCTCTTCTCATGAGGTGGCCAAAGTATTGGAGCCTCAGCTTCAGGATCTGTCCTTCCAGTGAGCACTCAGGGCTGATTTCCTTAAGAATGGATAGGTTTGGTGCTCACTTCGGCAGCACATATACTAAAATTAGAATGGGTAGGTTTGATTTTGCAGTCCATGGGACTTTCAAGAGTCTCCTCCAGCACCATAATTCAAAAGCATCAATTCTTCGGATCAGCCTTCTTTATGGTCCAGCTCTCACTTCCATACATCACTACTGGGAAAACCATAGCTTTAACTATATGGACATTTGTTGGCAAGGTGATGTAGTAGTTGTACAAGGTGATGTACAGTTGTAGCAGAGTTATTCCTAGAAGGGTGGGGAAAGCTGGTTCCCAGCAGCTGTGGGTCTTCCAAAGCCAGGATACATTCACATGCATAAAGGTTACCTAAAGCTTTCCATTCACCTACTGCTGTAATAGTGGGTGGTGTAGTAAACATTTTCCAGTGGAAGCTGAATATCTTATCAGGTGATGGATGATTAGCTTTCTCCCTTTCCCACTGGCAAGTTTATTCAAACACACAATTCCCCTTGTGGGCACACCTGCTGCCTACATGCTACACAGAACAAGAGTAAGTACCGGTACATCGCTTACCAGTGGAAAAACCGAAGACGAAGACACAAGAAAGATGCTACACAGAACAGGATTTGATTCTGCTTGCGTAAACTGGTTCTAATAACTACTTGTGAAGGGAGATACCTAGCAGTACACAATGCCTGCAAGGGACCGAAGTGTTTAAAGAAATAAGGGCCGCTGGGTGGGGTGGGGAGGGGAGATGACGTTTGCCTATACTTGTTGCTGTGGGCACCATTATCACTGGATTCCATTCCTTGTGTAATGTCAAGAATGTGCTTTATTTCTTACTCGGGCACCACAATTACAAGCAGATGCAGAGACAGATTAGCCAATCAAATAAGTGCTATTATCTTCCTGATTTGCCACTGCCATGGACTGTTTTACTCTTAGGAAAGCACATGAGCAAATGTAACGAGGATTCCCATAGGACATTATCTCTTGAGAATGAAAAATAAAACCCAGGATTTCCTTCTGTGCAGTGAAGTTTAGAAGAGTTAAAATAATGGATTTAGCTTCCTGGGTAGCTGAAGCTTTTTGGACTGAAATATGCTGTGTGTGTGTGTTGCTTGCAAGCGAGTCACTGTTTCCTTGGCTACCGCAACAAACAAGGCCACAAGCAGGCACTGGAGCCAGAAGAAAGATAAACTCTAAACTCTACTTGGCAATTCCAAAGTGTGCGGAAAGAGCAACAGGGACAAAAAGTGGAAAACGTCGAGATATTTGGTATGGGCAGATTTAGCTGAGACATTTATGTTTCTTTACCATCTCCAATGAGGAAACCATGCCTATTTCTTCAGGGGCTCAGGGACCGGTTGGATTTGGAGTCGACACATCCATTCAATGGCATCCCAAAGGAGATCAAACACTCTGTATGCCAGTATATTTCAAGGCCGACTCCTATCGCCAGAGGTAAGCGGTCTGCTTGTTGTGCCTGGGAAATATTTCGCCCCAGACAAAAATGGCACTTGATTAAAAATTGCTTTGAAATGAGTGTCTTAATGAATAAGTTGCTGTCGTTTGTCACTTATGAAGCACCTAAATATTTATAGGTGCTGTACGGAAATTAAAGGACAGGACAGTCCCTGCCTGCAGGCACTCAATCTAAAAGTCAAGGAGAGACTAGAGGAGACAAGAATAGGGAGGGAAGAGAGAAATAAACGAGTCCAGGCACTAATTATTGAAGTTACATCATCTCAGAAGTATCATCCGTCCTGGACATGTGGGCCTCCCTCTCTTTAAGCACACACACATACAATCCAGCAGTCTTTACCATAGCTGTCAACCCTCCCTGCTGTTTCCCAATGCTATAAGGGAATTTCCCGCCAAAAAAGGGAAAGGTTGACAGCTATGGTCCTTACTAGTTTCCTGACTGATGGCTTCTCTTCGGTTCTGCAGTCCCAGAGCAACTGGCAGCTGGAACCCAGCGTACTTTCCGGCAGGGAAGGGAGAAGGGCGTTCCTTGCATCTGCTCCTTTTCTAGCCTACCGATGGGGCCGTGTTGGTCTCCATATTTCCACAATGTTCTCCTTTGAGAGGCAGGGTGCCATCTCTTGGTCCTCAGGTTGGTGGCAGAGCCTGTGGTGCCCTTCCCTTCAGTTCAGAGAGTGGTGCCACACCAAGTTACCACTAGAATGTACAGAGCAAAACTAGGACAACAAGGCATTAAATTACATTGCAGGCTAAATACAAAATCTATGCTCCATGTTCACGTTTTCCGCAGATACTTATGCTGCCACCCTGAAGCCAAAACCAGATGTTTCACTCAGCACTCAGAAGTAAGTGGCACTCTTTGAGAAGAAAAATGTTTGGTTTCACATTTGCTTTGAAAACCCTTTATAATTGTACAGTAACACATGAGTAATGCTTCTTGCCACCAGAGGGCATCGCTTGCCCTCTGGTGGCAAGAAGAGGGAAAATATTAAGAGCAGGAATTGGCCTGAATACAGTGTGCTGATTTAAAAATGTACAAAAATTGTTTCAGTCTTTTTGCATTCGACAGCCATTTCACCTATGTTTATACTTCCTCTCTCCTTCTCTTTTTAATATTTCATACACACACCTGCCAACTGAGGATAACACTTAATAAATCTGATGAAGCAAACTGAACACACACATACAAAAACACAGGCCAGTTTCTGATTTAAGATTACTGCTCAGGCCCAGGAACCAAAAGTGACCCTCAAGATTATCCCTGAGCCATGCCCCATTTCCCCATATCTTAATACCTTTTCTCCCCATAAGGCCCAATCACCCACTAATGTACTTGTTGGCCTGATTCTATGTCCCCCTTGGGTGCTTTTACCTGGCTGGAATGTGTCTTGCATATGATGTAATGCCTCGTTAGCCTGGAGGATTTTGTGTGTGTGTGTGTGTGTGTGTGTGTGTGTTCATGCACCTATGCATAAAAACCTCTGGCTTTTGCATGGCTAGAATTCATCCTACTTCTCAGTTCTGTTGCCTCTGATCCAGTGCCGGATTTATGTATAAGCTAAACAAGCTATAGCTTAGGGCCCCACTCTCTTGGGGGCCCCAAAAAATTTAAAGGGAAAAAACCAACTGGATGTACATTCCCAAAATATAAAATAAAAAGCAAATAGAATAAAACCTACATACAGCAACAGTGTTTTGTGTTGTGTAGGCTCCTATGATGTAAGTAATGGGCCTGCTAGCCTGCTCCCTAAAATATCACTGGTTTGCTCATTTCTATATATAGGGTGCCTACATTCTGCATGTGCAAATGGCTTTAGATACCTATTAGGTCCATAAATTACCATATAGCATATATTCAACACAAAAAACAGTGACAATTTGTTATTGACAAAGGACAGCTGGACATATAAAGGGCCCCAGTACCTTCAGTAGCTTAGGGCCCCATCAGACCTAAATCTGGCCCTGCTCTGACCCCAGCCACCACTAGCAGAAGGTAACCTACAAGGGAATGTGACCCCCTGGGCTGAAAAACACTCCCCACCATGTTTTAGCTCTGCCTTACCATCCCTATTCTTTGACCATTTTATCTATTTACTAATTTATTATTATGTTGTACCTTACTTTGGGGGTGGGGGGACAAATTGGCCCATGGTGACCTCACTGAAGGCCGCATTTCAAAGTTGATGTGGCAAAAACTTTCTTTTTATAGGACACATTTTGGAGAGGCAAGGTGGTGACACAAAAACCTTTTGTCATAGCAAGGCAGCTGCAGGAGCAGCCAGTAATGCACACAGTATTTAAATCTGAAAATGGGAGGATGTGTGGAACCTTGACTAGTCAGAGAAAGCACCTCTTGAAATCACAGCAAGAAACCTGCATATTATTTTTAAAATTAAACATTTTGGAGGGGCCCTTGGGGAATCACAAAAAAACTGTCAGTCATCATGGTGTCACAGCAGCAGGGGACCTATAGAAGCAGTCAGTATCTTATACAAACAAACAAACAAACAAACCTGAAAGATCCTTTTGAATTAGGAGAAAGGACTTGGAGGCCACAAAACACCCCAAGGGAGTCAGATACGGCTCACGAAAGCTTATACCAAGAACAAACTTAGTTGGTCTCTAAGGTGCTACTGGAAGGAATTTTATTATTTTTATTTTGTTTTAACAAAAGGAGGTGAGCATCACTGATATGCAGTATTAATAAAAATACCTACATTCACCCACTTATTCAAAACAGCCTTCCAATTGCTAGAGGGTGTTAATGTCCAGCAATGCAAAAATTATTGGTTGATAAATATCAACATGGTACATGCACATTTATTTAAATTTTATGGATCTGTTAAAGAGCAGATCAATGGACAATTTTATTAGTTTTCAAGGAAGTCATAACAAATTATGTACTGTAACTTCTTAACAGGTGAAAGAGTGCGAAAAAAATCATCCAGAATGTGCAGCACCCCAAAGTGGAAACGGTTTAACCCTTCCAGCTACCAAAAATACATTGCTTACCAGTGGAAAAACAGAAGACACAAGCTGCAAAAGGAAAGATGGCATTTCCAGATTCTCTATTTGTACCCTACTATAATATTATGAGAATATCATGAAATAGAAACTATATTACATTTATTAAAAATGGAGATAAAAAAGTCAGCGCCATACTTTGAAAGCTCTCCTATAGCCTATAGGTTTTCTGAAGTTTGTACACAAAAGATCAGCAATCCTCTTGCGTGGACAGCATGACAGTACTAGAGGAGTATTAACATCACGTAAGAAATGTAAACGACCAGTTCTGCTCGCTCTTCACACTTGCTGTAATTAAGGATTTGGTGAGGCAAAGCAGGAATCTGAGCGAGGAAGGGCCACGCCCCCTGACGTTGAAGCGCATTGCCTACTGAGAGCGGGAGTTCTCCACGTGACGCTTGACGGGCCGCCAAAGGAGGAGGAGCCGCCAAACAGACGCGTTCTGTTCTGAAATGGGCGGGAGGAAAAGAGAGGCGGGGCACCGGACAAAGACGAGCGGTAGCGGCGGCGCGCACGCGCACTTCCTCCTCCAGGGCGCCTCAGTTGTTAAGATCAGGGTAGGGGCGTTCCTATCCTAGGTCCCGCCTACGCGTCAATCGTCAGGTTTAGGTGGGTGGAGCCGTGCGAACACAGGCTCTCCGGTTAGTTTGCGTCACTTATCCCGCCCCCTTGTGCTGTTGTGTGTCTATGTGACGCTGCTGCTGCTTTTGATCTTCTGGCGCCCACCCGCGCGCGGGGACTGCCGCGCCACAGCGGAAGAGAAGGGAGCGCCGGAATAAGAACGTGCCGACGTCGCAGCAGCAGCAGGCGCGAGCGCCAGAAGAGAACGAAGGAGTGACAGAAGCCGGCTTGCGGGTGAGCCTTGCCGCGGAGAGGCTTCAGAATGGGAATCGCCCTTCCTCCTCCTCCTCCTCCTCCTCCCCACCGTGGCGTCATTGGTCCAGCTCGCGCGTGGCGCCCGGCAAAAGTCACGTGAGGCGGCATTAGCCGTTTGAAGGAGGAATGGCGCTCGCGCGCGAGGGGGGAGGGGAGGAGAAGAGTCCTGTTTAACGGTCTCAAATCACCACCACCCAGGGCCAAACTTGTGGTGTTTCTTCTTCTTCTTCTTCTTCTTCTTCTTCTTCTTCCTTCTTATTATTATTATTATATTTATCTTTTAAGCTTCTAGAGCGGTTCACAACATAAAAATACAATAGGGAAAACCCCCCACAAAATAGATAATAAAAACAAGCCAATAACCGCCCCCCGCTCCCACAAGACATTTGAAAGGGTTGTGCAACCATAATACTCGTGAGAACAGTGCCTTTATGAAGTCAGCCAAAATGCCAAAGCATATCACGCAAGGTTTCAGGTTCTCCAGAGCTCGTCAGGCTGGAGGGTAAACAAATATGAGGTGAAGTTGATGGAGCAGCGTGCATGTTTATTGTAGACTGGTTTTTGTTTTGTTTTTTTGTAACATTCACACACAGAGACACCCATTTAATGTGTATTTGCTGTTTCCAAGTTTGTTTTTTTAATGAATGGATTTTCCATGAAACTACCGGTAATCCTTTTTAAATGGGGAAATAATGTGGGATTCTGGTGACTTGGATCTTGCAAGAGTCGTAAAATATATGGTACAAAGCAATAGATAGTCAAATGTCTATTTGACATTTGACTATCTGTTGCTTTGTGCCACACACAAACCTACTATGTAGGTTTCCATCAAAGCCTTTTATTTATTACTATTTATGTACTGTATTTCATAAAATCTATACAAAACTTGATAATTAAAGCCAACAACTCAAAGCTGTTTACAGAATCGGTTGTCTCAGGATGTTGGTGTACCTCTAAGCATTTTTAATGATATGGGGTAAAGCCTTGCACTCCTTGGACAAAGATCAGCGTAGAAATGGGGGGGTGGGGGTCCTAAATAAGATGTATGACACAGATACAAAGTAATGGAATTGTTGTTGTTCAGTCGTGTCCGACTCTTCGTGACCCCATGGACCAGAGCACGCCAGGCACGCCTATCCTTCACTGCCTCTCGCAGTTTGGCCAAACTCATGTTAGTAGCTTCGAGAACACTGTCCAACCATCTCATCCTCTGTCTCATCCTCCATCTCATCCTCTGTCATCCTCTGGAATACAGCAATATTATTCACATAGGAAATGGAAATTTAATCATGCACCTAAAGCACTTAATGCATTATCTGTCTCAACAGTAACACTAATTCTGTGTAGAATGAAATAGATTTGAGACCAGAAGATAAATATAAAGGGTATTTGACTTATTTATCATATACATAGGCCACCCTTCAGCCAAAGTTCCCAGGACGGCATTCAGTTTATACTAAAATACATAATTAAATATTAATATAATCTAAACATTATGATAATATATAAATAGCCAGCAGCATGACAACATAACTTACAGTATTGTGTTTAAATCGCTTCAGGGTGCCTCATGGGAAGCTATTCATAAGTAAAATAATGACAGTTGATCCCTTAAAAGTCTGCTGGATCAGATTCAGCCAGTGGTGAAAATATATTGATGGGATAAGAGGTATCCACTAGAAAGAAATTCAACAGTTCACGTACTGTGACCAAGGAAGTTCTGCTATGATATTGTGGCACCAGCGACAGTGGAACTATCAGTGAGAATGCCCCAGCAGATCTCAGACCATTGACTGGCACACTAAATCAGACCCACAAAGCAATATTGACCATGATTTCATTCATAAAAGAAAAATGATTTCAAAAGTTATATATGTATGGGGAGGGGAGAGGTTCCAGACTATTACAACTCTGGGGTTTTCTTTATATAATGCCCTGGATCAGGTATAAAGTGTTATTAGTTTATATATAGATCAGCAAATCAGGTATGTGTTGAATAAAATTACTTATTTTAAGCTTTGGAAGTTAAGGTTGATTGATATAAACTTGATTGTCTTGTATCATTAACACATAGCTTTCCAGAGTAAGCGGCATTATATATTTTATTGTCAAGAAAAGAATAAAAAGAAAACCATGTCTGGTTCAAGTGACTTCAGTGACCCAGTTTACAAAGAGATTTCTCTGACAAATGGCCATATCAACAGAATGAGCAGAGACGAACTTAGAGCTAAACTTGCTGAATTCAAGCTTGACACCAGGTAAGCGTTTGTCAGGTGTTTTTCTTCTTTGAGGATACATATGCATTTCTTATTTCATATGTAAATAATAATTAAAAAATTATTCATATGACTGGGTTGTCCTAGGCCTAGCCAATGTGGGTGGCTTCTAACAAAATAACAGTCGGACCTTGGCTCCCGAACGCCTTGGGAGTCGAAAGTTTTGGCTCCCAAACAATCGAAAACCGGAAGTGAGTATTCTGGTTTTCAAACATTCTTTTGGATGCCGAACATCTGACGGGGCTTCCACAGCTTCCAATTGGCTGCAGGAGCTTCCTGCAGCCAATCTGAAGCCGCGCTTTGGTTTACGAACATTTCAGAAGTTGAATGGACTTCCAGAACAGATTCTGTTCGACTTCCGAGGTACGACTGTATTTTAAAACAAAATAAAACATCAACCATTAAAACTTCCCTGAGCAGGGCTGGAATGAGACCAGTATGGTCACCTATTATGGATCCCTAATTCTTACAAGCTTTTTACTGCCTGAAGAATAAGTGAAATTAGAGGGAAAGTTTATCATTTGTTAGTTATTTAGAGTACATTATAAATGGAATGGAACTGAAGACTTGGTGAAAAAACTGAGGATTTGAGATACTCAGTTTGATAGTTACATCTGCTTCCAGTGATGTAATTTCTGAACACATGACTTGTTGCATAATTTGTAATTTCAAAGTTTGCAGTATAAGTCTGTATATTTTTCATTTATACAGCAAAAGGAACATGTAAGAGAAGTTCCAAATAGCCTTCCTGAAAGGTTATCCTGGTAAGAAAAGGGAATTGAAGGGAGAATAACAACTAGGAAGAAACTCAATAGGTTGGTTTGGATGTAATGATAAACAGTTTGCCGTTGTGTGCACAAGTCTCAGAATTACACACTCCTCCACTATACTACCCATTCTAGCTGGAGCTGATGGGAGCTGTAGTCCAAAGGATCTGGAGGGCAGTAGGGTGGGATTGGTGGTTTAGCATTATAGCCAAACCCTAAATTGGTTAATGAGCTATGATTAGCTGAAATAAACTTCTTAGCTGTGTACATAATTGGTACTATTTCTATTTTGCGATTAATTCCTGTCCTATCATCTATCGCTGCAGCTTGCCTGGATATTCTTAAGCTTATATGAATCATGAAGCATATGATTATTATTTTTTAAAGTGTTTCCATTTCACTGCGGACTTCCTATGTCTGAATAAGGTTGTCTTTCCATTTTTAAAACATGCGATTTTTCTGATTCTTCTAGAGAGATTTTTGGACTTGCTTTAAGGTGGTTATTCCTTTCTCAAGAGAAGACTGCACTGTAGAAGCAACTGCTTTGTGTGGCCTGTGGATCAGAACAGCTTATTGTTATTCCTTTTAGACACTGGCATTTACAAGAGGCAGGGCTAAAGTTTGCAGAGGGAGCCAACCAACAAATAGACCAGGAGATGCTGCATTTCTACACTCAGCACTGTGCTGAATAAACCTTAGGTGATGGTCAAGCACTGATACATATTTTTTTCCTTTGGCAGAGGAGTGAAAGATGTTTTGAAAAAGAGACTGAAAAACTACTATAAGAAAGAAAAGTTAATGCAAAACCAGACTATGAATGCAGATAATTACTACGATTACATCTGTGTTATTGACTTTGAAGCAACTTGTGAAGAAGGAAATCCTCCTGAATCTACACATGAAATCATTGAATTTCCTATTGTCTTGTTAAACACTCGGACATTAGAAATTGTAAGTGACTCCGTTTCTTCTTACTTTTTTGTTAGTAACAAACAATAGATACAGTGTGTTTTGTAAAAGAGAATTTGGGCAATACAGTGGTACCTCAGGTTACAGGCGGGATCCGTTCCGGAGGCCCGGCCATATCCCAAAAAGTCCGTAACCAGAGGCGCCCTTCTGGGCACACGTGCAGCATGATTGAGTTCTTCTGGGCATGCATGTGACGTGCACATCGTTTCTGTGTGCAGATTGCTTCTGCGCATGCGCGGGCAGTGAAACCTGGAAGTATACACTTCTGGGTTTGCTGCGTTCACAACCCAAAGATTATGTATCCAGAGGGATATGTAACCTGAGGTACCACTGTATATCCTTTTCTTATGGATATTGTTTAACCTCTTAAAAAGAACTTTTAGTTTGTGTTCAGCTTTCAGTTTAAAAGCATTTTTACAGGAATTTAAAGGTAATCACATGTTTGTTCCTGCAACAAAGGTAACTAGAACCTTCAGAACGAAAAGCAGTTTGGGTAGGGGAAGAATGTTTTTTTAGTGGAAAAGCAGCCAGCAAGAAAAATGTTAAGTTATCACACTGTCACGCCTATATTAAAAACTGCAACAACCCGGGACTGCTTTTCATTTTTCAAAGATATGTTGAGCTGCATTACACATATATGTAACACATAGCTGTCAACCCTCCCTGCTGTTCCCCACTGCTATATACATAGCTGTCAACCCTCCCTGCTGTTTCCCAATGCTATAATAAGGGAATTTCCCGCAAAAAAGGAAAAGGTTGACAGCTATGATGTAACGTAAGTTTGTCCTCGATAGTGCAAAAAATCACATCTGTACAAGTGTTCAGTGGCTCTGATGGTGTGTCCATAGTTCTTTAACAGCTACTGTATGTTAAAAAGTTCTCAGCAGTACATATCGGTCGGCAAAGATACCCAAAGTGGAAGCTGTGAGAATGTCCCTGTCCATAAGAAGATGAGTGTCAGGTTTTCTCTTTCATAAAATGTTGCCATTTCACTGCTTGTGTTCAAATATAAAAAAGCCTGGATGTTGACTGCTTGCATGCTAGTTAATACCTTAATTATTACACTTTTCTTCTATAACATTATACATTTTCTGTGATTCTTCTGCATTGTTGCCAAGTGAACTATGTTTTAATATTATAGGAGGACACATTTCAACAGTATGTGAAACCAGAGATTAATCCTCAGCTTTCAGAATTCTGCATTAATTTGACAGGAATCTCTCAGGTAACATTCTCTGCAGCTGACCACAGTTATGAGTGTAAATGAAGCAAGTGCTTGTTAAAGAATAATAGTCTTGGCTCCTAGTTCCAAGCATACTTATTGGTTATGTTGATGATTAATTAAGTGTGCTTAGGACAACAATGTCCCCCTTCCTTTCCTCTTTCCAGATTAATATTTCTAAAATCAATATTTCAAGGACATTAGTTATGTTCTGTCTCTGTGATTTTCAGCCTGTGTTCTTATGATTCATGAAGCTCCTACAGTGGCTTATCAGGGTTTTCCCAATAAGATTGTTGATGGAAGATAGGATTCGCTAAAAGGTAGCTTGAATGATATTGTATTGTTCTGAATTTTCCCACACAATGTGCTGGAAACTGTCCCTGGATGGTGTTCAGAATATTCTAGACTGTGCTCCCAGCTTGAGTGGAGCAATTTTAACCATAGAGTGCAGCCTAGAATGTGCCTCAAAGTAAGAGTTAATCAGCAGGTGTAGAATGGTTTCTAGGCAGACAGACAGAGGTTTAAAAGAAAGTTAAAGAGCATTGTTCTGGGAGATAAAAAGGGAAATGTATTGCTCCAGCTATAAGCAGGTGTATTCAGATTGTGCTACTATTTTAAATTCTAAGGGGATTATGTTGATGGATTGATTTAAAGTTTGTTTTTCCAGTATAAGTGTTAGGAATGCAGATATATCTAATGTTGTCAGTCTGTTGTGCAGGGAGTGGTTAAAAGTAGTTACTATCCACTGAACGCAATAGAAAACAATAACGTTTTTAGTTACATTTTGTTTTTTGGAAATCTGTTGTAGACTTTCTAGGAAGCTTTTAAAGATTTGTCTTATCTAAGCCCCAATTTGTGTTAATCTTGCTTTTCACAGTTTCTTGCACAATGTTTTTTTAGATCATATATTGTACAATATTTTTATTTTTGCTTATTGCTGGTGTTACATATTTTCAGGATCTTGTAGATAAAGCAGATGAATTTCCAAAGGTTCTGCAACATGCTGTGGACTGGATGAAACAGAAAGAACTGGGAAGCAAATACAGCTATTCCATATTAACTGATGGGTATGTATTCAGTTGCTTAAAAATAATATTTTTAACATTGCAAAACCAGTAATTCCAATCAAGAAACATATATTGTAAAAATTAAGCCAAATTGATACGCTTAATTCGGTACTATTTTTTATGTTGCATCTTTGGAATTATTGAGGTAACTGAAGCTATTTTTGCATTTTTATCTGAATAGCATGTCATGATGAATAGTTCTTTAAAAGGACTCCCAAACAAAGTTGAATTCAGTTGGGATAATATGTGTAACTATTTCAAGCATGTTAGTATTTGTAAGGTTCACGTGATGGTGCTTACGAGTAACGAAGCAGGAGTCCAAACAGTCTTTTGGCAGTTTTAATGTGCAAAACTATTTACAGTGCAGAGCTACAAAAACATGTCTGTCTCAGTCGCTGGCAGAATCCGGGAGTGTCCCCTTCCGGCTCCGTCCCCAGCATAAGAGCTTCGGCACCCCAAACCTCCTACCCTCCTTGCGTTTCACCCCTCTGTGCAATTGGGGCGCTGGAAATGGCGTGCTTCCCTCCTGACCAGCAGGACGAGGTGAGGTGCTGGGGCTCTCAGCAGCATCCCCGAGCCCTCTCCTCTCCCGGCTGGCCCCTTCCCCTTCCTCTCCACTGGAGGTGTGGCTGCTCTTCACGCTGGAAGAGGTGCTGCTGCTCAAAAAGCTTTGGGGGTCTCTGTAAGCTAACGGACCCTCCGTTCCCCCCAGCGGGCCAGGTGGCAGTTCACTAACAGTATTCATATGTAAGTATTTAATCCAAGTGGTTCTTGCAGCTAGTGTGCTGGTCGCAACCATGTTCCATTATGTTCCTGTCCATATCCATATCCAGAATTATGTTCCTACCCATAATTAGGATAGCAAAAAAACCCCACCTCTTATGCATAAAAATTGCAATTTTGCTATTTGAGTCCCACCTCTTTAATTCTAACAAGGCTGATGCTGTATAAAGTAATGTAAAACACCATTGCACAGTTACAAAAACAAGTTAATTAATACAGTGACAGAAATTTTAAAAATCCAGCAGAGTCACATAAAACATCAGCGCATAATGAAATTTTTATCTCACTGTTCAATTAAAAGATCAGGCAAATAGAACTGTTTTTACCTGGCCTCAAAACTCATTGGTTAAAATGAGTTTTGCCAATGCAAGGATTTATCCTTGTGCAGTGGAATACTCTCCCCCTCTCCTCCCCCTGCATACCCACTAAATCTGTTCTAGGGGTTGCCACCTGTCCAGCCTCTGAAGGTGGGGGTGCCCAGAAAATGACCTCCAAAGTTCATGTAATCAGAGACACAAGGGAGATCCTCATGTGTTAGTCCTATTAGCATGAAAGGGACACCTAACTCACTCTTAAGATGCTATGCATATTTTTTCTTTTTTTAAGATCTTGGGATATGAGTAAATTTTTGAATATCCAGTGTCGCATTAGCCGTCTGAAATACCCTTCTTTTGCTAAGAAGTGGATCAATATTCGCAAATCCTATGGGAACTTCTACAAGGTTAGTGTCGCTGTCACTTACATTGCCTGAAACTCAGTGCTAGGTATTTAAAATTTAAGTATACTGTAGACTTATATTATCAATATGATCTGTTAAAGCTAGAGATATACATCATTTCTTGTTTAGAGAATTGAAGTTTGTTTAAAAGAGTGAGCATTCCTTGCAGGCTTTTTGTTTCTTTGTTTTATCTGTTTCTGGTTAACTTTTGTTTCCTGTAATGATGATGATTTGTGTTTTCAATACTTACTTTTTCCTCTCTGCATAAACAAAAATGCGCTTTTCAGTATTATAGCTAGGAAGCATTTTATGTTCTTAATCTCTAAACGTAAGTTTATTACTTTCTCAGAAAGTAAGTATTGCATATAGGTACTTCAAATTTTCTCAAAAAAAAACCAACCACATTTTTATCTCCATGGCTTCAAAATTTGTGGGAATGTATACATCAAGTCCTAGCTGGCTAGAACTTTGTTTAGTCAAAGCTCTGTTCTGAGTTCCAGATGAGGTATATCTCTGGCCAAACCATTAGCAAACGGCACCCCAGCCTGTTACTGTTGCCTATTGTGCCTTTAGCTCATCTAAATTGGTTGAGAAGGGTATAATCTTCGTTATTTTGGGTTGTATCGATGTTAGTCACACCCGGAGCAGACCCACTGAAATGAATGCATATGTCTGATTTAGGCCTATTATCTTCAGTTGGTCTACTATCAATAGAATTTAGTTGCATATAACCCTTTGTTTGCTGTGCCACTATGGCTGGGCTAAACTTGGGTTGCTTAAGAGCAGTGTTTGACAGGAGCATTCCCAGGTTGCAGCAGAGATGAGGCATGAGGTGTTCCAACTTGGCTGCAGACGGTGTAGGGTAGACAATGAAGAGGCTGGCAAGAACTGACTGATTACTAGTCTGGCGTAGTGGGGGTGTGGGTAGCCATCTTTTAATGCCCATCAGCCTAATATAGTCTTAACAACTGGAGGGGTACAGGTTCCCCATTCCTGTGTTAGTGCTCTGGCTACAAGTGTGAGGAATGAAGATTGTAACAGATTGTAACAAGTACGCATCACCATCCAGTCTGGTGAAGGGACAGGCTATAGAAATGAGAAATACTGTATTGCTCAGCTTGCTATTTAAGATTGTGAGATCTTACTTGTGCACCATCTGGTGTTACCTTCTGTTCAGAGAGGAGACTGATGCCCTTATTCTTGTTGCATGTGGCTAAGGTACTTTTAAAATGGGATTGCTCAGTAGCATGAAGATTTCCCTTTTCTCCCATAAATTTTAAGGAAGTTAAAAGCTTTTGACATCTTTTTATTACTTGCTCCCTGTAAATTGATGCTCACTTTGTGTGTTCATTTACAGGCTTTTTCTATTGTTACATTGTTTTGGATTGTTTAAACATTGTATGTCACATGTCAGTTGTGGCATTAGGCAACTGAACAATTTAATAACAGCAACAACAACAACAACAACAACAATAATAATAATATATTGGTGTTATATATTGTGTATATATTGGTTCTCTTTCCTACCTCCTCCTACTTTTGTATCTTTTATTTCCTTTATCAGGTTCCCAGATGCCAAATTAGACTTTCAACCATGCTTGAAAAGCTGGGAATGGACTATGATGGACGGCCTCACAGTGGGCTTGATGACTCTAAGAACATTGCACGCATAGCAATCCGTATGCTTCAAGATGGTTGTGAGCTTCGGGTGAATGAAAGATTGCACGGTGGGCTGTTACTGACTGTCTCCTCCACTGTCCCAATAGAGGGAGCTCCTGTACCACTAATGCCAAGTTTACGATAAAAATTAAACATTGAATTACATTGCATTGAGGACCATACCCAAGAACTCTAGGACTTCAAAAGACTTCCAAAGAGCTTAAAAACTGGTATCTGTTTCCCAGTTTAACAACTCACTGGAATTTACAATTAGTCACAAAACCACTAGTGTTAATATTGGGTTGTTTTTATGGCTGCTCGGTTGGTTGTGCTAGGTTTGGTATAAAATATCCAGATAGTTAAGATGGCTTTCTGTAAAATGTAAAGTCAAAACTAGAAGCATAGAATTGAGTCCACAGGTGTAACACCGTTCTTTGCTCCTTCAATATGAAATAGGTAATTGCAACACTGTTGAACAACACCGTTGAATGTGCTATATCTCTTTTCTTTTTGTATCATACAAGGATCTGCTTGACTTTGTGAAACAGTGGCCAAATTGACTTTACCTTCTGCTCATATTTCATAACTTACCTGTTACTTTTTGCAAGTCTTGCTCCAGGAGAGGGAGATTCAGTTTTTAAGTTTGCCTGGCTTTAGCCCAACTAAAAGCAATTTCATACAGTAATAACAAATGTTTTTCTTTTTTGTATTCAGAAATGTTTAGGCCTTTAATTGGCCAAAATTAAGCACTTTTTAGACACCTTAAATTGTTGACTTTAGCATGTGCTTAATGCTCTCCCATTTAAATAAGTAGAACTAGAAAGGGCTTGATTTTGGCTGGAATATGTTTCTGTTTATTTTTCTTCCTTCCATTATGAATCAAATAGTTTGGTTTGATTACTTGACCACTCTACCTCTGTTGTAAAAGGATCAGTGGAGAAGCTTATTTCCACAATATTTTAATAAGATTTGGATTTGATGTGATTATTGTATAAGTTTATTTCTATGACCAAAGACAAACTCTTACATATATAACTATGCCAAACAGCCTGCAAAGTGTATAAAGCTTTGTTTTGAAGTTGAGATAATAAATACAAGTCCAGTTTCTATTGGTATATAAAATATTACATAAAAGTGCACATCTTTTGTATCTTTTGTTGATGAGTGGATGCTTGTCTTTTGAACTATCCTCCCCTTCTCAAGTAGCTCTGCTTTGCTTATATGTACGTTATTCTGTTTTATCTTCAAAACAACCCTGAAAGAGTATTTGAGTAGCTCAGATTTCATAAGGCTCTTCAGGGCTGAGCATGAATTCAAACCCAGATCTTCAGTTTCCAACACTTATCCATTCCCCTGCACTGGGTTTTTGGTTCTACGTGTAGATAAACTCACAATAATGTTTAACACTCTATGGTATTTGTTTTAATACTTAAAAAATTAGAAAGACTACCCAAAGCAATAAAATACAATAAGCCCGCAGCTTACATTGGGGTCACATTCCAGGGATAATGTCTAAAGCAAAGATTGTGTGTAGTAAAAAAAAAAATGGGTTCAGTGGCAGATGGGATTGCCAAAGTCTTTTCCTGGATGCCCGCTCCTTTCTGCCTGCTAGCTAGCTAGCAATTGATTGATTGATTGATTGACAAACACATAAAGCTGAATGTGCCCTAGTTAAACATGCATAAGTTGCAGGATTACTGTACGCCAAAACAAAAGATAATGCATATCCTATGCAAAATATTACTGGGCTTTAACTATCTCATTGTGCAAAATACATAACAGCCCTCAAATAAACTCTAAGCTAAATCATAGTCACAGTAATGCCATAAATACCATATTTTCCCATGTATGACGCTCCATATCTTAGGGGACTAAATTTAATGAAAATGAGGGGAGCTGGCCCAAAGTTGTTGAGCTTTTTTAGGGGTAATTGCATGCATGTCATCACCCCAGCAGGGCCGTTGCTGAGGGTTGGCAAAGTGGGCAGCTGTTCTCCCCATGCCACTGGCTGGCTGCACGCAGATTCCCCTCCACGCTGCTGCAGGAAACGCTCCCTGGAGCACGCGCCTCTCGCAGCAGCAGCATGGGGCGGAGTTGCATGTCCACCAACCTGCTGGCTTCCCCCCCCCCACTATCCGTGTATAGGATGACCCCAGTTTTTTGACAGGATTTTTGAGTCAAAAAACCTCATCTAATACACGGAAAAATATGCTACTCATCTTCTGCTATGAATTCATAGACAACAGAGTTTTGTGGGACCTTAAAAACTAACCCATTTTATTATGGCATAAGCTGTGCTGGTTTGCAGTCCACTTCATGAGAGGCGTATGTTACCTTGAGTTGCAGATCAAATATAATAGGTAACACTGACAACGGTAGTAAGCCAATAAAATAAAAACCTATCTCAAGCCCTAAAATAACTAAAGATGCATCACACGACCAGCTATTGACTTTTGATGTTGATAAATTGATTCAAAGAAGCTTGTCTGCTATTGCTGCAACAAATAGTTCTTTTCACATTATATTTCATGCCACAAAATGTGGTGAAGCCCTCTAGGTTAAATGGCTTTTAATGGGAGAGGTAGACAAATTGGCTATTAGGCATGAGAAGGGGGACCAGCAACAAAATGTAGTGCAGTGTTCTGTTTAGTGCCCCAGCCAGCCATTGTCCGCTTCCTTGCTTTCTGATTTCCCCCCATCCCATCATTAGCATCCAATGCCTACTAAGCAGGCAGTCCTCATTAGCCTGTTCCTGGGATTTACCACCAGGGTTTCTCCACCATTTTTTAAATACTCGATACCTCCCTCCTGTCCATGAATGGCATTGTTTTAGCTAGGATCAAACTCAGATAATGAATTCATTAATATAGAGGATAGCTATTGCGTTTATGCCCTGTTTGTGGTCTTGGGAGCATCTAGTTGGCCACTGGAATGCTTGATCTGCTCTAGCAAGACCCTTCTTATGTCCTTGTGTTCTTATGATTACAGTGTAGAGCCCCTGATGTTCCCTTGAAGATTTCATTCTTTCATGAAGGGGACTTAATTTTTTTCAAGTGTAGCATGGCAACACACAGGGTTAAGGCAGGAAGAACAAGAGAACAGGACTGCCAACTGGGAATTATCAGACATTCCCAATAAATTATCATGTTCAGGGGAAGCACAAAGTTCTCAAACTTTGGTAAACAAGGTAATAGACTGTCAATGTGGACACCTGCCTGCTAAATGGGATAAAGGCTAAAAAAAGAACTCTTGCCCCAGAACTGTTGCAAAATTCTTATCTTTTGGGTTCTGATCCAGCCAAAGTTAAGCATCATATAAGTCCCACTGGTTTCAGTGAATTAGGGAATCTAGAAGGATATAAAAATGCCTAACTTTGTTGGGACTGTGTCCTAAATTTTCAATAGAGTACAAACATGAGTCGATGGTCTCATTCACACCTCACTTTAAACCATAGTTTCAACTTAACTGTGGTTTCAAGGTGAATGCCCAGTGTGATAGTGCATGCTGCAGAAATTGCAGCCACTTTGCCCCCCCTCCACTCCTGCTGCTGCACTACAAGGAGCTAAGTCATGGTTTGGTTTGGTTTGGTTTGGTTTGGTTTGGTTTGGTTTGGTTTGGTTTGGTTTAGTATTATGTCTGAGCCCAGGCTCATGGTTTGTCAAGAACAAACCATGGTTACTGGTTGTGGTTTATTACAAGCCCCATTTGCATGTAAAGCTAAGTCAACCCATGGCTTAGCTCACACTAGTGCGGTAGCACCAGGGGTGGCCACAATTTTCTCCCTGTTCAGCAGCACATTACACAGTCACAATTAAGTCATAGTTGAGCTTAACTGGTTTAAAGTGATGAGCAAACCAGGCCATTGAGTCACATCTCCAGGTGTAACTGACACCATTACCAGTGGCCCATGACTAGCTTGAGCACGGCTTCTATTTCACACTATTTTCTTTAAGTGGCTCTTTAAAACACACTCCCTTTAAAGCTCTTAAGAAATGTTGTTGCTTTTATGCTTATTTTGTCTCTTACCTGATTTATTTACCTTACCATTGCAGTAGCAAAGTCCTAGCCAGGTTACTCAATAGCCAATGCACGCAAACAATTCCGCTGAATACCATGTTCCGACCTCTATTACAAAATTTAAATCCAGTATGATTCACCACTGCTAATTTTAACCATGCTGCTTATTTGTTTTAAAGCATTCTAAACCACTTAATATATTTTTAAAAAAACCTCGAAGCAGTATACAAAAATGCAACATAAAAACAGTATAATAAAAACAGAGACCTCATAATAACCAGTACAATGGCATTAGAAAAAAAAGATAAAAGTCAATAATTCAATAATAATATGGTCCAATCTGATAGGTTGGGGGAGAATACGTCATCACAAGATGTCTTTGACACAATGTGTTGCAAATAGAAGGGCATTCCACAGTGCAATGAAACTGCCTGTTTTGGGTCACTGATATTCTGTAAGGTAAAAAGGTAAAGGTAAACCTGACTGTTAGATCCAGTCGCAGACAACCCTGGGGTTGCGTGTTCATCTCGCTCTATAGGTCGAGGGAGCCAGTGTTTGTCTGCAGACAGCTTCCTGGTCATGTGGCCAGCATGACTAAGCCGCTTCTGGCGAACCAGAGCAGCGCACGGAAACACCGTTTACCTTCCCGCCAGAGCGGTACCTATTTATCTACTTGCACTTTCAAACTGCTAGGTTGGCAGGAACAGGGACCGAGCAATGGGAGCTCACCCCATCACGGGGATTCAAACTGCCGACCTTCTGATCAGCAAGCCCTAGGCTCTGTGGTTTAACCCACAGCGCCACCCGCGTCGCTATTCTGTAAGGTGTTGTTGTTGTTATTCAGTCTTTCAGTCGTGTCCAACTCTTCATGATCCCATGGACTAGAGCACGCCAGGCACTCCTATCCTCCACTGCCTCCCGCAGTTTGGCCAAACTCATGCTAGTCGCTTCGAGAACACTGTCCAACCATCTCATCCTCTGTCGTCCCCTTCTCCTTGTGCCCTCCATCTTTCCCAACATCAGGGTCTTTTCCAGGGAGTCTTCTCTACAGTGCCACAAATTAAAAAAGGTACGTTATCCAGATCTGAATTGGCTTTAACCAATCCAGGGAAGAGAACCTTATATTACAGGAGCAAAACTGAAACCATTTCAGTGTTAGAAATTATTAGGAAAAGGGCTGAATATAAAACAGAAAGTATAATAAAGTCACTATATTAGTTATGGTGCATATACATGGAAGGGCTAATTAATCAGAAGCAATGAGAGACAGATTATGATTATTGTTGATTTCCATATTGACCCTTGCTGTAGAGAGGCACAACTCCCACTGGCCAGAGATGCTGCAGAGGATATGATTTATTTCTTCATCCCCCCCAGGCAGGGCTCTGCATGATATAAAGACCCTCCTTCCACATGCCTCTTTCCTATCGTTTTAATGGACTAGTTAATAAATAAATAATCCCTTATTTTTTGTAGTTATGAGTTGCTTCCATCCAAAGTACAATAGGTGACCCAAGCAATAACCCTGCTTCTTGAGAACTGTGCTGTATTCATAGATCTCTCTTCACGTGAGTTGTTGTTGTTGTTGTTGTTGTTGTTGTTATACCCCACCCATCTGGCTAGGTTTCCCCAGCCACTCTGGCTGGCCTACAGCACATATAAAAACATAGTAAAATATCAGTCATTAAAAACTTCCTGATACGGGGCTGCCTTCAGATGTCTTCTAAAAGTTATGTAGTTCTTTATCCTAAAGGCGGGGGGACGCAATTCAGTTTTGAAGAAGCGTCTGATTTGTGCACTTGGGTGACCTGCTTGCCTTCCTGAAATAAAAACTGTTGATTAACTTATTATTTGCCACCCTGGTCATGTTCTGGGTACTTTGAAACCTTGCAATGCAAACATGCTGTTGTACTTGGTGCCTGTTCCCAGCAGGACAGCTGTTCCCTTAGCAGCTTCCACCATTAGCTTTGGCAGCATTAACCACCGCCTTTTTATTTACTGTCTCCCCAGTGATGCCAAAGAGGCGTGCCGTGGCTGTAACAGGTTGACTGGGAAGCCATGGTGGCAAGCTTCCAGTGGGAATCTGACAAATGCCTTAAGAAATTTTTCAGATACCAGGCTGCCCATCTGTCATACTTCAGCATCTCAGTCCACACACTATTTTATCTACAGAATGGTGTTATCCAGAAACATGCTGTCTTAAAGAGGCCTACTTTTCGCAGAGGTGTCAAGTCTGTAACGGGCTGCTCTGCCTCAGATCAGAGATGGGAGGCTTCGCTATTTAAATATTGTGCATATGTAAATAAATGGAATGAAATAAATCCCCTGCAAATAAGAAACTGGCATATCAGGGAGAAAGCTAGGCTCAAACCTTCCTCCTTTATGGTTTTTATTTTATTTTATGTATGGAGAAGCATTCAACTATTTATTTATTTTATTTATTAATGCATTTAAAACCCCAGCTTTCTTCCAGAGAGTACAAAGTAACATACATGGTTCTCCCCCTCTCTCCATATTTTCCTTACAACAACCCTGTGAGGTCGGTTAGGCTGAGTGTTGGTGACTTGGCCAAAATTCAGTCAAGTCAGGGATTTGCCACCTCAGGGGAAAGTAAGTTTGGGCAAAAGAAGACCATAATCGGGCAACACAGGATGCAAAACAAAACCATACCATGTCCACTTGGCTTATAAGAGAATAATAAATTATGCTATTCATGTAATGTTGCTGAAAAAAGAGCAGCAGGTCAAACGCATCTAAGCAAATGTGTATTTTGGTTATTTTTTGCACAAGCATATCAGTCTGTAAACTCGTATATGATCCATCAGGAATTCCATACCACCTATTTCATCAGTATTAACTAGTCATTTGCAAGTTGTTTTTTTACTGTATTATTCTTTCATAAATGTATATACTGCTTAATACCAAGGCAGGCTCTACCAAATGCTATCTATATCAGGGGTCAGCAAACTTTTTCAGCAGGGGCCCAGTTCACTGTCCCTCAGACCTTGTGGGAGGCCAGATTATTTTGAAGGGGGGGGGAGGACGAATTCCTATGCCCCACAAATAACCCAGAGATGCATTTTAAATAAAAGCACACATTCTACTCATGAAAAAACACGCTGATTCCTGGACCATCCGCAGGCCGGATTTAGAAGGCGATTGGGCCAGATCCAGCCCTTGGGCCTTAGTTTGCCTTCCCATGATCTATATCCACATATTCAAGCCACAAAGCTGCAAAACTACAATAGCAAATCAAATCCCCCCAAAGCTAAGCATAGCACATTTTAAAACCATCTTATCCTGTCTGAGATAGTTTTCCACCAGGAAGGAGAGTACACCCACCTAGCCAGCCAGAGCAGCCAAAACACCCCTGGCGATCAATAGGTTGACCAACGTCATGGCCCAATCGCCCTCACAACAACCTTGGTTGCATAAGCAAAATATCCATGGTTGGTAAATCTAGGTTTGACCTAGCAGGGAGTTCCATACAAAAAGTTGCATCATTTTATTTCCTAAAAGTGTTAAGCGATTCCTTTTTTTTAGCATGATTTTACTGAATAAATTTAGGATGTGATCCACCCATTCCTACACATGTGGGCTGCATCTGTGGAGGCAACAGACTGTTGCACTTTCCTATTTCACAACTAGGCAGGGCAATGTTGTGCTGGAGACACTGTATTGTTCCCAGCCACCATGGACAACAGGAGGCTCTCGCTTCCAAGCTACACAGTTGCTTCCTCTTAAATCTTAGTGTACAAGCTACTGCCAGGAGGAATGTGATTAAGGCTGCATGCCTCAGCCATGAAGAGGAGCAGGCCTTTCGATGGCTGTATGGGAAACCTCCCGTTATGGGGCATAGCTGAGCATATTGCAGTCTGCTCAGGACAGCAGCAGCTAAGGATTAAGGAGAGGGAACCGGAGAGATCACTAATGTGGGAATATAGGAGACTGCCTTATACAGAGCCAGACCAATGGTCCATCTAGTGCAGGGGTAGTCAACCTTTTTATACCTAAAGGTAAAGGTAAAGGGACCCCTGACCATCAAGTCCAGTTGTGTCTGACTCTGGGGTTGCGGCGCTCATCTCGCTCTATAGGCCGAGGGAGCCAGTGTTTGTCCGCAGACAGCTTCTGGGTCATGTGGCCAGCATGACAAAGCCGCTTCTGGCGAACCAGAGCAGTGCACGGAAACGCTGTTTACCTTCCTGCTAGAGCGGTCCCTATGTATCTACTTGCACTTTGACGTGCTTTTGGACTGCTAGGTGGGCAGGAGTTGGGACGGAGCAATGGGAGCTCACCCCGTGGCAGGAATTCGAACCGCCGACCTTCTGATCAGCAAGTCCTAGACTCCGTGGTTTAACCCTACCGCCCACTAATTACCTTACCACCCACCTGTGCTCTATGGAAGGAGGATTCAGCTTGTGCCGTAGAGCCCCCTACTGCCCACCTAGAATCCTGAAACACCCACTAGTGGGCGGTAGGGACCAGGTTGACAACCCCTGATCTAGTGCAGCATTGTCTATGCTAACTTTCAGGCTTTGATGGGGATCTGTTACTTACTCTCTGTTGTGTCAGCAGTTGGGATGCAGAAATAAGGGAGAACTCTGCCTGAGCCTCTGCTGCTGTTCATAGGAAACAACCTACAGAGGTGCATGATGGAGAGATGAATGCCAGTAGCCAGATTAAAAGTTACCAGGGACCAGACATAGTTCCTTGACTGCTGGCAGCCTCTCCTGGTGTGTTTGTTTGTTTGTTCCTGGACTCCACAAGCACAATGCAGAACAATTTTATTACTGTACATTAGGGGAGAGGGTTCAGCATTTGTTAACTTTTATGCCCCCCATCTTATTTCTAGGGATTTTTTTCTGGCCTTCTCTGCTTCATTTCTCCTCCTACTCTTCCATGACCTCCACTGCCCAGAGAAGGATTTAGGGGAGCACGGCTGGTTCAGTTGCACTGGTGCAGAGCCTTGGGGTGCCCCTGAGATTTAGAATGGGGCGTGAGAGGCGGAGAGGCACCACATTTTAACGTTGCACATGGTGCCACTGAAATATGAGACCGCAAGATCCACCACTACACTGTCGTCTCTCTCATCTTCTTCATCATTTAGAATAACTTTCTCAGATGTTCTGGGCAACAACTCCCAACAGCCCCAGCCAGCATGGCTGTGCTGGGAGTTGTAGTCCACAGCGCCTGGAAGGCACCAGGTTGGAGATGGCTGACTTAAAACAGCCCACATGGTTCCATGGAGGGCAGCCAGCCCATGGCATAGACATTATCATGCTTTGTCACGCTTGCTTCTTCGAAAAGTGCGCCGTCTAGACTTCATTCTAGACATCATTGTGATGCGAGTTTATTTAGGCCTCTCTCTGGATGAGAGGCTACAAAAGTGCAGATGAGAACTTTGCCAAATGAAAAGAGTTCCAGAGCTGCTGTTTGCTGTGCAGCAACAAGCCAAACGGGTTGCACGGTCCGTCTGCCTACACAGTTTAGTTCTCTTCTGTTTGTTTTACAAAGCAGTGCCTGAGAATAGCTTTTGCTTCCAGGCCTTCCTTTTGTGTGCACGCTTCTTAGTGTTTGCTTTTTGCCCTTGCAAAGATTAACTAAAATATGGTTTTTGCTTCTCATTGACAGAAGTGGCTCAACTTGGAGACTTAACAGTGCATATGCATGCATATCTGCTTAGAGGTCAGTCCAAACAAATGGAGTTTACATCCAGGTAAACGGATATATATAGGTTTGCCGCCACAGTGCAGCAATAAATTTGGGGCATCACGACGGGGTGAGCTCCTGTTGCTCAGTCCCTGCTCCTGCCCACCTAGCAGTTCGAAAGCACATCAAAGTGCAAGTAGATAAATAGGTACCGCTCCGGTGGGAAGGTAAATGGCGTTTCTGTGCGCTGCTCTGGTTCACCAGAAGCGGCTTAGTCATGCTGGCCACATGACCCGGAAGCTGTACACCGGCTCCCTTGGCCAGTAAAGCAAGATGAGTGCCGCAACCCCAGAGTCGGACACGACTGGACCTAATGGTCAGGGGTCCCTTTACCTTTAGATGGAGAGAGATCTGATCTACAAGCTCAGTTTAAATTAGACCTGTTGCCTCCCTTGTTATCAGCCCTTTCAATTACAACAATGGGCTTATAAAACAGTAACAGAAATCCTTCAAGAGAGCAGGCTAATTCTGAGGAATTAATTGGCAATTCCAAATTTTATAAGATGCTATATAAATTAAATAAACTGCGCAAAGAAGGCTTCCTTGTGCACTAGGTGGGGAGAAAGGCTTGGGGGGGGAATTATATCAGAAAATATATGACAATATTTATTAACATAGCAAGTTAAATTATTAACCTGAATATTATTAACCTGAATATTAGTATGCTGGCATTTTGTACCACAGAAGCTTTATAAACGTTCAGTCTAATGTAGATGCATCTTACTGCCTATGAAGTCATGCAGGGAAGGACATAATAACACAGCCTTTCCCAACCTGGCGCCTCCCAGATGTTTTGAATCACAACTCCCATGATCCTCAGCCACTGACCTTGCTGGCTGGAGCTGATGGGAGTTGTATTCCCAAGACATCTGAAGGATATCAGGCTGGAACAACTGATGATGGCACATTTGGTGGCAATGTCCACAAATACTAAGGATGTGTTTCAGAAACAAATTATTGGTAAAATAAATGAAGTAAGCGGAGTTACAGTCCCATTAAATAAGTAATTCTGGCATAGTTAAAAGAATCCAGCGGGAGAATGAAACAATATTTCACAATATCAAAGCAACAAGTTGTCAAAAGCTCAACACTACTTTAAAAAGTCAATTTAAAAATAGGGAAGCAATGTTGGGTTGTTATCAGTTGCTTTAAAATGACATGTGAAATTAGATGAGGTTGGTTCAAGGATATTAAAAATTTGAATGTGCACAGTACATTTTCCAAATATTGTAGCAAAAATAGTAGCGGTACATTTTGTTGAACTGCAATGATGTATTGGAGCAGTTATGATTATATATGGTAATACTGACTTGTTGAAATGATTACTTCATGGTAAATTCTTATATTGCATATAATCGATTTTCTGCAAGGACATGGTTGGGGCCATATTTTCAAATGAGCAAGAGCTCAAGAGCATGCAACATCCCCACAAAAAATGTACTGTCTGTTCTGGCCAAACAGAACTGACATGAACATTAAATTGTAGGGCTAAACCACAGCTCCTTGGTTTTTTTCAGAAACGTTTTTCTGCAATCTAGGGAAAAAATAGCCCCTCCTCTCTCTGCAGTGCTAACGTGGCACCACTCTTGTGTTTGTTTGTTTGTTTGTTTGTTTGTTTATATTGCCCTTTCTCTCATTTGACTTCATTTGCCCTCAGTGATGCAATCGTGTTGCCAAATCTTACTGGCTACATAATGCAAGCCACTCTTCTTGCTAACTGCATGTTCCCTAATCACCTTTGGGCAGGATTAGTCAATGTGGTTCTTTCTAGATGTTGCTGGGAGTCCCTCACCCTCAGCCAAATGTAGTCAATGGACAGGGTAGGTCAGGGGTCCCCAAACTAAGGCCCGGGGGCGGATGCGGCCCAATCACCTTCTAAATGCGGTCCATGGACAGTCCAGGAATCAGCGTGTTTTTACATGAGTAGAATGTGTGCTTTTATTTAAAATGCATCTCTGGGTTATTTGTGGGGCATAGGAATTTGTTCATATTTTTTTTTTCAAAATATAGTCCAGCCCCTCACAAGGTCTGAGGGACTGTGGGCCAGCCCCCTGCTGAAAAAGTTTGCTGGCCCCTGGGGTAGGTGGAAGTGTAGACCAACAATACTTGGAGGGCATCTGCTAACATAACCTGTGTGACTTACTGAAGCAGAGAAAGAAGCTGCAACCAAGGATAAAAAGTCCACCAAAGCAGTTAAAAAAGATGTTCAAAGTGATTATACTAAAAACAAAACAAAACACCTCTGAAGCTCTTCTCTTAGGGAATATAGTGACATAAGTTGTTTTTTTTTTAAATAAAATAAAATGATTGAGCTGTTTATGTACATAACAACAGCAGCTAGGATTCTCTATGCACAAAAATGGAAGGAAGAAGAAGTTCCCACAAAAGAAGAATGGATATGTAAAGGAATGGACTATGTGGAACTGGCAAAACTAACAGCAAAAATAAGAGAACCTAATGAGGACTCTTGGTGGAAGAATGGAAACCTTTTTCAGAATATTAAAAATAATAATCTTAGTATGATCAATTTGCGAGCAGGATTTGAACTATGAGCAACAGAAAGTATGCTGGTTATGGCAGAAGAGAGAGAATATAAGTGGCAGCAAGGGGGAGAAATTAAAAACACCATGGAAAATGGAAGGGGAAGTAAAAAATATATATTATGTTTTGCAGTTTATATGTGGAATTAAATATAATAAATGAAGGGAGTGGGGAATATGCACCAAAGCAGCAGCTGCCAGGGAAAAGCAATAGTACATAACAGGAATATATAAAGATAAAACACTATGGACTTTTATTTTCAGATAAATCTTACCCACTTTTTGAATGTCCTTCTTCAGCTTTATAATGGAACATATTCAGGGCAGATCTGGTTAAATTATTAACCATTCATTTCATTTAAACCCCCCCCCCCATGTTTTATACTTCCCAGGATTTCAGCGGCGCTGGCGTATTATGATGACTAAGTTGCTGGGTTTGGGCCACTGAGGTCAATGACAATGTCTTGCTGGCTTATTATTAGAAGCCAGGTTCAGTAACTCTGCCGCCCTGGAGAACTGCAGAGGCACGCTGACTTACCCTTTTAGAGATCCTGGATTCTTGAGGCAAAGCTTACCAGCGTTCCGGAGGAAAGCAATGCTGTTTAATTATCCAAGCTCCAGAGTCATTAAACAGCGTTATAATAAGCGAGCCTGAGCTCTGCTTCTTTCACAGTTTGTGAAGGCCCATTGTTGTTGCTGCCAAATAAATACTTCTCTGGGGCATCCCCGCAGGGTGACATTCAGTGGCGAGCCAGGTTACACGGGCTCTTGCATGTATTCTTCCTCTTCATATTGGGAAGTGTGCAAGCACCAGGAGACTCAGAAGAGTGCCAGATCTTCCAAACTCATGGGAACTGCCACTGTCCCTTTTGTCATTTGGGGCTCAGCATTCATGGAATCATAGAATTTCCATTCATTAATGCAGGCGCTGAAGATTTTTAAGCCAAAGAGGGGTGGCGTGAGCATGTGCCTAATCCTTTCAGGTCACCAAGCCAAATCTCAGGAGAAGTAGCCTACTCAACCCACAGAAAAGTGGGGCACATGATGAGTGTGATGGCTATGGCAACAGGATGGGCTAGTAAGTTGACTTTGAAGGATGGGTAGTATGGTCAACAACTTCCCATTCTCCCCTTAAAGTAGCCTTTCCTATTAAACCACTTGCTGGCCAGGGATACATTACTCTGGTTGGGAAATAATTTTATGAGGTCTGACCTCAGCCTTTTCCCTATAAGATGGTAGGGAATCTTTCTTCAAATTAGGACCACATTACCTTCCGCAACCACATGCTGATAGTGGGCTGGGCCAGAGGCAAAAATAGACAGCACCACAAAGGTAAATTTTACTTTTGTCCAGTAGGCCAGTTTTTACACAGATCCACAAATGCCTCTCTAATCTTCAGACAAGCAAGAGTCATGATCAAAGACACATTTTGGTCCAGTAAAGGTACTCAAGGGGGGGGGGCAGAGCAGGGTAGGTGCATGGTGTAGCAGAAGAGGGGATGTAGCCTGGGGAAAGTCCAACAAGGCCAGATAGAGAATAGTCTGGGAACTGAGGTAAGCTACACTCCTCTACCCAGTGAGGAGTAACTCCCAGCGCCTGGAAGTAAGTCCCACTGAACTCAACAGGCCAATAGGTTCGCACCATAAAGCTGCATTCTGATGTTCACATGGGATTCTATTAAAATCAGTGGGACTAACTTCTGAGTAAAAACACAATGGATTGAGCTGCAGCTGCCAGAGTGGTTGCTGCAGTGAAGATGCTGGAAATAAGACATTCACATGCAATGCTAAGCCAAACAATGTGTGGATTCCTAGAGAGAAAATTGTGGCTGCTATAAATACTCTTCTCCCAGTACTACTCTTGTTGCACTTCTCCAAGCTAACCCATGATTTGGCTTAGTGTGACACCCACACCTGGTTTTGTGCTTTGTCTCACTCCAGAAAAACCTCAAGTAGTAACCAAGGTTTGTTCTTGGTTTATGGCTTGTGGGAATTTGGGGGAGACAAACCATGAGCTCAGATTTTGATGGATTGGAGTCATAATGTTTCTGTTTGTACTTTTAAAAACAAAGTACAAAATTAGAACACAAATGGCCTGTTTAGGAGCTTCGTAGCAATTCTACCTTATCTTCTCTTCTGCCATTTTGTCATTTGTAATCTTCATTCTCTGCCTATTAGCTACAGAGGCATTTCCTCATGCACACTCTTTTTCTTTTTACTCCTTTTAAGACTTAATAATGCATAAGAATGTTTACTGTCTTTAAATCTTCATAATTCCCGGGACCTGTCACATTCACTTTTGTTTGTGCTGGATGCAGAAGTGAAGAGGAAGCCAATGAAGGGAATTAAGAAAAAGGATTATGTGTATGGACAATGGGAGAAGCGAACGAGTTTGAGAACAGGAAGTCCTATGCAGAGGTGAGAGGAATGAGATGTGCCAAAAGAAAGCCAGAGACAAGATATTAGATACATTAAAACTTATCACCTTTCTCCTTGCTGTGGGTACTGATTAATGGTGTGCTCAAATTACAGCCAAAAGCGCAAGCAACTGTCACTCAGGGTGTTTTAATCCATGGGTCACCTGCTAAAATGAAAGGGCTGCTCAGTGGCGCCAAGCGCTGCCCTTTGTGAAGGGACTTGGTTTCCTCGGCAGCTGAGCTATGTTGTCAAATAACAGACCGGCCGATGGCTGCTAATTTTCAATAGACCAAGTCTAAAATTGGTTTGTGACTTATTTGACGGCCCCTTGGCTGCACGAGGTGAAGCCCTCTGACACTCTGCAAACCTGCTGTTGCAGCAACAGCAATAAAGTAAGGTGGTCTATGAGTGCCAGACATCACATTTGGGATCCACGTGCTCACTGGATCAAGTGACCACATTGGAGTTAGACACTGTGGCCTCAGCTGCCTTCAGTGAGCTGGACCTTCCAAACATGACAGGTCGAATTCTTGTTACTGTACTATGAAATGATTTAGAACTGTGTGTGTCGCCTGAGGTAATAATGAAATAACGCTGAGTAATATAAAGATCATGTGCTGTGTTTTACTTCTGCTCATGGCAATGAAGAGAAAGAGAAAGGGAATAAAATAAAAATTATTCCCATTGGGTTATTTGGCTACAACAAAGAGATTGCATTAGCAGAAACAGAATAGGCTTCCAGATATGGTCTGGTTTTTCTGTTCACTGATGAAACAGATAAAGTCAGCTGCTTTTTCTTACCAAAGTGGTTTGTACAGGGTGACTGGTCAGAGGACCAGTGCCAAATATTATTTTTCTGGCCCAGTACAAATTTATAAAACTCCCCCGACCCCTGTGCCCCCAAAAAGCTTTGCCTGTTTTGAAAAAAATGGAGGATTGATTTGTTTTCTAATGTTTCCAGCTGCCTGGTTTGTATTTATTTCCAGACATGGCAATAGGACATGTACACATATTAAATGTGCACAAGGGACAGGTGCCCTTCAACTACTGTTTTTTCTCCCTGGGTTTTGTGTTAGGTTTTTTTTACGCATTCTGGAGCCCAGAGGTCTAACTAATTTATTCACTTATATGCCAGCAGGGCCTGTAAATTCTGTTAGAAACATTTGTCCCCACTGTCCGTGGGATTGTTGTTGTTGTTGTTGTTGTTGTTGTTGTTGTTGTTGTTGTTGTTGTTTTCCCTCCCTCTATTCAATGTCACATCCTGTTGGCTTCTTCTGCCTTGGAATAGAAAATGCTGTTACGCTGGACTAATGGCCTATCTAGCAGGCTCTTGTGCTCTTGATTTGGTTTCAGTGTTTTCCTCATGGTTATGGGCTTCTAGCCCAGAGCAAGCCAGGCCAGTCCCACCCTGGAACTCAGGGCTAGAGTAACACATCCCTTCCCATGTTTTGGCCTGACAGGGGTGGAGTTGTTGCTTCCTCCACCCCCGCCACATTTTCTTCACTATAAAAGTTTCTGAGTCAGTCACAAGTTAATATCTCATGACGCCAGCTGGAAAGCCTATACGCTGGCCAGCAGAGACAATGGGAGGAGTATAAAAACAGCTGAGAGGACAAAGTCGTGACTCACAAAAATTATAGCGAGGAACAACATTTAACTTATTGTGTTATATGCGCGTTTGCATTACTGCAAGAAAACCCCTTCTGGATCCTACCACAGGAGTACTGCGTAACACTGACGGGGGAGATTTTGAAAAGGCTCTTTATATGAGGAACCTAATTCTATTTGTACCACAGAAACTTAAGAACATTCAGTCTAATGTAGATGCATCTTACTGCCTATGAAGTCATGCAGGGAAAGACATAATAACACAGCCTTTCCCAACCTGGCGCCTCCCAGATGTTTTGAATCACAACTCCCATGATCCCCAGCCACTGACCTTGCTGGCTGCAACTGATGGGAGTTGTATTCCAAGACATCTGAAGGATATCAAGTTGGAAAAAAATGATGATAGCACATTTGGTGGCAATGTCCACAAATACTAAGGATGTGTTTCAGAGACATATTATTGGTAAAATAAATGAAGCAGAATTACAGTCCTATTAAAGAAATAATAGATAAAACAACACGATGGGAGAATGAAACAATATTTCACATTATCAAAGTAGCAAGTTGTCAGAAGCTCAACACTACTTTAAAAAGTAGTACTATTTGTAATTAATAACAACAACTGCACCCATTTTATTCTGGCTTGGTAGTTTTGTAAATCTTATTATTATGGCTAAGTAGTGTGGACATAAATGCAGTTTCTTTGTTGCTGGCATCCGTCTGTCTTGGGAAACAATGGAAGAGTGCACCTTCAGGGGTGAAGTCAAACAATTGGAGAGTTACGGTTTCTGCTGCGACTGTAGAGACCGATATGGGAGAGACATGTTTTATTACAGGTGGGGAGATGAAGGCAACCAGTTGTGCTGCTACAGGTGCACCGTGGCATTTCTTCTCTCTGTGCTCCTCCCAGCAGTCATTCCTTGTCTGGTCACTGCTGTGGATACATGACCTAACTATCTGTCTGTTTCTTTGTACAGTTGCATAATGTGACAACTAATATTGCAGATGGTGGGTATTATTGCCTCTAATATTGCAGAGGGCAAATTGTTGCCAGGCCCTGTCCTTCTATTTCCTGAGCTTTTTAGCCATCCATCAACACTCCACCAAATCCGGTACGTGAACTAACCTAATGTTAACCTTTAGCATTAGGAAATCTGCACTGGGCAGAGTGAGCTAAAACAAACAAAGGGCAATATATTTTTAGAGGAGATTGGGGGTCATTACAGGCCTTCTGGGCTGAAGGTGGAGTGATCCTGTTTTCTGCTCTTTTGTTATAGGTTCGCAAACCCTCCATTCTTCTACAGTTTCTTACAACATATTGTTCTGAACAGGGATTTTAAACAGAAAAGAGAAAGGCATTATTTTGATGATGAGGAGATGAGAGTTTGTTTGTATCAAATTACAGCTAATATAAAATGAGATTACCCAGCAAAAGCAAGTTCACACCTCTGATTGAGTTTGTATACATACTTAAGGTTCATTTATAATTATATTTTGGGAATGATTCATGTGCTTATGTAGCTGGATGTCCCATGATAATATTATAAAGTAGTTGTGTTCTAGGTTATAAATCAAGCATTGCTATGAGTTGTTTCTGTTGATTTTAAGATGTATTTTAATCAATTGTTTGATTCATGTTTTTAAATGTTTTATACTTTGATGTTAGCTGCCCTGAGCCCGGTCCTGGCTGGGGAGCGCAGGGTATAAATAATGTTGTTGTTGTTGTTGTTGTTGTTGTTGTTGTTGTTGTTGTTTTTTGTTTTGTTTTGTTTTGTTTTGTTTTGTTTTCCAATGCATTTCTCATCAATATAAAGTTCAATGTGCCATGAGCAAAGTTTCGAAAACCTTTGCCTTACACATGAATATTCCATCTGAGAATTGTCCTCAACTTGCACCTGAACATTAAACACATATTCAGTGGGGAGGGAAGACACTCTGCACATGCAGAAATATACTTTTCTTCCCATATTCCATGAGTTAGTATTGGCATGGAAACCAGACTGTTGGTCTGGCCCCAATTGTGGGAATACGTTTTCAGGTGCTCCTGCACCTTGCCGCAGCACAGTAAACTTCCGCGGAATGCACGGAAGGTAAAGAGATCCGGCAGAGGTTTGCTGCCTGGATCCCTCCGCACCTGTAACAAAGCGCGCCAAAAAAGCCTCTGGTAACGGTCGGAAAGCAGTTTCCCACCTAGAGACTCAGCCAAATGCAATGTTGTGATTCTATGTTAATGTTATTACGTTGTTCAGTTTATCAATAAATGGCCCCTGCTCTCTGTAGCGGTGTGTAGAGTGCGCGAGACAAGCCAAGAGAGAGAAAGTGAAAGAGAAACCAAGCCGCACAGGGTAGTAGTCGGGAGAGCGCAACTCCACCATTGACTGCAGTCTCTTAGTCTCTTTATCTTTTATTTCTTTATTTTATTTTTGGCCGCCTTCTTAGTTTTGGCCGCACTTTCTGCTGCTCTTTTTACTGCCTATCCTTTCCTCTTTGGAACCTCAAGCCTTCGTAACAACTCCAGAGAAACCTTCAGAACTCCAGACAACTCCTCACGACCTTCAGCTTCATAACCAGCGGACGCATTCACAACCAGTGGGAGCAGGCACTCTGGAATTACTGGTTGTCCCAGATGCTGGTTATCCCCACACCCAATGAAGTGTTGGCCCAAATTAGTTTAGGAAAGAGGGAAAATTATCTTCATAATAAATCACAGGGAGAAGAATTGAGGAGGAAAGGAAGCTGGTTTGTAAAAGTTAATATGAATCACAATATGTTCAATAATGCAGATATGTTTCAAATAATATGTTCTTTTCAAAAAGATGAGGAAAGCCATTGGTGCTTTTGGTGGCAAATAAATAATTATTGAAGATGGCCTGAATTTAGTAATGTCAGCCAATGAGGACAGATAAAATACTAAATATGCTAAATTGATCTTAAACTCAGTAATTAAACATTTGATCAAAACTCTAAATCTTGTTATCAGCCAGAGTCCTGTTTTAAATGTCAGAGTGGGTTAAAAAAAGAAAAGGTAGAGTTTTCAAACCTATTCGCACATGCTTCTGAAAAAGCAGCTTGACCCCCAATAATATTAGCATGGGAATCAGGTTTAAGAGAAGCCTGGCACAGATCCAGTCTTACTTTCTGGTCCAGCAGTTAAAACTGGCCTACACCACCACCCCTGTTCTGGAGTCACCGTAGGGGCAGCGCAGCAGTCATTTGGCTGCTGTATCAACAATGAATCTTTTCATCGGGAGTCCCAGAGCGGTGAGCCACCTCCACATTCAAGTTAATGAGAGCCTTTCAAGCCACATTTGGAATTACAATAAATAATGCCCCAAATTATGCTGACTAAGAGATACCATCACCAAGAATGTGCTCTCAACAGAGTGCAACAGCAAAAGAAGGTCATCTACTCTGGAAGGCGTCCATACCTCCAATTATAAATCTGGTCAACAATGAATATCGCCCTTATGTATTGACTATGTTAATGAACCCAGAGAGCTACAGAATGTATAGCTGTTCCTCTACCATGTTATTTGCACTAGGCACCAATATATATATATTTAAAGTGGTGCACTTGGCATATGAAGCCAGGAAGAGGCAACATCAAATTGGTGAGGATAGAAAAGAATGAAGGCATGAAAAGAAATGAAAAGAAATCCACTGAGTAAGAGAATGAGAGAAGAATCTTAGCTTTGGAAGCCACTAGGATAAACAATCCATTCTGAGGGGAAGCATGAAGGAGGAAATGTATGACAAATGTCTGTGTGTAGCTGGTAATGTAATAACTGTAGCCCTCATCAGAATGGGTTTATCAAGGTCACCCAAAACTGCAGCAGAAACTATTGCTTAACACAATCTGTACTGCAAGAAGAAACCAGTTAATGCAGTATTAGCTTGTCTCTGAGGACTGATGGCTGCCAGCAACAGCTTGTGACAGCACACCACTCAGTAGCATTGCCATTGTTGAGTCTGTGCGTATCACAGAAGTGATCTTCCTTGGATTACTGTGGTGAGGGAGGCCACAATCAATGCTTGGAGAAGTGCCACAGGTTCATTTGTCCCTACTTAAGCATATGATGTAATGTAAAACCATTTTTTGCGGGGGTGGGGGGTGGGAATCAATGGGGGGTTGACAAGAAATTTTCCACACCAGGCACCACCTGACCTTCCCATGCCTGGGGGTGGGTCAATTTTTTTTTTTTGCCCCCGGGTACCAATTTACCTTGCTACTCCCCTGCCCACCCCACACCCCACCCTGCCCCTGTCCCGTTCCACCCCCTTTTTGGTCCACAGATATGAGTGTGTGACAGTCACACCTCAATCGGATGCTTGTAAAAGAGTTGCTGCCTGTACATTTAAAAAAACACACCCGCACTCAGACTCCATTGATTCTAGACTAAAATGCAGTCTCAAGTGTCTGGAGTGAGAAGCAACTGCTATCCTTTTCATCTGTGCCCCAGATTGCAGCCTGTTTATTTTGTTCCATAGAATTCAGTGGGGGCCACTGAGTGCTAAGCATGGGTGTAGCCAGGATTTTTGTTGGGGGGGGCAGGCTTTTGTTAGGGAGGGCAGAATCTCAGTTAGTTAAGTATTTTTATTGATTTAAGGGTGGCACCTGCCCCCCCTGCCACCTTGGCTAGGCCCATGGTCCCAAGCCAGACCCTCTTCTCATAGCTCTTCCCTCAGCCCTTTTTCACTACGGTGGTCACTTGAGAGTGCGATGGGTTAATAAATGCCAAGAAGTGATGAGCATGCCCTCCCCAATCCAACATCTTCAGCTGCAATCCTAAAAACAAGAAGGGGTAAGGCCCATAGAATATACCAGGACTAATTTCTGAGTAAACACACATCTGTTTGCAGGTTTATTCAAATGTGGGTCAAGATGAAATGGCGAGGGAGTCAACTTAATAATAAGATGATGAAAGGAACAGTGTGAAACACATTTATTTCTTGAATGTATGAATGTGGGAAGAAAATACTAATTCCGCACCAAAGCCCTGCAATGATTGCATGCTGAAAATGAAGACATTTACACCCACTGTATTAATGCTGCAAGGGACTTTTTTATGTGTCATTATGACCAACAGGTGGTGGAAGGAGCGAGCCGCATTCCAGTGAGTGAGCCTGTCCCTGGCTATACTACTGGTGTTGGCCCTCTCACTGGTCAAAGCTGAAGGAGTTAAGGGGCAGAGGGATTAGGAAAGAGACCTGGCTGGGGAAGATGAAACAAGTTTGTAAACGTAACTGAAACCAGTTTAGGTTAGATTTTTTTTAAGTAAACAAAGGAATTTTACTCTACTGAAATATTACTGCTCTAGATTGTGCCCATCCAGTACCCATTTACTCAGGGATAATCTTTCTTTTTTTATTTTTCATAATTGATGTATAAGCCATTAACAGAGCAATAATCTGAAAAACTTCCTCAGTTGGTATTTCAAGCCAGGTCTAGAGCGGGAGAGGATGGCCGCATCATCCGCGTATAACAAGAGAGGCGTCTTTCTGGTGCCTATTTTTGGGAGATGGCCATCCGGATCCATTATGCAGTCTTTGGAGGACCTGCGGGGGGGGGGGGAGAGCGTAAGGAGGAAGGACTATTTTCCTTGAGTTACGTTAGCATACGGAATTTAGCTTCCAGGCAGTCGTCGGTGGGGCCTATTCTGCCGTTCAGGTCTCCCATTATATAGAGTGGTGCATCAGGGCACTTAATTTGGAGAGAGTATAATTTTTTTATGGAAATTGTGCCATGTATTCTCAATCTGTACTTGTAGTTTTTATGGGGGGATATAAACTGAAACAAGAATGATACTTTTGGGCCCAGAATGCAAGATGATCCCCAGCGACAAGTGTTCTGAATCTTTAAACTCAATAACCTGTGTCGTCAAGGAAGTAGATACCAGAGTTACAAGCCCCGCCCCCCCTTTGGACGTACTTTCTCATACAGTTTAGTGGCCTTAATTCCGTTGGCAAAGAAACCCTCCAGGACTATATAGAAAGTTGCCCAGGTTTCCTGCAACATTTATCACATCAAAACGCATTATATACTCGCAAAATGACTCATCTCCTACTTTGTTGGCCCAACCCGCTATGTTCCATGAGATAATATTTAGGCTACTCTCGTCGCTGGCGATTTGGCTTCATTGTGGAGGGCAGATTGTAGTCGGCTCTCCCTGTGTCTCAGTTATAACACTCAGTGTTGGAAGTGTTGTTCTTTCTGGGGTTGTTTGACAGACTTGTCCAGATTGCCAGCCGCCAGCAGTAGTGTCCAATTGTTTGTGGCTTTCGGGGAATCAGAGTCAAAAGTAATTAAGTCTGTCTCTGGCAGCCTTGGTGTAATGCTTTCCTCGGGTGGGGCAATGCCTGGCAATGAATGGTCTGTTTTCTGTGAAGATACTGAGTGGTGGATTTCGAGATCTACCAAAGTCCTGATGGAATAACTTACCGGTATTTTAGACATAGGTGAGTTGGGCAAGCATTCTTTGTGTGTTTGTCCATTAAACTCAGAAGGTTTTTTGTCCTGGGGGATGTTTCGGACAAATGCTCCACCCAGA
Organism: Lacerta viridis; assembly: GCA_900245905.1. Classification (NCBI taxonomy): domain Eukaryota; kingdom Metazoa; phylum Chordata; class Lepidosauria; order Squamata; family Lacertidae; genus Lacerta; species Lacerta viridis. The sequence continues at coordinate 712,220 of OFHU01002558.1, read as the reverse complement.
ACCCGCCTTAGTGGCACTGGGGTTTGTGCCTCAAACCTTTGGTGAATGCCCGCCGATCATGAGGGCTTGGATTGATTGGAGTCGGTCCGTCTGCACAGACGATTCGGCAGTAAAGGCTTTGATTCTGTGTCTTTAAAACCACGCCTCAAGATAATTTTATGATCCTGTAGAAAGGTCTTGTATTTCAGAAGTAGTTTTGGAATAACCGAATCAGAGAATGATAATGAAAGTCTAGAGCGCTGAGAGTCCGATGAAAGCAGGTTTACCGTGGTAAGATTGTCAAGCTGGATGTTTAGCAACAGTTTGAAATTTCGCTTTGCACTTGTGGTTTAATTCCAGATAGGGAGCAGACCATTAAAAGGGTAAACATCGAGAACTACTTGAGAGCTTTGCAGGATTAGTTTGCTGTTTTCATGTTTTTTATTCTTGCTGTAAGAGGTTTTATGGGTTGTGGCACAAGAACAGCTACACCCCTGAGTTTGAAGATCTTGTTGAGGAAGAGCGCTGTGGCCAGACTCTTGGGTGGCAATAGGACTGTTCTGGGTCGCCAACAGCACCAACTCAGCCAGGAGGGACACTACCTTTTCTAATTTGAGGTTAATTTCCTCTACCATTCTTGCTGTTAACAAACAGTGGTCCGCAAGTACTTCAGCATAAGGTGGTACACCCTCAGATGATAATGCATCAGCACTCAGCAATGAGTTCCCTCCAATATAGTCTCCCCCCATTAAAAGATTCCTACACTCCTGGGATGAATGAGTTCTATTCAATGTAGAGGGTTCTAAGCCCTGCTCTGGTGAAACTCTAATGTATTCATCCAGTTTACTCTGCTTTGCTCTTAGGCTGTGGACTCACTTGTAAAGGCGAAGACAGTCTCTTCTTTTTTTCTGGTCATTTTGCAGAGTAAGTTTGTACTCTTAGAGGCGCGGCTGCTGCTAATTGCTGCTGCTTGTCGGGGATCTCAGCATCCTTCCAGCCCTTGTTGGAAGTAGATTAAAGCGTTTAACAGCAACTATAGCTGATAAACAATCAGTAAAAAGAGTCAGCCCTGTAATTATAATAGCTTTGAGCTTTAACTTTAACTTAAAACCTAAGACTTAAAGGTAAAAATAATATAAAATGATTAAAATGGACTGAAGGATGTGGAGCTCAAAGTGATGCTTCCTCCCTCAACACCATCTTGAGAGGAGGAGTTTATCAGCCCATGGCTGAAAACTATGGCCAGAAAAGCCACCTCAATTGGACTGTCACCATCCCTTTTGTATCAACTGAGCTATGATACCGCCCTTGTATCCCTGAGGCAAAGGCTTTGGGACATCTCACATAGTGACCTGTGATCCAGATCCAATGTAATCTGTGGCCTTACTGGAGCTGGAATCCAATATGGGCACGACTTTCAGTTAGCCTCATATCTTAGGAATTTGTCTGTACCCACGTACCAGCGGTTATTTACCAAAGCTAGATTAAATGTGTTTCTATCAGAAGTTCTACATGGTAGACTGAGAGGCATCCCCTATCAGAATAGGCTTTGTTTATATTCTCAGGACATCGATTGTATGAAGCATATCCTACTGCATTGTGGGCAGTATGAGAAAGCAAGGGATCAGCTGATCAAACCCTTACTAGCAAATTTGCCGGGAAAATCTGAAGCCTCCCTTATTAAATACCTTCTGGAGGATAGGTCAAACGATATTGCACTGACCGTGACAAAGTTTCTTTCAGAGGTCGCAAAAAACAAAGACCATCATGCTCTAGACATAACAAAATGACTATCTCGGTCTCTTTCACCTGTCGTTTGGTTGTTTTAACTGTATCTTGTTTTGAAACCGTTTAGTGGGTCTATGGACCGCAGTAAAGATATTTGATTTGACACAAACTAAAGATCCCAAGGAGCCTGTATTGAGCAATCCTGTTCATTCAATCATTTTTTTTCCAGAAGAGAGGAGAACTTGAAAAACCAAGGTGGTCACCATCTGTGCTTCCAATCGGAGGAACTTCTGCCATCAGGATGCCACTGCAGGAGGCCCTATTCTGTGTTACCACAATGAGGTTCACCTGCTGGTAGGACAAACCAGCGATTCTAGATCTCAGACTAGGGAGGAAATCTCTATTGTGTTCCATCTGCAACTCGTGCTCAGACTCTTTCAGGTTGTGGTGACAGAGTTGTCACAAGAGGCCCTATTCCGTGTCACCACAATGAGGCTCACCTGCAGGTAGGAGAACACTTCTTCTTTTGTTCCTGCCTTTCTTTCATTTTGTTCCAGCTGATCTTACCTTCAGGCTTTTCAGAGTACCCCTTGCTTGGCTAGGGAGGAAATCTCTACTATGTTCTGCCTGCAACACATTGTGCTAAGACTCTTTCATGTTGCGGTGACAGAGTTGTCAGAAGAGGCCCTTTTCCGTGTAACCGCAATGAGGCTTACTGGCAGGTAGGAGAACACTTCTTCTTTTGTTCCAGTTCTTCGTTCCTTTAGGCTTCGCAGAGTCCACTGTACCTGAAGTCACCTGCATTTGGACTGTGCTGCTTTAGGTAAGTTCACATTCCACCACTCAGTCGTCGTTTTTTTAAGACAATGTGTTTTGTATTGGTCACTTCTTTTTCTCATTTTCTTTTCTGCTGGTGTCTCCATAGGTCTTTCCAAATAACTCTTCTTAACATCTTAAGGTTTTCTTTTTCCTGAGAGAACATTCACAGAATGTTCTCTCAGGTTTTGCTTTTCCCCTTGTTGCATTGCTCAAAAAAAAAGCAAAAGACACTGGTGGTCGGCTCTCCTGGTTCCCAGGACGGGGTTCAAATCCCTGCGGTGTCCATGCTTACTTCCAATGCAACTGCTATGTCTCTCTATACCTCTCTATCTCTCTATCTCTCTCTATCCCTCTATCCCTCTCTATCCCACACTGCCCAAATAACAATTGGCTCCCTTTTTCTTAGCCAAAGTATTAGCATGGGAGGGTGGTGACTTCAGTGACTGAGCTTGATTCTTAACTCCACCATTGCATCAAAGGACCATTTCAAGCACCACTTTCCTGGCAATGTGCTGTGGCTGGGAAGATGCTCACTTGATGCATCACTGGTTGTGTGTCTGGGTCGGCTGGATCAGGTGGCTGCTTTCCCTCCTAGCATTCCCAGTCACTGGTGTGAGAAGTTTCTCTATGGATCTGGTCTGTCTGCATTCCAGACACTACTGGAGGAGCAATTCTCCCTGCAAAGGTAACAGACAAGGTGACCTTATGGGGGAAACATGCTGTGGAGCTTGCCATGTAGGGCGGTGTTTTTGTTTTTTAATAATTCATGATCAATAGCTTGCCAATCTTCTGCCAATAAATGGTGGATCATGAAGCAAGGAGAATTGGGAGGAGACCTGGGCCAGGTGTGATGCAGGTGCAGGTGCAACTTTGATTACAGGTGTTCTGGCAACTTAGAAAGTTCAGTGTCAAGTTTGCTTGCTTTCAGATTGGCTGGTACAACCAAACTATTGTCCAAGGCGGCCTCTGTTTCAAGGCCAGAATTGATTTGTATTCCCATAACTGTTACTCACTTTCTATTTTTGCAGATCATGGTGCAAGACTGTAGGTTTTCCCCCTTGCAATGTTAAGCAACAGTGACACAATTATTCAAGGTAGGCAAATCTGATAGATAAAAATGGAGCAGCCAGAAATACTTTTGAAATCTAAAGGCTTGTTTGTTCTGTTGTTAAAAATAGTTCCTAACTGTTTATTGTTCAGGAAATCAGTTGTTTTTGGGGGGAGGGGCAGGATTGCTACTGTACAGAGCGTGGTGTGACATAAAACCAGCACATTTTTGGTGCTTTGCTTCTCTTCCGAAAGCTCAACAACTTCACAACCTTTTCTAGGAAAAAAGCACTGCATAAAACCATTGTGGAGATGTGGGAGTAGGCCTCCCAGAATCGTTGCTATCTCTTTCAAATACAGTAAACGTCTAAGCAGGTATTGAACATGCACAGTCAATGGAAATAGGAATGGATGGGAAAGTACAGTGGTACCCCGCTAGACGAATGCCTCGCTAGACGAAAAACTCGCTAGACGAAAGACATTTGCTAGCGAAAGGCTGTCTCACAAGACGAATTTTTCTATGGGCTTGCCTCGCAAGACGAAAAATTTCCGCGATCCCCCCCCCCCGTCAAACCGCTATTCCCCCATTGGTGCTTCGCAAGACGAAAAATTCGCTATACAACAGCACTCCCAGAACGAATTAATTTCGTTTTGCGAGGCACCACTGTATTAGAAATCAAGAAAAAGTATTTTACTGTGAGCAGCAAAGGGCGGAGGGAAAATAAGCATCTTGAAAGACGGATGTAAAGTCAACTTTTAAATTTGTGTTAAATTTGAATTAATTTGTTGAAACAGGAAGAATTACCGACATTGAAAGAGTAGCAGATGAAGCTAATGGACTACACAGAATTGGATAAGATGACAGGAAGAATTTGAAACCGACGGGACCAGAGATTCTTGGAAGATTGGAAGAAATTTGAGAATTATTTGAAAAATAACTGTAAACAACAAATTACGCTAGTAGGTTTGCAAGAAGTTTTGTAAGGAGAATTATATGAAATATTATAGGATAAATTTAATATAATGAAAATTGGTTGTAGATTTTTAAAGTAATAGTAAAATTATGAAATTACCAAATTAAGATATGAAAATTGGAAATCTTTAGATGTGGTTGATGGAAGTCCAAAAAAAAAGATTGTATAAGATGTGAACAGATGTTAAATAATGTGTGGCAAATATGTTAAAATTTAATTTTAAAAAAACATTTTTTAAAAAAATTGAATTAATTTGTTGTTAATTTGTGTTAAATTTGGAAAACTAATAAAAATTAATTGGCAAAAAAGGAGTTAGTAATGGTTCCCAACCTAGATTATTTTAAAAAGAGTAGACAAAATTGTGGAGGAGAGGGCATTGGTTGGCTACTGGCCACGATGCCTCCACTCTGCCTTCTCAGTTGGAGGTGGCAATACTCATGCCGCCTTGTTGCTGGCAGGTACTGTGTAAAAATATCAAAGTGGCATGGAGCTTTACAGAAAGACAACATATTTAAAAAAGAAAGTCTCCTGATTTCCCACTGTTGTTTGCTTATAAGTAACAAAGCGTACGAGCAAGCGACTCTTATTTAAATTAAGTGGAAAGTGAAAAAGCCATGAATGCAAAAGGGCAAAGATCATGTACTGTTTACAAAAGAAAAAAACACAAGGAGGCTTCCTAGCTGTCATTTCACAGTGTATACAGACTCCTCTCCTGCCTTCTCTTAGTTTACATAATCTGCAAGGAAGGAGCCTTGCACTGCTGCCAAGAAGTCCCATCGAAAAAGTTACACTGGTTACTCCCAGAGCAGCATGGGATCCTGATATTTCTGACCCGCCTCCACAGCCACAAGACACATGGCAGCGTTTGCAAATGTTTGTCCTCATTTGACCCAGAAACCAAAACACAAGTGCCTGGACAGGGAAAGTGCCCCCTAGAGAGTAGGAAGGGGGTAGTTCTTTGTCATGTCCAAGGACTCTGGAATGTCACTTCCGCTTTAAACATACAGACATGCAATTAAAGTTTGAGTGAATGTTCAGAAATAGGACTATGTCTCCCTGGGGGAATTTCAACCCCCCCCCGCCCCCCATTCATGTTTCTGAAATGTGAGGAGGAAAGTTGGCAGGGGTGGTGTGGGAATAACCAAAGGCACTAGTTATGTATATAGATTAATAAGGTATAGGCAACTCCCAATTTATGTTCCAAAGTGCCGTGTGTTGAAGTGAAGTAATGAATAATAGAAACACAGTTGAAAAAGCCTGCAGGAACCCCACCCTTCCTTGACATTTTCGTTACACTTCTTGGTTCAGCGCGATGCCTGTGTGTGTGTGTTAGGTTGTGCCTAAAACAGAAGAGAAGACTCCCTAGAAAAGACCTTGATGTTGGGAAAGATGGAGGGCACAAGGAGAAGGGGACGACAGAGGATGAGATGGTTGGACAGTGTTCTCGAAGCGACTAGCATGAGTTTGGCCAAACTGCAGGAGGCAGTGGAGGATAGGGGTGCCTGGCGTGCTCTGGTCCATCGGGTCACGAAGAGTCGGACACGACTGAACAACAACAACAAAAACAGATGCTGCCTGCATCTTGGAGGCGATCCAGACCAAAACCAGTTTAATTCAGGGTGTACTATACAAGATGCAACACCAGCATCCCTAACAGGTGGTCATCCAGCCTCTGTTTAAATGCATCCAGCAAAAGAAAGCATATCACCTCCTGAGAACATAAGAATTTGCAGAGGTGTTAGATGCTGACAGGGTTTCACTCAGCAACCGCACTGCAGCATTCTGAAGCTTCTGGATCAAGCCTAAGGGATTCCCCACTGCTGTGATCCCAATTTTGAAGTCACCAGTGCCTGAACTACTGGAGAAACACAGTAGTGGATAGAAATTGCAAAATAAAAATAAAAATAAAAAAGTAAAATGCTAATATAGCCCATCTAATTTGTGTCACTATCTTGCTGGGCATGTGTAGCATGCAAATTACACTGTCTCATTTTGAAGGCTTTGGTCTGTCCATCCTATTGAGAAGTCCCAGATGGAGACCACAGCCCATTGGCTACATCCAAACTATATTTCATTGGACCCTTCAGTCTGAAGCATGAGTGCTATGTCCTGCTAGACATTTGAGACACTGACCCTGTGCATTGGGTGAAATAAAAATTTCCAGGGCAGCTGTGAGGTAAGGACATGCAAATCCATTTTTTTCTCTTTCTGTAGAATGCCATAAACATGCTCCTTCACAGGTTCCTTTACATGTAGAATGGAAATGTGTGGACTACTGGGAAAGCTCAGATGCGGGCAGACATAATCTGAGTAAGTGACGCTAAGATACTGCACTGCAGTTCTTCTGGCGGTTGCATAATGGAAATGTCAAGATTCATATCTGGTAGCTGATGACTGGGCAGCAGCAGTCTATTTCAATTTCGTGCCATTGTGCCTTTAATATGCAGGGATGAAAGCACTCTTAGAAAATGAGGTGCTGGGATGCAAGATCCCCTGACCTTTCTCCTAATCTCTGGTGTATGATGGTGCAGGGATCTCCTGCTCTGAATCTGCCTCATAAGGTAAAGGTAAAGGGACCCCTGACCATTAGGTCCAGTCACAGACGACTCTGGGGTTGCGGTGCTCATCTCGCATTACTGGCCACGGGAGCCGGCATACAGCTTCCGGGTCATGTGGCCAGCATGACAAAGCCACTTCTGGCGAACCAGAGCAGCGCACGGAAACGCTGTTTACCTTCCGCCAGAGTGGTACCTATTTATCTACTTGCACTTTGATGTGCTTTCAAACTGCTAGGTTGGCAGGAGCAGGGACCGAGCAACAGGAGCTCACCCCGTCGTGGGGATTTGAACCGCCGACCTTCTGATCAGCAAGCCCTAGGCTCTGTGGTTTAACCCACAGCGCCACCTGCCTCATACTTAGTCAGACCATTAACCCCTCTAGCCCTGGGCCAGCCTCCAGGGTTCGTAGTCGTCACTGGGTACCTGCTGAGGGCCCATTGCCTATCCCTGGAATCTTCTGGCCTTGTTGCCATTGCCATGCCGTCCAACCTTTCTCCAATGAAAATAGGGACGTCCTATTAAACCAACAACAACAACAACAACAACAACAACAAATACAACAAATTTTATTCTTTATACCCCGCCCATCTGACTGGGTTGCCCCAGCTACTCTGAGCAGCTTCCAACATATATAAAAACATAATAAAACATTAAACATTAAAAAAAAACCTCAAGGACAAGGTAGAGAAAGCAACTTTGATCTCAATCTCATTACTGTAAATTAATTTTAGTCCTGGCTTCCTGCCACGATCATGTGAAGCTCAGCTATGATCCTCCGTGCACACCAATGCTGGCAGGCTCTCAATGAGATATTAATGGTTCCCAAAAGATGGGTGGGGAAGTACAACATCCTTTGCCAGATTTGGATTGTCAGTGAAGTGATAAAAGACGCCATCAAACATGTCAAGACATTTTCCACCTCACCCCGGAGCAGAAATTATTGGCTTGTTCTGTGATTATAGCCCACTGCAGGTTAGGTTTCTGTGCAGTGGTCTGGGGGGGGGGAGGAGCCCCTCCTTTTTTGCAACCAGGGAGCAGGCTCTGTGGCCTTTGCTGCACACACAGTTCTGTGATGCTAGGCTTTTAATTTCTAATCACAATTGTAATCTACCCTTGAGCTCAGACAGCATATGGGGGTTTTCGTCTCCTCTGTTGTATCTTCACAACAGCCTTGCGAGGTAAAAATCCTCCAGTGTTCCTATTTTCCAGGGACGTCCCTGATTTAGAGAAGCTGTCCCGGATTCTGATTTGATCCTGGAATGTCCCGCTTTTCCTTAGGATGTCCCTATTTTCATTGGAGAAATGCCAGAGGGTACGGAGTTATCCAACCTTCAACCTGACTGAAGGCAATGCTGCATAAACTTTTTTTAATGTTTAATGTTTTATTATGTTTTTATGTATGTTGGAAGCTGCCCAGAGTGGCTGAGGCAACCCAGTAAAATGGGTGGGGTATAAATAGTAAAATTATCATTATGAAATGAGACGTCTCTATTTTCATCGGAGAAATGTTGGAGGGTATGGAAGTAGCTTTCACTGAAAGTCAAATCACCGGAGCAAGGATCACCAAGCAAGCTTCTTGTCTGCACTGGTATTTCACCCTGTGTTTTCTTTGTATAAATCTTAACACTTCCAGCATTTTATCATTCTTATTGTAATATGTTTTAGATGTTTTAAGACACTCACCATCTGCACTCACTTATCTCTATTTTTCTTTGCACTTTGATATAGTTCAGCCTGTCCCTTCGGGCAACAAACATTTATTTACCACAGACCATTTACTCCTATTATATAAAATGTTAGTGGAAACAAAGTACTTGTGAGACAGGTGGCTCCCGGGGCTAGGGTGGGTGGGGGTACAGACCAAACACAAGTGTGGGTTGAAAAAAGCCACAACTTTGTTGTCTATGGTGAAGTAAGCAAGCTTGGCATAGCATTGGGGCCTGGGTCTGTTTGCCCAAAAAGACTTTGATACACATTCCAGCACACCTAGGTCTTTGGTTCTATAGAGGGGCCAATCTGCACCATACATTTAAAACACATCCAGAAACTCCGAGACCAGAGGGAAGAAACGGTACAGGAAGATTGGAAGAAATTTAAAGACTATTTGAAACGACGTGAAAAGATAGACATTTGAAATTAAAATCAGAGGACATTTAAGGCTACAGTAATGCCAGAAGTTAGATTAAGATAGGATATAAGAAGTAGTTAGAATTATGTTATGTTGATTTTTACTAGGATTAAAAATAGAGTTAAATGTTGATTAATGTTTATAATGATTAAGATTAGGTGAGAAAGAAGATTTTACAATGTTATAAAGTTACTAAAGAAGATTAGAAATGAACGCAGAAGAGAGGATGTGAGGAGGTCCCAAAATAATGCTTATAAATAGGATAAGGATAGTTAAATAAGTGTTTGTTTGTAGGATTTTTGTAGTCTTTTTTTGTAGTGTTTGTTGTATTTTGTATTTTGTGTGTTTTCTTTTTTATTGTTAAAACTTAATAAATTTTTATTAAAACACACACACACACACACACACACATCCAAAAGCATATTTAAAGCACACGACTCCCACCTCCCCAAATTCTGGGAACTGTAATTTGTTGCAGGTACTGGGAATCAAAGGACTGTGAGAGGGAAACCTCAGTTTCCAGGATTCTTTGGGGGAAGTTGTGTGATTTAAATATACCGGTATATTGAATGCACTTTAAATGTATGCTGCCTCTCTTCATATTTGCGACTGGTGGGGATGCAAAGAGTCCTTATTGCTTTAGGATTTCTACTATCCAGAGGTTTACAAAAATCCCAGTAGTTGTGTTTTTCCTTCCTTGTTTGAAGTTTAAATAGAGGAAAACATTGCAGCCCCACAAAATACCAATAGGACAGCTGAGGCTGCAATCCTAACCCCACCTGCTTGGAAGGTAAGCCCCACTGAATTTAATATGCTTATTTCTGAGTAGACTTTATTAGAATTGCAGTGCAAATATGACCACTCTCCCTGATCTGTGGGGAAATAATGATACGGGCTGCATGTGTAAGTATGACACCATTTAGTGCATAAGGTACTTGATCACAGAGAATGATGGTTGCCAGGCATTTATACAGCTGTGCCGCAGATCTGCTATATTCATTTATGTTTATATCTGACCTTTCTTACGAGGAGATATGGCGGCATGCCTGATCCTCTCCTGTTTTATCCTTGCAACAACCCTGGCTCAAAGTCACCCAATAAGCTTCATAGCTGAGTTACGATTTGAACCAGGATCTACTATTGTTGTTGTTCAGTCGTTCAGTCGTGTCCGACTCTTCGTGACCCCATGGACCAGAGCACGCCAGGCACCCCTATCCTCCACTGCCTCCCACAGTTTGGCCAAACTCATGCCAGTCGCTTCGAGAACACTGTCCAACCATCTCATCCTCTGTCGTCCCCTTCTCCTTGTGCCCTCCATCTTTCCCAACATCAGGGTCTTTTCCAGGGAGTCTTCTCTTCTCATGAGGTGGCCAAAGTATTGGAGCCTCAACTTCAGGATCTGCCCTTCCAGTGAGCACTCAGGGCTGATTTCTTTAAGGATGGATATGTTTGATCTTTTTGCAGTCCATGGGACTCTCAAGAGTCTCCTCCAGCACCATAATTCAAAAGCATCAATTCTTCAGCGATCAGCCTTCTTTATGGTCCAGCTCTCACTTCCATACATCACTACTGGGAAAACCATAGCTTTAACAAAGACAACAGGATCTACTATGAAGCATAGCAATACCCTCCTTTTTTCAACCTAGCCAATTCTGTTCCTTCAGAGCAAATCTGTTGCACCGGGACTTCTTTTCTCAAAAATTACATGCACAAAAATCACAAAGTGTAGCTTTTCAACACAAAATTTCACCAGGGAGCTGGTACAGTCTGTGAATTCAGGACATATACGGTATGTGCTACATTTCAAATGTTTAATGTATACTGCCTTTTGTTGTGTCGTGGGTTCTGATAGCAAGAAGTCCAGCAACACTTCTTAGTGAAAACAGCTCTTTATTGTAAGGGATAAGACAAGACTGGGGATAGGGGGTAGGGAAAGCTCTATTTATAGACACATTGGGACTGAGGGAAAAGATACATTTTAGCGGGAACCAATAATATTCAAACTTTCCGGCGGGACCCAATCAGGCTGTGGATTGTGATTGAACACTTCAAATTGACCAATAGCAATACTTTACCCTGCTGCCAGAATATCTTATTTAATACACAACACTCCCCCGCACCTAGTTGAGACTATACACGTAATCTTTCAAGTATTGCGGAGGTCTTCGAGTCCTACCGGATCGCCTAACCCCCGGTGTGTCACTCCTTGGACTATCCGTGGTCAGACTTCTCTCTCCAATAACCTCGGGTACCTCAGCTGGAGCTGTGTCACTAGCTGACTCTCTAGGCTGACTAGTTGTTTCCGGGTTAGGTTCATCAGTGGTGATCTCGGTTTCCTGACTCTCGGAGCCCTCCACCCCCTGTGGCCCGGAGTCATCCTGACTAGACTGCTGCGATTCACCGGACGCCGGCAGAGTTGTGCGCGGCTCCTCCCCCCTCGGGCTTACCCTGCTTGGGAACCGGCGCCTTAGCTGGTCAATGTGGCGGCGCATTACTCTGCCATCCTCTAACGTCACAAAATATGACACTGGCCCACTGGGTCGGGTGACCACCCCCGGCACCCATGCGGGTCCCCTTGCATAGTTCCGGACCCAAACCAAATCCTCTGTTGACAGGTATCGGGTTCTGTCACCCTCGGCAGCCGGTGGTTCTCTTGCATCGCGGCCCGGCACCTTGTCAGGGTGGACATAGTCTAGGATTGTGGCTAACCTCCTCCCCATTAATAACTCAGCTGGGGACTTGCCTGTGGATGCACACGGCGTTGTGTGCTGCAGGAACAACATCCTTGCAATGCGAGCAGACCAATCCCCTTCCAAGAGGCGCGCTATTGCACCCTTGGCTGTGCGCACCATCCGTTCGGCTTGTCCGTTCGAGGATGGATGAAAGGGAGCAGAAGTGACCCCTCTAATGAAATTATCGGCCAGGAATGCCCTGAACTCTTGGGACACAAAAGCCGCCCCGTTGTCTGATACTATGGTCTCGGGTAACCCATGCGTTGCAAACAAAATGCGAAGGGCCCTGATTACAGCAGCTGAGGACATGTTTGGAACAATTGAGACCTCCAGCCATTTCGAGTAGGCGTCTACTACAATTAAGAACACCTTTCCCTGAAACGGCCCTGCAAAATCTACATGGAGCCGGCTCCACGGGTTCTTAGCCCGCTCCCACCAATGCACTGGTGCCCTGGGCATTTCTGGGTGCACCTCCTGGCACGCTCGACAGGTGCGCACCCATTGTTCAATGTCCTTGTCCATGCCAGGCCACCACACATAGCACCTGGCTAAAGATTTCATCCGAACCATGCCTGGATGACCCATGTGTAATGTGTCCAACACCTCATTCTGTAGAGACCTTGGAATAACCACCCTATCGCCCCACAATATGCAACCCTTATGGAGGGACAGCTCATTTTGTCTTGCCATGAAAGGTCTAAATTTCTCTTCCTGAGTCCCACTTGGCCATCCCCTCCCCACCCACACAAGGACACGGGCGAGGACGGGGTCCCTTTTAGTTCTTGCGGCGATGTCGACGGCCGTCACGGGTGGTCCGGGAAGTGTCTCCATCATCATGACGTGCTCGGCCGGGGCTGGGTCGTCGTCGGCTGCTCCAGGTAGTGGTAGACGACTCAGCGCGTCCGCATGGCACAACAGCTTACCCTTCACATGACACAGTTCGTATTGAAATCCATTCAAAAAGATGGACCATCGGAGCATGCGTGGGGACAAGATTTGAGGCGTTTGTTTATGTGGGCTGAACAAACCCAGCAAAGGCTTGTGGTCCGTTTGAATTGTGAAAGGGCGGCCGTACACGTAGTCATGGAACTTCTTGATTCCTGTGACTATAGCCAGTGCCTCCTTATCAATCTGGGCATAGTTCCGCTCTGTGGGGCTCAAGGTTCTGGAATAGAATGAGATTGGACGCTCCGACCCATCCGCCTCCCGGTGACTCAAGACAGCCCCCACGCCATATTGTGAGGCATCACACGCCAGCACCAGTGGTTTAGCAGCATCATAGTGGGCAAGCGTACTTTCCTTTGACAGCACGCCCCGCAGCGTTTCAAAAGCTCTCTGTTGCGGTTGCCCCCAACGCCATGCACACTTCTTTTGGAGTAGCCGATGCAGTGGTTCGGCTATCGATGCCTTGTGTGGCACAAAGGCGTGATAGAAATTGACGAGGCCCAAGAAGGACTGCAGCTCAGCCTTGTTACTAGGTGTCGGTGCTGCGGCGATAGCCTTAACCTTGTCTTCCATGGGGTGGATGCCAGCAGCATCAATTCTGTACCCTAAGAAGTTCACAGCTGCTACCCCAAAACTACATTTCTCTTTCTTTAGTTTCAACCCCGCATCCCGGAATTTGCATAGGACTGTCTGGATGCGTCCCAGTAGTTCTTGAGCATCCTTGCCCGCAATTAACACATCATCAAAATACGGCAGGACACCTGGCAGGCCCCGTAACAGGCGCTCCATAAGACTTTGAAATATGCCAGGTGCCACGCAGACTCCAAACTGCAGCCTATTCACCTTAAAGGCGCCCTTGTGCGTCACAATTGTCTGGATTTCAGCGGACGCTGGAGTCACTGGGAGCTGCTGGTATGCCTGTGCCAAGTCAATCTTTGCAAACACCTTGCCCCCAGCCAGCTTCGCTAATAGTTGGGACACTACTGGAATTGGATACGAGTTGCCCCTGATGGCCTTATTAATCGTACATTTGTAATCCGCACAAATTCGTATTTCCCCATTAGCCTTCAGGGGTGTGACAATGGGTGTTTCCCATTTAGCAGAGTCCACTGGTGAAAGCACCCCTTGCTGTATTAGCTTCTCCAATTCAGCCTCTATTTTAGGCTGTAGCGCAAATGGAACCCGCCTGGGTTTGAGGCGCATTGGCGCAACCCCCGGGTCCAGTTCTAAGTCAATTGGAGGCCCCTTATAACATCCTAACTCTCCATTAAATAGCTCCCCAAATTCCGTGTACAGGGTGTTAAATGTCTCCGAAGCTATCTGGACCGTGTTGAGCCCTGAGATTCCCAACCCTAAGGCCGGGAACCAGTCCGTGCCCAGCAGGCTAGTGCGCTTCCCTTTTGCGATCACAAGCTTTAATACGGCCTCCCTCTCGCGGAACTGTACGTTCACTGCGCACATTCCCAAAATGTCTATGCGGCCAGCGGAATAGGATTGCAGAGTAGCCGGGAAGGGCTCCAATCTCGGAAGCTTACCTCTAGGAAATAACGATCTGGCCGTGTCCTCCGATACGATGGAGAATCCGGATCCGGAGTCCACCTCCATGTTACACGGCTTCCCTTCGATTAGGACCCGCACAGCTGGTTTCCCTTGGGCTGGAAATGGCACAGTTCTGCCCTCGATTTGCGTGAGGTAGTTGCAATCGTCGAGTTGGTGCGTCGCTGTGGATGTCCTCTGACCTCTTGATTTCGCGGACCCCGACGTGCCACTCGACTTGCAGACCCTGGCTATGTGCCCCGTTTTCCCACAAGCATGACACGTAGCTTCTCGGAACCGGCACTTCCTTCTCTCATGTGATCCGCCGCAGCCAGGGCAGACTCCCTGCCGACCTTTATTTGCTGTGCTCTCCTGTCGCACCATCTCTATTCCCCGCACAGGGCTTTGGTTGGGGCTGACATCCTGGTCGTCCACGGTGTGGGTTGACGCTCCAGCTCTCTTTTCGGCTCGCTGGTCCGGGTCTTGCTCCTCTCTCTCAGCGCTTTCTGTCGCAATGGCCTCACGGAGCGCTGTCGACAGATCCATATCTTGTTTTGCCGCAATCCGCCTGCGGCCCTTGCTGCTGCGAAGGCCGCACACAAACCGATCCAGCAGGGCCTCCTCCAAGTTGGCGAATTTGCAGTGTCTCGCCAGCTTCCTCAGTTCGGTGAGGAAAACTGCTACCGTCTCTCCAGGTCGTTGTTGCCTCTTGTGGAATTCGATGCGCCATGTCATCTTCGACGCTGTCGGATTAAGGTGATTGGAGAGGTGTTCCGTAATGCTCGCGAACGACGCCTCCCGCAGTGTCGTGGGGGCCAGAATTGCCCGAGCCAACTCAAAGGTCTCTGCCCCGCAGCAACTCAGGAACAACGCCTTTTTCCTTTCCTCGTCAGTGACCCCTTTTGCTGCCACGCTGAATTCAAAGCGCTCGAGGTAAGCATCCCAGGCCTCAGTTGCTCCGGGATGAAATGGTTCCATGAACCGTGACGCAGCCATCTTAGTGGACTGATCTGTCCTGTCAGTCACAGGGAGTCTTGTCGCCAGAATCAGGTCGCTAGGGTCAGCAGCCCTCAGCCGGCCTAATTCAATCCCACCTTCGTCGCCAGTATGTTGTGTCGTGGGTTCTGATAGCAAGAAGTCCAGCAACACTTCTTAGTGAAAACAGCTCTTTATTGTAAGGGATAAGACAAGACTGGGGATAGGGGGTAGGGAAAGCTCTATTTATAGACACATTGGGACTGAGGGAAAAGATACATTTTAGCGGGAACCAATAATATTCAAACTTTCCGGCGGGACCCAATCAGGCTGTGGATTGTGATTGAACACTTCAAATTGACCAATAGCAATACTTTACCCTGCTGCCAGAATATCTTATTTAATACACAACACCTTTTTTCATATGTGGAAGGAAATTTGTAACATTTGAAGAGAATCTCCTCCCAGTGCAAATATCAGTGTTCTAAGCTGCTAATGTAGCCTATGCAATATGTTGACAGCAGACATGCTTTCCAGTTGGCACATGGAAAGCCAGATACCAGTGCCTTAGGGAGGGAAGCAGAGGGTCTCAGCTTGGCATTGGTTCTATGTCTCACACAGTGAAAAAAGCACATTTAGCTTCCACATTCCATTGGGGGAGGGGGGGAGGAAACCAGAGGCCTGTGACTCATATCGCTGTGGGCTGGGGTGTGTGAGGATGTCCACAATAATTTCTGAGCAGATCTGTCATCATCACTTGCTTCCCTTCAGGGGCAGGAGGATGGACTTGGAGATCCCCTCCCTCTTAGTTCCTTTCAGCTGGGGGTGGGAGGGGTTTAATACAGTGGTACCTCAGGTTAAGAACTTAATTTGTTCTGGAGGTCCGTTCTTAACCTGAAACTGTTCTTAACCTGAAGCACCACTTTAGCTAATGGGACCTCCTTCTGCTGCTGCACCACCAGAGCAGGATTTCTGTTCTTAACCTGAAGCATTATTTCTGGGTTAACAGTCTGTAACTTGAAGCATCTGTAATCTGAAGCGTCTGTAACCTGAGGTACCACTGTACACCCTAGGGGAGCGGCTGTATTGTGGTCAAAGGAAGTGTGCCTTCAGGCAAGTGTTCTTAGAATCTCAACTCTCACCCATGGGGGAATTTAAACTGTAAGGAAAAGTGCCCCTTCACAGTTTAAACATGTCTTTGTGTGATGTGTGTGCGAATTTGCCAGGGAGGACACCCTTCCTCTGAAGCCATGTTTCACCTTTCCCGCTTCATCCATATTTTTTAAAAACGTATCTTTACAAGTAGCGTATAAATTCCGTTATAGTGGTAACTCTGGTTATGAACTTAATTTGTTCTGGAGGTCCGTTCTTAAGCTGAAACCTTTCCTATCCTGAGGAGTGCTTTCGCTAATGGATTTCCGTTCGCATGCTTGGGCAAAGTTCGCAACCAGGAGCAGCTACTTCCGGGTTAGCGGAGCTCGTAACCTGAAGCGTTCGTAACCAGAGGTACCACTGTACCATTTTTAAAAGCTGTGTGATTCCATGTTTGGTGGAGAGGGTTTTTTCTGTAGAAAAGGAAACCTGTCTTGTGCATAAAAATGACTGGTTATAATACTTAACATTCCAAACTATTTATCTATCTTGACAGTTTTATGCTGCTTTGACTGTCATGGCTCTGCAAAGAATCCTGGGTTTTCCAGTTTTGTGAGTGTACTCAGAGCTCTCTATTATGGAGTCCTCACTGAACTACGGTATGTTCCCATTTAATAGACACTCTTTTTGTCTCCTAATGATTGGCTGTCCTTCAGAGCCTCTCATGGAAGGTTTAGAGGACACACTGACCAGGAAGTTGAACAAGTACTATGCTCAGGAAGTCTCGTGAAATTTCACATTACGGGGAAATGACTAGAATTTTTGTACACCAAAATTTCGAAAGAAAAACTGTTCCATGCTATGTTGACCGATTAGCTAGAATCCAGTATGTTGTTACCCCATGCTCCCATTTCACATTTGGGCAAAGCAACTTACTAAGTATTGGTGGTTGATTACTCACCTACTTTAAAGGATGTTATTCTTAGAAAAAGGAACTTCACTGGGGGAAGAAGAGAAAGTGGGTGGGTGAATGCTGGAGAAGGATGACATATCTTAAGATTAAGATACAGGGACGGCTGGTTCATTAGGGCATATGGGGCACTTCCCACTAAACAGTGTCTGACCTCTTGCTTAAAACCAGTGCTCTGACTCCACTTACTGTTGGCCTCCCTGCCTTCTTCTCTACTCATCCCAGTGGGTGCAAGGCACCATTGGCCACCTTAGGCCACATCTCAACTCTTCCTTTTACCAGTATCAAATTACTTTAAACAGTTGTTCCCCCAAAGGATCCTGGGAAATGTAGCTGGTTAAGGGCTCTGTGTCTTGTCAGCAGACCGCTCTTCTGAGAGTGGTTTAACAATCAATCCTTTTCCCAGGGAGCTCTGGGGATTATACCTAGTGTGCATGTGTGTGTCTCCTAACAACTCTCAGCACCCTTTTATGCATTTTCAGTTATAAATACAGATAAACTGTCTATTTAAAAAGAGCCCCCTATTCCCCCCACCGTCCTTCCTCCATTCATCCCATGTATATATATCATTTACACAGAGGTAAGTTATTTAACAAATCATGTGTCGATACTGAGAACAATTGTAGGTATTAGGTAATACCTAGTTCATTATTTCAGCAGATTACTCAAGAAATTGCTAGGGGTCAATGGTGGTGTCTTTGCCCCCCACCATGTTTCCTCAAAATCATATTTAGTGTATTTTTAGAGTCTTAAGCTGCTTAGATCGTTCTTCCATGAGCACTATGTTCCAGATCTTCTCACACCATTCCTCCAGTGTCAAATTAGCAGCTGCCTTCCAATTCTGATCTACAACTTGTCTGGTGGCTATCATAAAAACCTTAAACAAAACGTTTTTTCAAAAAGGTTTAATAATACTAGCCTTTGGTCACAGGGCACCATTTGACCTGTAATAAGAGTTACTTTATGTATTTTTTAAGCTCTAAAAGCCTTGAACCTTCTTGCAGTTCCACCACATATGGTAATAAGATCCTAGTCAGGGCTAGCCTGCCTGTGAGGTAACAATTCACCCGAGTAAAAATGCTAACTTTATTAATAATAATAATAAATATTATTATAAACATTATTAATAATAAATATTATTATTATCCAAAGACAGGAGAGCAAGAGTGGGATCAGGAATAAATGTCTGTTCTGGAATAGCTGTAACTATGGAGAATATATTAAACCAAAAATACTATTAGCAACAGACATTCCCACCACATGTGCAGGAACATACCTATTAAATAACAGCCCCTCCAGTGAGAGTGTATGGTTAACCCTAGAAAGATGAAGAGAAGTCCAACGCCACATACAAATGACTTTCAGTGAGGCTTCTGGAAGCCTAGCTCAAATTGTCCTTAGGCAGGGGTTTGGAACAGATTTTGTCCCAGTCATACTCTTCAGTCTGGTGACCTAGGTCCGTTTCCCATACCACTGAGATTGTGGGAGTTACTCATAAGATCATCTATTAGTATTTTATGTATGGATGAGGCTACCTCCTTAGATTCCATATTTGGATGTGTGTGCAGTGTCTCAAATGCAGCCAAGGATCTCAGTCTTTCATCATTACAAACCAGCATCCTAGCAGACGAGTGTAATTGAAGCAATTGAGTTCAATTAGTTCGGACATTGTTTGTTTTATCAGATTATCTATAGCAATTGGTTGTCCTCCTGGAAAATACCTTTCAGTTTTATTATACCAGCCTTTGCCCATTGTGGGAATTATTTATACTTGTCAGTAAAGTAAAACTGTGGGTGGTCTAGAATAGGAATGAGTGGCAAAAATGGAGCCCAATTATATATGATTGTTTGCTTACCATTCATCCTTTGTTATGTGCTCCTTTCTTCTCCTTTCCTTTTTTGCCCTCCTCAATAGGAACATTTAGATTGTAAATACCCTGGTCCAATACTTTGCCTTTTTTTTTTTTTTGCTTATAATATTCTGTAAAGTGCCATGTAAATTGATAGGATGTGCAAGCAGTACAACTGAACATTTTGAGAAGGGGTGGGGCGGTGAAGACTTACTCGTTCTAGCTCTGAAATTCTAATCCTTTATCCTGGAGCAGGATCAAGCAGTTGTGCCTGAACACATTTATTAAAAGTTCCTTTTCAGTTCAGTTGTTTGCAGACAATCACTTTGAACAACTCCCTTTTAATCTTCCACACATGGAAAACTTAAGTTTTGTTTCATAGCATTACCCTTTATCAGTTGAAGGCTGAATGTTACGTACTTGCTTACAAAATATGGTTTATTTCATTCATATTATCACAAAAGCATATGAAAAAGGAGAACGCCTTGCCCACCGCGCACTAGAATGCATGTCTAAAGAGGTGCACATTGTTCTTAACAGACTGGACCTCTGCATCCCCTCCCAAAAACCTGTTTCTTAGACAGACACAGAAACACCTCTTTTTAGTAGGAAATGAACCTACTAAGCGTCACTGTGTTTAGAAATGTTTGGGCAAATATAATTTTATATTAGAACCAGTTAATTTCCACTGCACATTTCTACCAGTATCAAAAACTGTTCCATCAAATCACTTTTGTAGCATTAAATGCCCCTTGCCATATAAATATCTGTTGTTGTTTAGTCATGTCTGACTCTTCGTGACCCCATGGACCAGAGCACGCCAGGCACTCCTGTCTTCCACTGCCTCCCGCAGTTTGGTCAGACTCATGTTGGTAGCTTCGAGAACACTGTCCAACCATCTTGTCCTCTGTCGTCCCCTTCTCCTTGTGCCCTCCATCTTTCCCAACATCAGGGTCTTTTCCAGGGAGTCTTCTCTTCTCATGAGGTGGCCAAAGTATTGGAGCCTCAGCTTCAGGATCTGTCCTTCCAGTGAGCATTCAGGGCTGATTTCCTTACTCAGAAGGAATCCCCACTGATTTCTGTAGGGCTTATTTGCAGATAGGTCTTGAAAGACTTCAGAGACCAAGAATTGAATTATCCAGTAAATTGCTGGATTTGGGTTGAGCAAATACTGGCAAGTTTTTCTGGGCAGTCTCTCATTCATCATGTGTATTCTATAATGTCCACAAGTAACTTGTTCTAAGTAGCTGCTTTTAAATTTAGTGTTAGTTTCTCTTTCATATAAATGATGAGTCAGTCACACTGCTTCTGCTGCACTGCAGCGCAGCAGCCTTTTAAAGGGGATTCTGATTTCCTTGAACAAAATATTCCCATTGACACAAGTTACTCTTAAATCCTGTGCCCCAATCTGGTTAAAGTTGCTCATTTAAACTCCATTTAATGCCCTCAGAACAACTGGCTGCCTATAATCCCTGTTGCTTTCAAAGGACTGAGGCTGCCATTCTAATGCATAGATATGGGTGGGAAAGGAATTTTAGTTTGCATTTTAATGTAAAGCTGCTTAGCCTGTACTTCTGGAACCAATATGCAAACCAAAGCACAGCTATTCTTGCCGAACAAAAGATGCTAAAAAAATGCTTATTAGGGGAAATGCACGCAGAAAAGTGTGTTAGTGTGAATAACATATTAAAAATGCATTGCATTCTGGAATTGCTTTCAAAGTATTAGGAGAAACATGCACGAAAGTGTGTACTAATTTTCACATGGGCATGTTTTTAAAGACAGGTGCAGAAATGGCGTCAGCTTAAATGAATACTGGGAAAGTGAGAAACAGATGTTCATCCATGCCTGCTCCAGGGTAAGAGTAATTAAACACAGGGCGACTTATTTCTGAGTAAACAGGCATAGGATTGGAGCTACAGTGCAATGTTTTGCATGTTGCCTCAGAAGTCAGTCCTGCTGTGTCCAATGAAGTATGCACCCAAGTAATTGGGATTGCAGCTTTAATTTCTAAAGGTAAAGGGACCCCTCACCATTAGGTCCAGTTGTGTCCGACTCTGGGGTTGCGGCGCTCATCTCGCATTACTGGCCGAGGGAGCCGGCGTACAGCTTCCGGGTCATGTGGCCAGCATGACTAAGCCGCTTCTGGCGAACCAGAGCAGCGCACGGAAACGCCGTTTACCTTCCCGCCGGAGCGGTACCTATTTATCTACTTGCACTTTGACGTGCTTTCGAACTGCTAGGTTGGGACCGAGCAACGGGAGCTCACCCCGTCGCAGGGATTCGAACCACTGACCTTCTGATCAGCAAGCCCTAGACTCCGTGGTTTAACTCAGTCACCTGCATTTCTGAAGGTAAGACAGAGCAATTGTTTCTTAAAATTGTAGCCTCCAAAATTGGATACACCCAGAAGAGGCTGAGAAGTCTGTCTCCCTCAACTTCTTTGCTTTTTATCGATGTCAAATCATGGTCCAGGTGTGCATTTTCTAGTGCATCCTGATTCCTTAATAATTCTCAACCTCTGTAATAAAGAGGGTACCACTTAGCACTAAGGTTGTGCAGCCATGAAGCAAGTGTTCTTAGACATGGTTGTGGCACCTCAAAATCCAATGAAAGATAAGCCATGGCTGTGATCCTATGTACTTACGTTACTTAGAAGCAAGGCCCATTGCACAGAAGGGCCAGATCTAGCCTAAAGGCCAGGAGTTACCTATCCCTTCTTTAGGTATAGCACACTCGTTTTACAACAGTGTGACTTTGCTCATCCTTAATTTGCCATCTGGCACAAGCCCTCCATTTTTCTCTTCCTCCCAGGCAATATTTTAGCCTCCAGGTTTACTTCTTAGGTATGTTTTACCACTGAGCTCTCACTTCACAAAACGCAAAGTCTCATTGTAACATTTTATTTTATTCAAGATAAAAACAAAAGCATTGTGATATTACAGACAATACTACAGAAAACAAATCCATTGTGATTGTAAAGTGCATTTTTTTTCAGTTGTGTACAAAATATTTAAAAACATGCAAGGCACTGAAGCATAAAACCGAGGATCACAATTCCTCAGTTACATTCATATTGGCAATTGAAACCAGGAAGCCAGGAAGATGACTTTAAAAACAAAATGGCGGGGGGAAGAGTTGAAATGAAAGGTGTTGTTTGCAAGAACCATTCCTGGTTTCTATTTTACAGTCTTGTCTCCAGCTGCTTGCCTGGCAAGTTACTTACAGACACCTTTAGCAGAGCCAGTAAAGTCCCCACCCATCTAGCTACACATATATATTATTTACAAGAATGTACTGTCCTGAAGTAGCTCCAAATGAAGTAATTTAAGCCCTTGGGAGTTCAGCTTTATGAAAGAAATTAGATCCTGACTTTTTCAACAGTCTGATGGATTTATGTAGTGATCTTGCTGGAGCTCCTCAGTTCCAATACTTCTTCCCCATTTACTTCAGTCCTTGGTCCAGTTCCTACACATGGCCCCAGTATGTAGGTTTTACATGTAGTGGATCAAACAAGCAGGTCTTTAATCTGTAAACTTAGCCCATGACTAGAGGCCTGTAAGATTAAGTCTCACTTATACCCCAGCCTCATATAAAATCCAAATATTGGGGCAGCGTGCGACTCAGACCCCTGGGTAAAGTAGCCTTCAATCAAAGACTGGTGGTTCTTCACAAATGAACTTTCCCACTTAATTCAAAACATCCTGCTGAACATCTAGGGGCAGTTCTGGGGAAAAAAAACCTGTTTGTGATTTTGCTGGTTTTTCCATGGATGACATCTACTCAAAAGTAAAGTGCAAAAATAGCATTATTTCCCCATGAGGAATTTAAGTATCTGGTAGAAACTGTTCCGTAAAAGATGAAACTATTTAATACAGGCTCTTTTACCAGTTGCAATCCCAAGGTTGTATTTTAACTATTTTTCGCTCATATGCATTAGTAAGCCTTTTACGTTACATCAGGCTCCATTAACTTTGTTCATGTTTCTGCACTTGTAAGAAGTGCACTATTTTATGGCAAGAGCAGCCATGTTTCATTACGGTTTTCATCGCTGGGAAATACTTTCCTTCTATCACTGTTAAAGCTATCGCAACCATAGCAGTGAGCTGGATCGCTTTTTCCGTAACTGAAGAGAATAAATGAAGACATTGGAGCAGATTCAGGCACTCTCACTTCTCCCCAGAACATCCCAGTGCTACGGAAGCAGCTCCTTCCATTCTAGGTGAGCAATGGAGGAGGGTGGGTTGGTGACTAGATAAGCATCAACTCTTAGGAAGCCAGATTCAGACCAAGTTACCCTAGCAGATTATTTTCTATTCTTTGTGGGGGAGCAGATTTTTGGTTTTAAAAGCACTAGCATCTAAGACCACCTGGGTACTTAATGCTGACATTTCCAACCTGCAGATGCTTATAAGCACAGTTCCAAGTAGGAATTCAGGTTCTGTCTGTGCAGACTGAACAAGGGAAAATGACACAACTCCTACTGAGTTAGATGAGGAATGTGCCAGCTTTTCAGCATTTTTAAGAGGCTATTAGTGGCACATTAAGTAGGATCCTTTTCCATATTTAACAGCAAGTGGACATTCCAAGGCAAAGTTCTTCTATTGTGTGCCATCCTAAAGCACACAGCATTGTATGGATGCATGCACTTCACAATTCAAGATGACCTGAGCAGTTTTATGTAACAGAATGCAAGAGGAACCAGTAGGGTTAGGTAGCTGGGCACTTAGAAATATGACCCAAGAGTCTTGCAATATTTCATCAGCAGATTTTGGAGCTATAGCTATAACTTTCAGTCCACCTTACTGTAACCCCATACTTGGGTAGAGCTGGCATAACTGAGGTTTGCTTCACGACTGAGCCGCAATACTCCACAGATTCGTTTGTCTCATATGTTTGGGGTTGAGTTCACTTGCAGCAATCAAAAGCTCTTGTGAGCTGGGCTTACACAGTACAAAGACTGGAGGGAAGCTAAATGGCTTTCATTAGTGTTCCAAGTCACAACGTAGGGGCTTGGATCTGACAGTCCCCAATGGACCAGGAAACATGGCTGTCTGCCGTAGCCATGTACTGTGAAGCTAATGTGGAAATAAACAACCCAATCTTTTTCTTTTTTTTTGGCTCCACAGACCTTGCTTCCTCCTGCCCTCTCTCCACTCTCCTTTCCTAGCCTACAGGAACACACAAAACTGCCTCCTACTAGGTCAGTCCATCAGCTGCCTAGCTCTGTGCGGTCAACACTGCCCAAAAGTGGCCCTCCAGGGTTTCAATCAGGTTCTCTCCATGTCCTACCCAGAAATGCCTGGGTTTAAACCTGGGCTTTTCTGCATGCAGAGAACACATGCTGTATCACCGATGTACAGTCCTTCTCCTCCTCCTGTGAGTGAGCAGTGGGGGAAGGATGTTGCACTGAACATAACGAATATTCCTCATACAAGTCGATAACCTTTATTTGATTTTGTCAGTAACACTCAATTTTATAAAATTAATGGGGACGGGGAAGTAGTAAAAAACAGTTATTTAACCAGACAACTATACCGGGCTCAAAAGAAATACATTTAAATAAAATGGTCATATGAAAAGTTACGTGTTCATAAAAAAATAGATTATTTTTACTCTTTGCAGCCAACCCAAAAGTAGTTGTTCAAGGCACATTAATAAGATCGCAGCCCCACAGCCTACGCTAACGCGCACATTTTGCTCAGGGGCTACGAGATTATAACATGAATGACCTCCCAAAAGACTCTCCTGCCTCAGCCATTGTGAAGAACTTAAAACATACTGTTCCCGTCAAAAAAAAAGGGCAGAACAGTGAGTAAGCACCCTGGTATCTTCCCACAAATGAAGGCATTTCCTAAAATGGAAGGGAGCAGAGTCATAATACAAGCTAAAATTACAGCCACTTCTATTTGAACGCCTTGGTCTCTTCCAGATCAGACAAAGTAGATAAGGGAAGATGCTAGCAAGGCTCCCTCACAAGGCTGGATATTGTCTCTATAGTTCCTCGTCAAACATGGAATAGCTTTTTGGAGATGTGTACCCCAGCACGGATCAATAGCTCAACAGGTGAAGCTAGGCAAACATTTCTCTGTACGGCTTGCAATACTGTGGTGAACCTCCAGCACTAGTCTTAAGACAGCAAAGAGATCTCCCCTTTTCTAGCTGTTTAAATTCATTACATCCAGGATGATGCAAAGAGCACCTGTTTTTTTAAAAACCACCTGCAGTCAGGAGTTTCGCAAGTCCTTTAGTTTCAGTTTCTGCCAACTCAAAACATGCGAGCCTCCTTTCTCAACTGTGCCCTTGCAGCAAACTCCCAGGCGTTTGCTGAGCAGGATTGTTTGCAAATACAGAGCCCAGGTCTTTCATTCAGTAATAAGGCCCGCGTTTCTCATACCCTGAGTAGCTGGGCCATTCAGGAAACAGGCCGTAGGAACACCGGGGGCTTCCAAACTGGTCAAAGGCAATCCCAAAACCAGGTCCACCCTGCGGCTGAGAAATCTCCCGGGCAGATTTGAGTTCAGACCGTATGATCCTGTAGTTGAGGCCTTTGTTGCTGTCCCAGTATACCTTGCCATCACATTCATAACACACAGCAAACTCTATTCTTTCATGGGGTTGAACTCTCTCCGGCAAGCTGACCTCAAAGGAGAACGTGTCCTTATCTGAACCTGCATAAGTGTCCTTAACATACTGGCACGGGTAGTCTGTGAAGGTTTTCCAGGTGTCAAATGTCATCCGGATCTTCACAGCCTTCTCAAATGCAAGATTCCTGACTTTCACGGTGCCGGCAATGGCTTTATCTTTCAGCATGCAGTTTTCAAGGCAGACGTAGTCAGCTTGGAGGCGATTCCGGAAGTCCAAATAATCTGCAGATGGCTGTACGAAATCCAAGACAAAGTCGTCTCTGTCCACGGTCGTCAGGCCCACAATGTTGTCTATTAGTTCCGTGATGTTAAACGGGATATCCAACGGCTCGTCAAACTGGGAGAACACTTTAACGACCGTGAGAGACAAGCCCCTGCTGTCCGCAAAGGAAACCCTCTTTTTCACCCGGTTGCTCTGCAGAGCTCTGACTTCCTCCCCCAGTTCGTTTAGCTCGGTGTTGCTGTTCAAATGGATGCAAGGCCGCAAAGGCGTCTTCGGCTTCGGAGCAATTTTGCAGGCAAAACTCTCCCTTCGCAAGTAGGGCGTGCGCAGGTAGACCTGCATGGCTACATCCACTGCCATTGTGGGCTTGTGTGGAAAGGAGTCCAATATTCTGAAGAAGAAGGAGAAGAAGGAAGAAAACAAAGACTGATCAATAATCAGAGGACCATTTCACATCTCACGCAGCTACAAAACCCAGGTTTTATATGCAAGGGGAGTCCTACTGGATCTGACTAGTCCAGCATCCCACAGTGGCCAACCAGGTGCTTATGGGATAGCCACAAACAGGATGTGACCACAATGGCATTCTCCCACATCAATACATTATATGGTACTGTACTCCATCGTTTAACTATGACTTGTTTAAAGTGATACTTCCTCTTAGGTGTCCTTAATCTCCCAAAATTCAGCTTCATTGTGTGACCCTAGGTCCTAGTTTTCAACAGCATTCCAGAACCAATCCCAGTTCTCCATGATACACACATCTTTGCAAAATGTGTTTGCCACATTCACAATTTATATCTTTAGCTCGACGGCATTGCTTCAGGGTTGTGTATTTCGTTTTGATGGGAGATTTAGCCTTAAAGGTTCAAAAACCTTAAATAGAGTATTAAAATGCCTGACTCCATGACCCTCATATGCAGAGCAATCCAAAGCATGCTTATTCAGAAGAAATTTCTGCAAAGTTCAATCCGTTTGCTCCAAGGTACATGCCCATAGGATGGTAGCCTTAGTCACCAAGAAAGTGATCTTGGCCAACATCCTTGGTACAGAGAGACAGAAATTCCACAACTGCCTCATGCAGATTTAAAATTATGTAATGGAAGAGGTATATGGGTTGCATAATTAAAAGCATTCCAATCTGCATACGTGCAAACCAACAGATTTTGACTGCTTTTGCAATCAGCTGGCTTGGATATATGTTCAGAAGAATGCAAATTATCAAACAGAGAAAACTGGATTCAAATCACATTTCCTACATCACCCCCACGTGACAATTTAAAACACTGTTTAAATTACAGTGGTACCTCCGTTTCCGAACGTCTCCGTTGACAAAACATTTCGGTTTTCGAATGCCGAAAACACAGAAGTAAATGCTTCCGTTTCCGAATGCACCTTGGAAATCGAACGGCTTCTGCTGAGTGTTCCTCAATTTTCTCAATTAAATTTGCAGACTGCCCTTGGCACCTCGGTTTTCGAAAGTTTTAGAACTTGAAAGGTCTTCCGGAACGGATTACGTTCGAAAACCGAAGTACCACTGTAATCAATTTGAATATTCTTTTCTAAAATTTCAACCAAACCATGTTGATGAAAAGTGTAGTAATTTAATAACGATGTTCCTCCCATCATGCAGCCGTTTCAGATGGAGTCCAATGCAGAATTTCAACGCAGAAGATCCATAGTTCAGATTCCTGCTCCATCCTAACAGTCTTCTATTTCACATGAAACACAATTATCAGCCCTCGTCCTCCTCTACACCAGACAATCCCAGAAATATATATTTTATATTTATTTTAAGCAGTCTAATTGAGGAGCAACTCTTCTTCTAAACAATGTTTCCCAAACTTGGGTCTCCAGCTGTTTTTGGAATACAACTCCCATCATCCCTAGCTAGCAGGACCAGTGGTCAGGGGTGATGGGAATTGTAGTTCAAAACCATCTGGAGATCCAAGTTTGAGAAGCACTGCTCTCACTTGAAAGCATTCTCAAAAAGCAAACACAGGGGCACATCCATCACCATGCTCACCCAGGAATCCAGAAGTTGCTGGACGGAAACCACATTGCAATCTGAAATGCTGGTATCCCAACACCGCTAAGGGCACGGATTGGTTCAGGCAGCTGAATGAAGTGCAACTTCTACACTGTCTCTAATAAGGCTTCTTTAAGCAGCAAATTTGCCCCGCCCATGAGTACTGTACTGGAAACTTTCCTTGGGAGTGTAGAAACAGGAAGTGGCAAGCTGATTAAGCAGCAGTGACAGACCCTATTGAATTCATTGCTGGAAAGGAAGCCGCAGCAGACGTGCGACCGGAACCAGCATTAGCAAGTTCAGTCAGCGGCCAAACCCGTATTGAGACATTTCGCAAATTTGAACTTCTTGGAACAGTTTGAAGAAATGGCCCAAATCCAAGTATGAGTGACAAAAAGGGTTAAAAGAACCACCACAAACGTAAAGACAGACTGGAAAGTAATGTGTTTCCTCCTATGCATGCTACCAGTTCCTAGGCCTAATTGAGTAATAAATTAGCTAGGTGATGCTTAGTGCCAACTTCAACATTTGACCAGTTTCAAGTATTCTGCACCTCAAATGAGTGTAAATCTTGGACTGGAAGACTAGAATCTATAGCACAGGAGCATCTACTATCCCTTCTTTTGTCATGCACTAGTCAGCTTTTCCTAATATGGTCCCCTCCAGACCCTGTTGGAACCATAACTCCCATAATCCTGACCACTGACCATGCTATTTGAGGCTGGTTGTTGTAGTCCAGGATATTTGGAGGGCACAAAGTCCAGAAGCCTGAATTATGGGTTTGCAATAAACTGTTATCTAGGTTTCCATTTATGCACGCACACACAAATTTTCTCAGTGACCACATTTCAATGTTGCCAGCTTATAATAGAAAACACTGAAATAAGAAGGGAGTAGTCCAAAGCAGGAGTGAGAAGTCTGTGACCCTCCAGATCAGTGTTTCCCAAACTTGGGTATCCACTTGTTTATGGACTACAATTCCCATCATCCCTGACAGTGGATCCTGCTAGCTAGGGATGATGGGAGATGTAGTAGGTCCATAGGCTCACTCACCATTCCTAGTCTAGAAAACAAACTACAGGTAAAAATGGGAACCAATTGGGCGATAGCTTAAGCTGAACAAATTTAAGTTTAGCAGTCCCTGCACATTTTTTAAACCAAATCTACTAATTTATCATTCCAGATGGTGAGATTATTGCAAATAGGAAGCTCTCCCCATTTACGCAATTCTGACTGAAGTGCACACTGATTCAGCCAACAGATAAAATTATATCTGACAAACATGAGACAACACCCATTTTGTGGATAAGCAAACCAATCTCTGTTTCTGCTCAGCCTTATACTGTCTAGAGACCTTTCACAACTTGGTCTCAGAGTAAAGCCCATATATACTATAACAATGTGGAGCAAGGGTATGTTTCTTTGGGAATATTTCTTTGTATATTTCTTTGGGAATCAGTTTTCAAACAGCATTCTTGGGAACCTTAGAAACAAGAAGCTTCTCATTGAGAGGATGCCTGACTAGTGGCAAACAAGCTGCCTAAAGGCAACTTGCCGCCACTACTCATGTTCTCCTGCAAGGTGGTGCAGATAGGGAGTGCTGGGTGGATTTTGCAGTACATTTGATGCAGGGTAACATGTATACCCAACACAGACAGCCTGCTCTTCTCCAGAACATGACCCAGAATCCTCTGCAACATACAGCGGATGCTCACATGTCCCTCACAGCAGACATGCCAATGTGGAATCGGTTCTCTAAAGATAACCAAGTTTGACAGCCATCATGTTCCAAAATTCCTCTTGACTGTATGAAAATCCACTTGTCTGCACTTAACCCAAAGCATATCAAAATGGGATGAACTACTCCAAGGAACTTCAACATAGGGAGACTGTAACATGAAACTACTGAACTGCAATACATCAAACCATCTGAATGGGAAGAACTACTCAAGATAAAGGAATCGGATGACGCCATGGCCTTTGGCTACTGCAATAAAAGTTTATGATGGTGATGAGAAAGGAACTTTGTAGTGAGATTGCATTAAGAAGTTCAATCATTTGTACTGCCATTTTTTATGCACTGAACATGATTTTTAGGAAATTATTCATGTTAACTGGCTTATCAGTGCCGGGATGCCTGTGTAACCAGCAGCTGTTTTTGTGAATTACCACCATTAAGTACATAATTATCAAATGCCAACAGTGCCCTTCAGCTCTCTATATTGGACAAACAGGCCAAACCCTACGCCAAAGGATAAATGGACATAAATCTGATATCAGGAATCACAAGACAGAGAAACCAGTAGGAGAACACTTCAGTCTCCCAGGACATTCTATACAAGATCTCAAAGTAGCTGTCTTAATACAAAGGAATTTCAGAAATAGACTGGAAAGAGAAGTTGCTGAATTGCAACTCATTACCAAACTCAAAACCACGGAGAGACCTGGTCTGAACAAAGACATTGGATTCTTATCTCATTATACATGACAAAGCTATCTTTAGCCATCTCACCCCTTGCTTTTTCCTTTAGGACTAATTGCAGTCGTTAACAGTCATCAACAGGTTTTCCACACCCATCAGCCAATCACCCATTCCCACCACCCTTCTGAGTAATACCCCTCCCCACTCTCTCACTATATATAAGGGTCTGGTGACTTCTGTTTCAGTGTATCTGAAGAAGTGTGCATGCACACGAAAGCTCATACCAAGAACAAACTTAGTTGGTCTCTAAGGTGCTACTGGAAGGGTTTTTTATTTTTTATTTTGTTATAATTATCACTGTGTGTCCCTTGCTGCGTTTCATTCCCCACCCAAAAACTGTTTTGTACCCACTTCATGCATCTGATGAAGTGGACCACAATCCAGGGAAGCTTATGCAGTAATAAATGTGTTAAGTCTTTAAAGTGCCACAAGATTCTTTCTTTGTTTGAGAGACAATGTGCCAGACTTGGCCATCTATTCATGTTATCATGATGCCAGGTATTAGCAGTTCTGTTGTCATGCAGATACCCTCTGACAAAACACTAGACAATTCCTTCCTCACAACTCTTAAAAGAGTGGCAGAGCATATGCTTTGCATGTGAAAGGTTCAGTCCCTGGCATTTCCAGGTAGGAATGAAAATGTCCTCTGCCTGAGAGTCTGCAGAGCTGCTTCCAGTCAGGGTAAAAACTTAGCTAGATGGATCCAGCTTCCTAAGAACTCATCACAGTTCTGACCAATGCGAAATCCTAAAAGACAGATTTTCTTTTGTTCAAAAAGTCACCTGCTGCATGATTTCAGGAACCGTATGTCAAAACGAAACCCTCATTTAATGAATACGATTGCTGTCTAACAACAACAGAAATTTCCTGTTTGGAATCTAGTTTGGCAGATATTGGGGAAAGAAGTCAGTTTTGGCCTCTCGCCTATTTGCAAACAGATATTTTTTATTTTTTTTTGCTGGAATTCAAGTGTCACGCCCCAACTGCAGTTACAAAATTGGCTACTGTGAGAACAGGATGCTGGCTACCTACCTGTAACTGAAATTAAGGCCAGCTTTAGCAAATATTATCACTGTGCAAGCTTAACCCATGATAGCACTTAAGAGGACTTTCAAAATGGACTTCACAAATTCAATAAGAATAGATTAACCAATAGCATGGATCACTGCCTTGTCGTGGCGAAGGGGCTTGAATACCTCAGAGAAGCTATGGACAGGTCATAGTGGAGAGTTTTGACCAAACATGATCCACCTGGAGGAGGAACTGGCAAGCCACTCCAGTATCCCTGCCAAGAAAACTCCATGGACAAAGACATGAAGAATTGATGCTTTTGAATTATGGTGCTGGAGGAGACTCTTGAGAGTCCCATGGACTGCAAGAAGATCAAACCTATCCATTCTGAAGGAAATCAGCCCTGAGTGCTCACTGGAAGGACAGATCCTGAAGCTGAGGCTCCAATACTTTGGCCACCTCATGAGAAGAGAAGACTCCCTGGAAAAGACCCTGATGTTGGGAAAGATGGAGGGCACAAGGAGAAGGGGACGACAGAGGACAAGATGGTTGGACAGTGTTCTCGAAGCTACCAACATGAGTCTGACCAAACTGCGGGAGGCAGTGGAAGACAGGAGTGCCTGGCGTGCTCTGGTCCATGGGGTCACGAAGAGTCGGACACGACTAAACAACAATCATCATCATATAGAATCAAAGAATTGTAGAATTGGAAGGGATACCAAGGGTCATCTAGTCCAACCCCCTGCAATAACTACAAGAAACTGCCACATTCAGAGACAGTACATATCTATCTGAATACCAGATATTGCATAAAAAGACCAACAGGGAAAGTAGTTAACTGACTGCGAGTTTCCTAAGACTGGTGACTGTTTAATACGTGAAACTAAACTAGATGGATCTTTGGTTTGTCTAAGGAAGGCCATTTTTATATAATCTTATCACTGCTTCAAGCCATTAAAAAATACAAACAATATTAGCAGCTACCATAGTGCTTTCAACAATATCGGGAGAGCCAAAATCAGGTTCGTTTGTTTTCATTCCTTTTTTTGCTGTTAATGAAATGACAGCAGATTTATTTCTCCAATTTAGAAAAATGTTTCTTGAATGACCTTAATCTGACCCAGCCACCAGACTTCTGCTTATTCTCACCTTCATCATTTGCTGCAAATCCATGTCCTTTATGATGCAAAAGCAACTGCTCATTTTTCTATAACCTTAAATACACAGGCACTGCAGGTTGTACAACACCTACACACCTGCTGAAATTCCCTGTTCTACACAGCTATTGAAACTGCAGGAGCCCCCTCCCCTTTTTCATCTAGCCATCTTAGGTAGGATGTGGGTTTTGCTCCACTCTCCTGTGCAACTCTTTTTATGTATGGGCATGATGAAGCCTTTGAGTCTATCTGTGCTCCATCAGAAACCCTCCAACACAGAGAACAAAAGCCACCCACCTAGATATCTGAAACAAGAGCTTTTGAAACTGTACCATCATCCAAATGAGACATAAGCATACTACAGATGTGCAGCCTGATCTGATGTATGGTTACAAGGTAGAAATGTCCCACCAAGCATAGGCTATCAATGGCTACTAGATACGATAGCTATGTTCAACCTCCACTGTATAACAGTTGTTGACTGAGAACTGCAAGTTGGGAGATTACTATCGCAATCAGGTCCTGTTTGCAATCTTCTATCTGCCTTTGGTTGCACAGCCTGAGGAGAAGCCTCAAACTGGTACAATAATTGCTTCTTCTTCCCAGGGAACTGTACTTCTAGAAGTAGGGATTATCAAAGTTCTCAGCAGAGTATAACCCTCAAAATTATTTGGGGGCAATTTATGACACATCCAAAACTGCTACCAATATCGTTCAATTCTATCCCTAACCCTGCAATGGCTTTTACAGCCTGCAATCCTATACCCATTCAACCTGGAAGTATACCTGATTGAATTCAACAGGGGCCTGCTTACTTTTCAGTAGACGCTACAAAATTGTGCTGTTAGGTGAGCTTAGAAAAGCAGGAAAATGGATACTGAAAAGGTTCCTCCTGTGCGCAAATAAAATAAAAAATGTAGCATTATGTTTTACATACCTCATAAGGATGAAGGTGGTTAGCTGTAAAGATGCTGCAAGATGATCTGGGCTGGAGGTGCACCCAGATTTCACAAGGCACAACAGCTATAGATTCACTACCTGGAAACAGCAGGACAAGGCAGGATTAGCAGAACTCCAAAACTAATGCCAGGCCCCACCCCTTCCTCCTCCTTTACATTCATGCCAACAAGGCAACGACCTTCCAAGTTCTACAGAGATCAAAGATATAGGCAGAGGCACCTCTATTCATATTTACACATACCCTTGCACACCTTCTTCACACAGGAGTGGATTCAGAGAGGAAATGTGTCTAGAGGTAAGATTCCTAAGCAAACTTGAAAGCCCTGCTGAATTCAATAGGACTTCTGAGCATTAAGTGTTGGAGGGCTTTTGATAAATCTCAAAGCAGGGGACAAACGCCACCTTCTTGTTTTCCACAGTTTATAGTCGCAGTGGCTTCAGGCAAAAGCAGGCATTATAAAATATTGTAAGCCAATCTGCACCATTAAAAAGAAAAAAGAAAAACAACAATTGATACAGAAATTATCTCAGGCAGGTGCACCTCTTCTAAGATAAACCATTCACAGCCCCGATTTAAATTTTAAAGGTCCTCTCAGGCATGACTCATGCGACCTGATAAGGCAAGCTGTTGTCAGATCTGGTCATCTCTACCCTATAAAGGAAATCCTGAGAGAGACTCCAGGTTCGCGCCTTGTAAGGCCGTTTTTGTTCAACGACGACTCACCTTTAGCGCCACGGTGAAAGCAAGTTCGGCGCTCTCATTTCCCGTTTTTTTTTTTTTGTTCTTTTTTTTAAAGGAATGAATCCAAAGCGGAAAACGAAAAGAGCACACAACAAAGCAGAGTCCCACTCCCCGCTTTCAAACCTGCCTCGCCAGGTGCTCAGCACGTTAGCCTCGGGGATTCTCTCTCTTTTCGTGGCTCAGGGAGCTGCAAGGCTGGATCCAGTTCAGGCTGAAGAGATGCTTCCTTGTGGCCCCGATTCCATCAGGACTTGCTCTCTTCCAAGTTGTGCGCAAGCCTATTGCGCTTCCTCGGAATCCACACCGTGGCAACTTCCTCCCTCCCTCCCTCGCGCGCGCACACACCCACCACCAGGGAAGCGCGCACAGGATCGCCTCAGACCATTCCTGCGCACGGTTACGCGGAAACCAAGTCCCTTCTCTGCATACGATTACGCTACCTAAGCAATTTTTTTATTTAAAAAAAATGCATTCCTTACATGGCTCGCTTGGGGGGCCGACCTCGGAAGCAAATGCTGGGCAAAGAGAGAGAGAGCCCTCCCTGGACACCTGGTTCGCCACATTTCCCCGCCCCACCCCATACCTGGAGCCGCACCAGCTTCCCGTGCTTGCAGCAGTTTCACAAGCCGTCCAATTCGGGCCCGCTGCGCTGCGCGGATGCGCCCTGCCCACTCGTCTGCCTTCCTCGGCCCGGGCCATTCGGTTCCAGCGCGCACGCGAAGCGAGCGCCCCCTCCGCTCCCTTAAGAGCGACCCGTTCGGCAGCGAGCAGCCCCGGCAGGGGAGGAAGCAGCGGCGCGGCCAATGGCCGGCCTCTTAACCCGCCCTCCGCCAGCCAATGGCGGCGCAGCTTCCCCGTGAGAGACCAGGAGGATGGCGCGTGGACGCCAGGCTGGCGGGGAGGGAGCGGTGGTGGCGGCAGCAGCAGCAGCCGCCCCGGCAAGTGATAAGAGCTCATCTGTAGTGCACGGGGGCTGGGAATGGGATGGGGCATCTGCCAAGCGGCCCACTTCCACACCAGGCCTGTGCGCATTTTAGGGCCTTCTCTCAGACGGAGGCGTTGCTCTTGGTGCCCAAGGCTTCCTTTTCCTAATAAGCACAACGTACGTTTATGAACGCATTTCCTTTCCCCAACTGGACACACAACAATAATCCTGGGAACTGTGGTTTGGTCAGGGTGCCTGGAACCTGTAGCTCTGGGTGGGACAAGCTAAAGGTTCCCGAAAATGTGTGGCGCGGGTGCAGCCTTGAGCTGTGCCACCCTGTTTGAAGTTAAAATTCCCCTCAGGATTCTCTGGAGGAAAGTACCTGTGCCAAATATACCGTATATGGTGCCTATGCAGCCAGTGTTTCCCAAACTTGGGTCTCCAGCTGTTTGTGGCAGTTGTTGTTTTTGGGGGGACTACAATTCCCATCATCCCTAACCATTGGTCATGCTAGTTAGGGATTAATGGGAGTTGTAGTCCCAAAACAGCTGGAGACCCAAGTTTGGGACACAGTGAGCCAGAGTGTGACCCTGCATGGGAGTTTCATAGCAAGTACTTGTTTTTCCTTGTAAAGGTAAAAAAAAGGTAAAGGACCCCTGGATGGTTGATATCCCAGCACACATGGGTCTCTTTTCAGGACAGCTTTTATTCTCCCAATAACCCTGTGAGGTGGTTTTCTCTGGGAGTGGACCAAGGTCACCCAGTGAGCTTTTCCCCCACCCCGGTGTTTTTAGCTGTTCCTGTTTTATCTGTAAACTGCCTTGAGTCTCTGTCAGGGAAAAGGGCAGGGTATAAATGTATAATACAGTGGACGCTCGGATTGCGAATGCGATCTGTGCAGGAGGCGTGTTCACAACCCGCATCGTTCGCAACCCACATTCCGTTATTTACGGGTTCGGCGCAGTGCGCAACCTGAAATCACACAACCTGAAGCGGCTGTAACACCGAGGTATGATTGTAATAATTTATAGGTGGGGAAGTATTCAAACCTGGGTGTTCCCAGTCCTAGTCTTGACATTCTATTTCAAGTATGGGCAAAGGGTTATAATAGAGATAATAAAGCGTGGAATCGGCACCACATCTGCCTCTGCCTTTTCTCCACATGTCACAATCTAGGAGGGAGGGATAAAATTGATCTTTGTCATAAGCAGTAAAGTATTTTGAGCTAGCCCTGATTGAGGATTATTTTCACATCCCAGCTGGAATACCTCAGTCGATCGAGTATGAGACACTCAATCTCAGGGTAGTGGGTTCATGCGCCGTGTTGGGCAAAAGATTCTTGCACTGCCCAGGGGACTGGTGGGACTAGATGGCCCTCATGGTCCCTTCCCACTCTACAATTCTATGATTCTGTATAACCAGAAAGCATTGTAAATAACTGCCCAGGGGCCAGATGTCTGATAAGATAGTGGCCACAATACTTGCCAAGAAGAAAGACAAATTGTGTGCTGGATAAATTTGGTGTAGCTGACTGTAAATGTTTAGGGGTTTGTGTGAATTCTAGGCCCATGCACCTAATGTCAACCCATAGAAGTGCCATCAGTTTGCATTGATCCCTGTTCTGAGGAGCGTAGAATGATTTGGTGTAAAAACATCTGAAAATGACCAATAGACTACAAAGTTTTCAGGCAAGGATTGCACCAGAGTGGAAGGCAAATAGAAGCTGATCTTGTCAACAAAGTGTAGGATGGATGGGTCAAGAAGCATGCCAGGATCAGAAGCAAGGAGACAACCTTTGGAGTAAGTGGGGAGGCGGGGACAGGGGGGGAGAGAGGGGGCAAGAGCTGCAGACAGGAAAAACAGGACAAATATCTGGAAATGGGGCTGGCCCGGCCCTACCATTTGGCAGAGTAAGGTGGCTGCCTCAGACGGCAGGTGCTGGCGAGTTGTTGCAGGACAGAGCTGTGTGTGCTGTGCAACCTGCCCTGTAACCCCTAAGGTAACCTGCTGCCCTCATGTGGTAGAGGATTCTGCCCTATCACCAGTGTTGAAATAAAATTACAGTATTGTTATTATTTCTTACATCCAAAGATCTTAGGGCAGTTCACAGCATAAAATACAAAAGAAAACCACAAAATAATTAATAGAACACACACACACACACACACACACACACACACAAAACAATAACACCCTCCAAAAAACACATTTAAAAGGCTGGGTTGAAGAGGAACGTTTTTGCCTGGCCCCTAATGATATATAATGAAGGCACCAGGCAAAGCTCCCCGGGGAGAGCATTCCACAAACGGGGAGCCATTGCAGAAAAGGCCCTTTCTCATGTTGCCGCCCTCTCATGGAGGAGGCACATGAAGAAGGGCCTCAGATGATGAACACAGAGAGGCAGTCCTTGAGGTATTGCAGTCCTGAGCTGTTTTAAGACTTTATAGGTAAAAAAAAATGCCAGCCTTTTGTATGCAGAATAGCGAGGAGCTCTTTCCTTTGCCTCAGGTAGCGAACCTATTCTATCAGTTCCAGTTACAGGTAGGTAGCCGTGTTGGTCTGCCATAGTCAAAACAAAATAAAAAAAAATTCCTTCCAGTAGCACCTTAGAGACCAACTAAGTTTGTTCTTGGTATGAGCTTTTGTGTGCATGCACACGAAAGCTCATACCAAGAACAAACTTAGTTGGTCTCTAAGGTGCTACTGGAAGGAATTTTTTATTTTATTCTATTCTATCAGTGTTATGTTGAACCCAGAGACTATGCAGCACAGAGTTCTGGAGAAGACCTGGAACAAGAACATTGCAGTAATTCAAAACAACTCTTCTCTTTGGCATAGACTTGCCCGGTCATTAAAACAGACCTTTTTTTAAATCTGGCTTTCAAGCTTTGATGTGGGCATTGGAACCCAGCCTGTTTTGATTTGGCCTTGACAGATTAGCTTCCCAGTGTCTTCCAATGTTCTGCCAGGTAGGACTGGCATGTACTATTGACAGTGTCCACTGCCCTTTGGACAATGAAAAGGCCCACAGTGTGTTGGTAAGGGAGGTGTGATTTCCATGGAACAATAAATCTTAAATGCTATATTATGATGCACATGTATCTATGGCCTTTTAAACTGTGTGTGTGTGAGAGAGAGAGATTTTGTTTGTTACTATGGTATGTTATTTTTGTGTTTTTATATTGTAAATTACCCTCTGATCATCAGATGAAGAGCAAGATAGTAATGTAATCAATAATAGTAATACTATATCTTTTCCCTTACTTTTTTCTTTTTTAAGCTGAAAGCAGCCTCTTGGGTTTCAGCAGCTGTTTAACCCTTTCTTTTTTGGTCTTCTTTGGTGCTCAGAATTCACCTCCCTGCTTTTCACCTCCTGCAGGGAAACAGAAAATCAGGCATCTGTTTCTTCTACCCTGCAGGGCCAAAAGCAATTCTGTGATCTTGTGTGATTTTAAAAGCAGCAGGGAGGGGGAAAGATTCAGAAGGGAAGGAGCAAGCCACCCCTCCATACTCCATTCTTCCATGGAAACTCAAACGCCACAGTGGCTGCTTCAACTTGAAAGGAGAACAGAAGAAGCAGAGTGCACAGTGCTGCATGAAATGTGCATTGTGGCCCCAAGTTCTCAGGTGTTTGAATTCTGCTTCCTCATTCTGAAAACAGTTTGACTTAAAGCAACATTTTAAATGACATTTTTACTATGCTAGTGATGTCATATAACTGTAGGGAATCTCTTGAGTAAATCTGTGCTCCAGGGCCTGTTAATAAAGATGGTAGCTATGTTTATTGAGGACATCTGTTTTGGCCAACTAGAATGCAGATGGCCAAGAGTCCAAGACAAATCACTGGGACATCTTTTTCACTACCTAGAGCAGGGGTCAGCAGGGGGCTGGTCCACTCCCTCAGACCTTGTGGGGAGCTGGACTATATTTTTTGGGGGGAAGAGAGAACGAATTCCTATGCCCCACAAATAACCCAGAGATGCATTTTAAATAAAAGCACACATTCTACTCATGTAAAAACACCAGGCAGGCCCCACAAAAAACCCAGAGATGTATTTAAAATAAAAGGACACATTCTACTCATGGAAAAACACACTGATTCCGGGACCGTCCGTCGTCTGGATTTAGAAGGCTATTGGGCCAGGTCCAGCCCCCGGGCCTTAGTTTGCCTACCCATGACCTAGAGGTCATTGAAGCTTGGCTAGATATTTGATAGGACATCCTGCTGTCTTAACTAGGCTTCTAATGAATGCTCTCAGTCTTTACTGTTCTGTGTAAGCTTCTGCTCTGGATTATTTATGAGCTTGATGCCCTCCACCCCACTGGAAAAGTTATCACACACACACACACATATATATTCCTGACTGTAAATAGCTATGGTTGCCAACAGTTTTCCTGTTAGGTCTTTCATGCCTTTAATGGGTGTGTTAAGGGCAGGCATTCAACAGCAGAATCACAGCTCAGCATGGAGGTGCTGTGGTTTAAGTGTAGATTGGCCAGGAAGCCATGAACTCCCCAGGTGGCCTTTTAGTCACCTAGTTATTGTATGTAGTTATTGTATTTTATTAATACAATATAATAAAAAAGAAACAATAGAAATACAGTTAAAAATTAATATGAAAGTTTAATATTTGACTTCCTTTAGTAATGTATTCTTTTGAAATGTTTAAGATATAGATATATTTGTTAACTTGATTGTGTTAAATGTGCACCCTGTAGCTGACCTCCTTTGTAATGTTTTATTTTGAAATATTTGAGATAATATTTTATTTCCATGTTAATTGTGTTGCTTTGAAGATATACTTTGTATCTGACTTTCTTCAGTAATGCTTTATTTGATGTTTTAGCGTGTTGTAAACTGCACTGCATTTCTGTGTGCTGCTCTGATTCGCCAGAAGCGGCTTAGTCATGCTGGCCACATGATCCGGAAGCTGTATGCTGGCTCCCTCGGCTAATAAAGCGAGATGAGCACTGCAACGGCAGAGTCGTCCGCGACTGGACTTAACGGTCAGGGGTCCCTTTACTTTTACCTTTAAACTGCTTTGAGTTTAAGGATTTTTTCCCTTAAAAATATAAAGCCGTATAGAAATGAAATGAATAATAACAATAATAATGTGGGCATGTTGTGGACCACCTGAATGAAGCTTGTGGACCACTGGTGGTCCACTTGACTACAATTTGGGAACTCCTGGCATTGTGGAGAGAGAATAGTGTTGAACTAGTTCATTTCATTGAACTAGGAGTGGGGAGACCCAGGTTCAGTCTGCACAAGTCAGCTGTGAAACTCTCACTGGGTGACCTTGATCCTCTATCTATCTATCTATCTATCTATCTATCTATCTATCTATCCCTGATGTTTCACAAGTTATTGTTTGTATAAAGTGTGGATAATAATAATAATAATAATAATAATAATAATAATAATTTATTATTTGTACCCCGCCCATCTGGCTGGATTTCCCCAGCCACTCTGGGCGGCTTCCAACAGAAATCAAATACAAAAATATCAAACATTAAAAACTTCCCTAAAAAGGGCTGCCTTCAGGTTTTTTCTGAATGTCAGGTAGTTGTTTATTTCCCTTGACCTGTGATGGGAGGGCGTTCCACAGGGCGGGCGCCACTACCGAGAAGGCCCTCTGCCTGGTTCCCTGTAGTTTTGCTTCTCGCAGTGAGGGAACCGACAGAAGGCCCTCGGCGCTGGATCTCAGTGTCCGGGCTGAATGATGGGGGTGGAGACGCTCCTTCAGGTATACAGGACCGAGGCCGTTTAGGGCTTTAAAGGTCAGCACCAACACTTTGAATTGTGCTCGGAAACGTACTGGGAGCCAATGTAGATCTCTCAGGACCGGTGTTATGTGGTCCCGGCGGCCACTCCCAGTCACCAGTCTAGCTGCCGCATTCTGGATTAATTGCAGTTTCCGGGTCACCTTCAAAGGTAGCCCCACATAGAGCGCATTGCAGTAGTCCAAGCGGGAGATAACCAGAGCATGCACCACTCTGGTGAGACAGTCCGCGGGCAGGTAGGGTCTCAGCCTGCGTACCAGGTGGAGCTGGTAGACAGCTGCCCTGGATACAGAATTAACCTGTAAGGGACTGGACTGAAGGGGACGAGATGGAGGAGGAATGGTGGAGATCGCCCCCCTCTTCTGAAGCTTCGAGAGAAGAGAAAGGCAGTATTGATTTACAGCAGGGGTTTGAGGAAGGTCACAGCGCAGAGACGGGCGAACAGAACAGTTGGGAGGTGTTAGAAGAAGGGGGGGAAGGAGGCAGAGCCAGAGCAATTAGCTGACATGTTGTCATTGGAGAGTATTTCTGACCCCCCTTTACCCAGAACTTGGTGTTCATTAAGAGTGAAAGAGCTAAGGACCCAGGGACAGGTGACCACGGGCAGACACCTTAAGGGGAAATGCTGTTTCTAGGAAGGGAGGGAGGAGAGGTCAGTTGGAGCAATGCCATTATCGATAGGCAGACTGCATTCTTTTGTCTTTTGCTATGATGAATGAATAAACTCATTCGAAAAGACTCTTCCTTGTTTTTCTCTGCTTCTTGCTGCTACCGGGGGAAGGATAGAATTCCCGAAGCCTGACAGTGGGTGGGAAGCACATGTGTCCCTTTGGAGCTCGTTGGAGAAAAGGTGTGAATGTACAGTACTTAGTCATAGACTAGATGGACTCTTGAGTTTCT
Organism: Lacerta viridis; assembly: GCA_900245905.1. NCBI lineage: Eukaryota > Metazoa > Chordata > Lepidosauria > Squamata > Lacertidae > Lacerta > Lacerta viridis. Next base: position 670,027 of record OFHU01002558.1, on the reverse strand, counting down.
GGAGCTTCCTGGGATACAAATGGGATCTGAAAGAAGGAATCTCTTTGCCCCCTCCTCCTAGATGGATCTGATGCACCGGCGTAGCAACCCTTGCTGGCGGTCGGGGCGTGCCCCCCCAATACCTGAGATTGCCCAAAGTTGTTCAGCATTTTTGGGGAGATCGCTGCCGCTGCCTGCTTCAAACCCTTCCAAAATCATGAGAGGACGTAAGGTCCTTCACATCTGACCATGACCAGCAGGTATATTTACCCATTTCATCACCACTAATCAATGATCATTTTAGATGGATGAGATAATAATTTATTCTTGAGATGTGGAAGAAGATATGCTGCTCTAAAGCTTTTTAAGTTCGAACTGATGTGCTATCAGAGAATTGTCTTCCCCTTCTTCCTCTCATTGCTTTGTCAGAATTTTCATTCTGCTGGGCATATTCTGTATCATATTTTTTTTTGACCTAATTCTCTGAGTTAGAGATTTCTGCATTGCATCATAATGAACAAGTGCCAACTTTCTGAACTCTGGCAGCTATTTAAAGAGTGACCAGATCAAACAGGGCATAAAACTGCCTCAAAGTCACTGGATGTGACTGGAGAATAAATTGGCAAGGTTTCATTCCCCAACACAGAGCTTGTACTAAATTGATACCTACGTGGAGGCCGATGAGCCAATTCTAAACAGGGATTGCATAACATGAGCATGTCTTTTAAACAAACATTATTTGGTTCCGATTATGAACTGACTTGCCAATAAAAGGTGGGGGTGGGAAGAGGCTGTTCTTCCTCTGTGCCATAAAACAACTGAGATCCTAGCATGCTTTCTCAAGTCAGTAGCTGGAAAACTTATTCAGAGTCTTAGTGAAGGCAGAAGGCCAGGCTGAGTGGTCCTCTTGCACCTTCTCATTGGTGGCCTTGTGTCTGCAACAGTTCAGCACAGAAAAACACATTCCTGCCACTGACTACTGCTAGTGGAAAGGATAAAAACGGAACTTGTGACATTGGAGGCAGAAGGTTTATTCCCTGGTATAAACCACCAATGATCTGACTTGGTAGAAGGCACCTTCCTGTGTTCTGTGGACAGCAGAAGCCAGTTCCTGAGCAGAAGTAGACTCCCTGATCCATGAAAACGGGGCCTTGAACTATCATCAGCAAGCGCCCTTAAACATGGTTGGTTCCAATGGAGGATATTGGAGTGGAAACAGGAACTGTTAACAATGACTCTCTGGACTCAGTACTCTTGCGAGCCATTCTGATCCTACTGGATTTGCCTCATGCTTCCATTATTAACTGTAAAAAGGTCATGTTGAAGCTACTATACTGCAGGACATAAGGGGAAGCTGCCCTGCCTCAGTAATAGAGAACAGTGATAGAGAACAGGCAATCCCCCCCCCCCAGGAAGAGTGATTGACTATTAAACCACTCCGAGAACTGCAGGTTTATGAGAGGAATAAAGGTAAAGGGACCCCTGACCATTAGGTCCAGTCGCGGACGACTCCGGGCTTGCGGTGCTCCTCTTGCTTTATTGGCCTAGGGAGCCGGCATACAGCTTCCGGGTCATGTAGCCAGCATGACTAAGCTGCTTCTGGCGAACCAAAGCAGCTCACGGAAACGCCGTTTACCTCCCTGCCGGAGCGGTACCTATTTATCTACTTGCACTTTGTGCTTTTGAACTGCTAGGTTGGCAGGAGCAGGGACCGAGCAACAGGTGCTCACCCCGTCATGGGAATTTGAACCGCTGACCTTCTGATCGGCAAGCCCTAGGCTCTGTGGTTTAACCCACAGCGCCACTTGCGCCCCTTATGAGAGGAATAGGTGTCTTCTAATAACACACGACCTCAATACCTCAAGGACCACCTCTCTCCATATGAAATGACCAGGACCCTGATAGCATCTTCTGAGGCTCCTCTTTGTGGGCCTCCCCCATGAGAGGTCTGGAGGGTGGCAACATGAGAACAGGCCTTTTCTGTGCTGACTCCCTGTTTGTGGAGTGCTCTCCCCAGGGAGGTTTGGCTGGCGCCCTCATTATACACCTTTAGGCGCCAAGCGAAAGCAACAACATTCAGAAATTACATTCATTCAGGAGCAACGTTCCTCTCTCCTCACTAGTGCTCCCCTAATTGCCATTCTGTGCTCATCCGGGGATACTATAGGCATTGTTGCACTCAAAGTTAATTCTTACCTGCATCTGTGAGCCTGCATGACTCTGCATGCCACATAAAATAGTTTGTGTAATATGTACTCTGATGTGAGAAAGGATGAGGCAATGTGAGAATTTGCGAGATGTTACTGCAGTTGAGTTCCACTTGAATATGTTTTTAGGATGAAATTGTACTTGGTTCCAAGTTCATACACCTCCTGCAATGCTCTTGGCTGGAAGCCTGTGAATTTGCTTGTTAGTTACCACGTAGTTCCCTTGACACTGCCAAGTCTTATTGACCAATGAAGCTCTCAGTCATGCCACCCGGTTAAAGGTATCTTCTGTCTTTAAAAAAAAACCCCAGCTGTTACAAATTATTTATACTTGAATAAAAGTCACATGGTTTGATGAGACTGCTAGTTTTTTTTAAGGGAATAATTGAAGTCAGTGATGATTTTTTTGGCAGAATATTCTTGAAAAGAATGTAACCCCGGTTATGTAAGAAAGCTAAATGCAGGATTTTCTGCTTCTGTAGCTGATATTTGTAAGGGTCATCCTGGCCTTCAGGGGGGGAAATGGGCTGGTCAGAAAGCAAGCAATACTAAATAGACATTTTTCTTAGCTTCCTGTGGAGCATCTACATACCACAGGCAGGGGCATAGTTTTTTTTTGGGGGGGGGCAGCTGGCCCCCAATCAAGTAAAAAAAAAAAACTTAACTAAAAGTAGAAATAATCAGAATATTTGAAATTGAAATGCTTGCTGAGGTCGCTTGCATGATGTGGTGTATTCTAGCGATGCAACTGGTAACCTGACTAAGCGATAGGCGTGGCTTCCATGAACTGACCAATCATGTCACAGGTAGCTCAGTTCTGGAAGCTTCTCATAGTTTCTAGTATTTTCTCCTGAGAGCCTTCACCTGCAGGTCCTGTCTAGAAATGAATTGGAAGTTTCCCACAGACTATTTATACTGCAGAAAGCCCTTGGGTCTCAATCGATGATATAGTTCATTGGAGGAAAAAGGAGAAATTTGAGAAGGAAGTGCTGATATGGTTTTCAGCAAATCCAATAAAACTTGTTTTAGTTTAGATTTTTTTAAAAAATGAAAAAGACGTGTGCTTTATAATTTTGCAAACCATACTCGTTAACCGCATGGAAGGTTAATTTTTTATTTAACTTCCTAGTTTTCAAACGACTGAAGATTTTGACAGATTTTTCTGAGCACTTGTTGGGGTTGAAAGAAAACAATTTAAAATAACTGTTGTTGAGACATTTCATTCCGAATCTGCTAGATGGAGCCAGACAAAGGATGCTGACAGGTGGGTGTCCTGCTCCCCCATAACATAATTCCTAGCTACACTCATGACCTCAGCGGTGAAGCACATACAGAAGGTCCCAAGTTCAGTCCCAAGCATCTCTGGAAAAGATCTCTCAGGTCCTGGAGAGCCACTGCTGAGCCAACGTTCCGATTTCTTAAAAGGCACTTTCCTACCTTATCTTATTCCTAAAGCCTAGGAAAGAAGTATCATGTGACATCGCTTACTGCACTGCTTCATTGGCCGCCAGGGCCAGGAAACTGAGTGTGGTGGCATTACTTCACACGTCTTGCTTTCCTGGACATTGCTGTGGAGGTGAAGCAAGGAGACCTGGGGCTGCTGTTCTTGGCAACAGCCGTGGATTCCTTATGTTGTCTCATCTTGCCTTGAGCTATGTCTGAAAATTCCAAGGGCCAGTAATGTGAAGACTTCTGCAGCAGCATCCCTGAGGGGCAGGGATGATAAACCTCTAGCCTTTGGGTGCGGTTGGACTCTATATCTCCCCTGACCATTAGCCATGCTGGCTGGGGCAGAGAGCAGTTGAGCCCATTGGTGGTTGTCCCTTCCTCCCCAGCTGATGCCAGGGCAGACGCCTCAAGAGCAGGGATCGGAGTTGGACTGTGTCATCCGGCAGAGGAAGACAGCTTGCATCCCATCATGTACGGCAGAGAAAAAACTGGTGCCCAGAGAAAGATACTTCTTGCGGCGGTTAAGGACAATAAGGAGTGTGAAAGGATCCTGAACATCATCGCAGATGCCCTATCACGAAGACACGAAGACAAAGGTTAAAATGGACAGTTACGACTTTTCTTGCAATCAACTAAAGGCCTAATGTTGCATGAACTATTGTATATAATGAAAAAACCACAGTTATTATGCCAGTATGATATGAGGGGTTAAAGTTAGTAAGCATAGAAAATGTTTGTTTAAATTAAGGTGTCATGCAGTTTGATCAGGAGGTCACTTGGCAAAGTGTACCCTCCTGAATCAAACTTTCTAAAGGGGGGAGGTATGTGGCGATCACCCAAACTTAGGATTGGCATAGAAGGAGTTAAAAGGAATAACCAGTATGAACCTTTAGGGGGCGGAGTTATGTGGGCTATATAAACCCCTCCCGGGGAAGGCAGGGGGGCTTGTCTTTTGGTCTTGTCTTTTGGTCAGGGTCATGAAGTGAGGTGAAGCAACAAGCTCTAGGCAACTGGGAGGAGGTGGCACCACTCGCCCCTCACTGCCACTGCCACCACTGCACCACCTCCTGCGCCTGCCTCCTCCTCCTCTGCATGCTGTCTGCCTACTGCTGCTGGGTGCACAGGCGTTGCACAGTGGAGGAGGAGGAGATGGGCGCTGGCAACCCATGCCACGCCACGCCCACTGCCTCTGAATCTTCCATGTAATGTGTCATTTGGCCCCGAGCTGGTTTTGCTTTCTGAATTGCCTGCTGGATGCCTCTCTTCTTTCTGCCAATAAAAATACTCGTTTAACAGCTTTGCCGTCAAATTTATTGCACCCATTAAAATGCTGGTATCAAATTGCAGCTCAGCAATAATCCCATGTGACTATGATGCTCGGCCGTGTGACTGATCTGGATAAGAATAGATGCTTGGAAAGTTAGAGACGTTGTGTATGTGGGTAACAGACCTGCTCTTATTGTAGGCCCTCTTGAGTCATCTTCTCCCAAATGACACATCTGTGTGGTGACATGGTCCTCCTGAGGCACAGCCCAAGGCAGTTTTTAGTAGCACTTGTAAGAAACTGATGGCACAGTACACATGAATGAATATGTGTCATTGTAATCATTGTTACTATTATTTAAAAAGTTGGACAGCCTGCCCAATGCAAAGGAGCGAGAATGTGGGCTGATGCACCTTCTTCACAACTTATGTATGGGCCAGGTGTTCGATTTGCAATGGAATAAACCACTGTGGGATTTTAGTGCCACACATGTGCAGTATGATAGCATCCACTTCTCTGTAGTCACTAGGAGGCTTAAATCAGCATCACTTTGCCCGATCACACATTCACTGGGTGCTATTTGTAGATATGTCATTTGCTTATATTTAACAGAAGCAGAAGTACATAAGTAACATGGGCTGAAGTGCAACACCAGGCTTTTCGTAAATATGGTACTGTTTTCCAATGTGGAATTTGTTAGGAGCTGTAAATAGCTCGGGATAGTTCTGCAGAATTTTATGAGCAGGCTATTTATGGAAAGGCATTTTGGTCAGCCAAGGGAAGTGTTCTTAAGAGCAAAACCCAGTCAGAAGAATACCAGTGATAACAGCTGGGAATGGCATATGCTTTCTTTTTGAAGTCTCTTAACTTTTTCATGTTCTCTCCTCCTTGTTCCTGTCTCAGAACCAATCTGCAGTCAGCTAAATCACATGATATAGAGTTTGTTGGATGGTGCCATTTCAGATTTCAATGGCTACCTATTTGTTTCTGGGCTAAATTTAAGATACTGGTTCTTAACCCTACATGACCTGAGCCCTGGAATATCTGATGGAGAGTGCCTTCTCGCATATATATCTCCCCATTTGTCAAGGTCCGTGAGTGAAACTTTTTAGTAGGCTCTGGTGCTACAGAGCCATGATTTTCCTCAACAGTAAATAGGTCTTTCTCAGTAATGAGAAACTCCTGCAGAGGGGTTACTCTATTGCCAAAGCCTAGACAGCCAGATGTTGGTGAGGGAGGGCTCCCTCAAGGGTTCTGCCATCAAACCAGTTCAGATACCTTTGACATGATCTGGTCTCCCTTTTTCTCTTTTATTGAAGAATAACAGGGTATTTTAATGCCACCATCACAGAGGTGTCTGCAGAGGTGATATATTGATTGAAAACGTATTGTATTGTAACTGTATTGTACCTTTTGAATAAACGTTTTTTTGGCAGGAAAAAAACCTCAGTTCTTCCCCCAATGTGGCAGGAGCAGTTCTGATCTCTTGACGCAGACAGGGGTATAAATTCACTGTTGGAGGCAGTATGCCTCTGAATACTAATTGCTGTGAATTGCAGGTAGGTAGAATGCTGTTACACTCAGCTCTTGCTTCTCAACTTCCCATAAGCCTCTTTAAGGTTTTTAAACCACTTTGATTTTTCTTCTTCTTACAGTCAAGCGGTAGATAAATGTTATGGGAGGGAAAAAAGGCACCTGACTGCTCGCTCTGAGGATAGGATGTTGGAGAAGATGGGCCTTTGGCTTGGTCCAAATGGTTCTTTTTATGATCTTTGTTCCACCTAAGTGACCATTCATGAGCCATGAGCTTGGGCCTGAAACTAGGAGGATCGCTTAAGCACACCCCAAAAGATGACTGATTTGCATTAAAGACTGCATATGCCAATGTATGAATATAGATGCAAATTTTGAATTAATTAAGTATAAATGTAATACAGTTTCACTGTTTAAGTATAAATGTAATACAGTTTAAGTATAAATGTAATACAGTTTCACTGTTGTGGGAAATGCCAGGGCAATTGACAACAGTTAGACGACACATTGCCACCCTGCTAAAAGCACTGTGCAGAAATGACAAAAGCAATAACTGTTCAGGTTAGATATAAAAACAAACAACATACAAGCAATACGTCAGCAGGATCTGAGCAAAACAGAAAATCCTGACCAGACATAAATGCCAACATCAGCTCATGGTTGAATGTCCATTTCCCATATTTATATATACTGTATATAAAAACTTCCTTGAGGCTCAGGGACTGTGTTACCACGTGGTTTGCCTGCCTGTGCAGATGGGTTTTCCAAGATTGTGGGAAAAGGTTATTGTACAATTTTAACACACATTGCATCACAATTGGCTTAAACTGTAATAAGCCCCTTATTTATTTTGGAGCTGTAGCATTCAAACAGTCTTGATAGTGGTCCCAGGCATCCTGAAAGTTCCCACTCCTGAAAAAGTCCACGTTGGACCCATTGTTGCTTTGTGACAACTACTGCCCCATTGCAAATACCCCCCTTTTATAGGGAAGTCAATTTCAAGGGTTGTGGTGCACCAATTGCAAGTATTCTTTTAGTGAAACAGATTATCTCGACCCATTTCAATCTGGGTTCAGGCCTTGTTATTTATTTTATTGCATAAAATTTACACACCACTTGATTATAAAAGACCCCAGAGCGATTTGTGAAAAGATAAAAACAAGAAAATCAAGAAAAAATTTGCAACCTTTAAAATGCACAAAGGGCCTGATGGACCTTCATCTAGAGAAGGACAAGGGGGATGTCGCCCTGTTACTCTTACTTGAATCTCTTAGCAGCTTTTGCTACCTTTGACCATGGTATCCTTCTGAGCAGTCTTAGTAGGATGGATATTGGAGGCCCTGTGTTACAGAATAGTTAAGGGGCTGCAAGCCTATGCACATCTTTGAGGGTGAGTTCCATTGAATTGAATACTTTGGATTGTGCAGTAATTTTCTCAGCCATTGTGAAACAAATTATACATGTCTTGTTATGCTAAAAATTAATTTCTAAGGGTGGAATTCAACATCGCATTATGGTGAGCGTTCTGTCAGTGCTGCGTTCTAACCCCTCCCTCTCCTGCCCCCCTGCCCATGTGCTGTTCTGAGGTTTTCCAGAGCCCCCTAAGCCAATTTGTGGGGTGGGGGGCAAAGGGCGGGGAGAGGAAAGCCCTGTTGCTGCAGCAACAGGACTTGCACTGACAGGATTGATTAGATGAATCCTGCCCAATCATTCCGTTCCAGAAGATCAAGACTGTAGCCAAGAGTGTGACAGATTCTTAGGCTTAGTGCAGGATGATGGAGAAGAATGACATACCCTGAGGGCAAAACTGAAATCTTAAATCGCTTTAGACTGGCAGGTGTGAAATGCCTCACAGGAAGCCGCATGTTAAGGCTGCAATCCTTTGCCCACCTACCCAAGAGTAAGCCCCACTTAATGAGCATCACATACTTCTGGGTAGACATGTGTAAGAAGGTAAAAGGTAAAGGACCCCTGGATGGTTAAGTCCAGTCAAACTTGACTATGGGGTGGTGGTGCTCATTTTGCTTTCAGGCCAAAGGAGCTGGCGTTTGTCCACACACGAGAATCAAAAAACACAGCAACACGAGACCAAGAGCAAAATGATAGGAGTTTTTAAGAGCTTTAGTATTAAGCATGAACATTCCAAGGGAAATTCCTCCTAACAATATAACAAAATGTAATGTGTGTAAATAGTCTCTACTAATCCAACATGGTAAGTATAATATTCCAGCGAAGGCGAAGTGAAGAAACTAGTGAATATAATATTCCAACGGACAGTGTTTCCAGATAAAGTCACTGTTTCAGTGTTACTTCTTCAGCAGATGATATATGATAAATTTAAGGCCCATCTTGTGGCATAGAAAGCATACTAGGGACAGTGCTCATAATAGTATGTAAACACTGTCCACACACAACTTTCCAGGTCATGTGGCCACCATGGCTAAACCACTTGTGCACAGAACACCGCAACGAGTGCCAGCGTGCACGGAAACAGCATTTATCTTCCCGCCGCAGCAGTACCTATTCATCTACGCGTGCTGGTATGCTTTCGAACTGCTAGGTTGGCTGGAGCTGGGACAGAGCAATGGGAGCTCACCTCGTCCCGCTGACTTGAACTGCTGACCTTCCAACCTCTAAGCCCAAGAGGCTCAATGGTTTTGTCCACAGTGCCACCCGGTCCCTCCTCCTTACATGTGTAAGAACCACACTGTAAAAGCGACATTGCCATTCTCCATAATTTCTTGGCTGGTGGCAGAGGGTGACGGTTGTAAATGCTTGAGAAGGGTGGCTTTAAGGTGGAGGAAAAGGTTGGAGCAAAAGTCGCCCAAAGAGTGCACCAAAAGACAGACACCCAGACAAAGCTGGACCATTGTTGACAAATGCAGCAGGGATTCTGACATGCAGCATAAATGAAGGGAAGGGCTTGCCTGGTCTCTCACCATGCCTACACTTATGGAATGTCTCAAATTGCCAGTTCCAATATTTACCTTACTGTAATAGCCACAGGCCTCATTGTGCTACACCCTGTGTAAACACCTAGCAGGAACCAGCCCCTGTTGAGAAGCACACCCCTCCGCAGGTTGGAGTTGCTTGGCATATAATGTGGCTCCTGTTATGAAAAGCCAGAGAGTATTCCTTCACCCGCTACAAAGGAGGTGGGGAGGGAATGTGTCAGGAGAAGATCAAAAGTACAAGTGCTGTGCAAAACGTGGGGGGGGGGGACAGACGATTAGGGATTAAAAATGGTATAGAAGTCTGCTGAGAAAAGTATCTCAGAAAATGCACGGGGAGTGAAGAGCTGTGCTCAAATTCAGAACATCTCTCGGCTTTTGTTTTATTGCTTATTTACACGGCAAGGCGATCTCGCGTATCAGTGGATATTGTGCGCTGTGAATTAGAAGTTGAAAAAGCAGCTCAGTGCTCATGAGTGGTCGCTGGAGATTTGGAGTTCATGGGAAAGGGAAGCCCCCTCCCCCCCAGGTTGAAATGCAGAGGAAACCCAATGCATTGAACAAAGGGCCACTAAGCTAAGGAAACAACCATGGGCTGTGTATAATTTTCTAGTAGGTGTGATAAATTAAATTTATCTATTTATCTATCCTCCAGGATAAATTAAATTATATGGAAACAGAGATGCAGTGGATTTCCCTGTCCTCAAAAGAGGCAGCCTGTTGCATTACTATGAGCCTGCTCTAGACCTAGTCTAGAGACCTTTCTGGAGCATACTCAAAACAGTGCAAAAACACAGGGGTAAGTCTCTCTCCCACACCCATACCCACACCCTTCACCCAAAGGTCTTGGTGAGGTACACACACATATTTGAAGCCAAACTGACAACATATGAGCTAAAACCAAAATACATAAATCATGCTATGACCTCTAAGAAAAATGTCCTTCAGATGGCAACAGGAACCAGACACTGCATCAAAGAATTTTGTGGTGCATGTGCCCCATGCTGTGGCTTCATGGAAGAGAACATGTTCTGCATGTCAAAAGTTCAGGTTCTTCTTTGGTCACATCAATTTAAAGCACAGTCATAGCTTCCCTCAAAGAATCCTGGAAGCTGTTGTTTGTTGAGGATGCTGAGAATTGTAGCTCTGTAATGGGGTTGCCTAAAAACTCTCAGCACCCTAACAAACTACAGTTCCCAGGATCCTTTGAGGGAAGTAATGTCTGTTAAAGGACTGCTTTAAATGTTTAGTGTGGATGTGACCTCTGTCTACTTCCTTCACATGGATCTATCTCCAGCCAAAAGGCTCTCAGGTAGCAGAATTGAGAAAGTTCTCTGCTGAAGACCTTGAAGAGCTGTTATGGACAGCTTAGGCTAGAGAGAAGAATGGACTGATGCCATAGGAGGCAACTATATGCTTCTGCCTGGCTCTCTCCCTCAGTGGTGGGTGACCTGGTGCAAGGTAGGGAGTGATTCCCTTGCACTTGGGCTGGGATAAGTGACCCTTATTCCAGGTTCAGCTGCTGCAGCAAAGCTAGACATAAAGACTGGACCCTTGACAGGTTTTGCATTGGTCTGCGTTAAAGGTGAGATCAAATGCTGTTTAAAAAAAAATGCCAAAAAAATCATGTGTTATAATTACCAATCACTAAATGCCACTCCACTGTTTAAGTCAGATACTGTACTTAATTCCACTGCAACTATGAAAACAGTCAAATATTGTTCCACATGTCTTACTCAGGCAAAACAGGGCCTCAGATGGTAATCCACAACACCAAGGTCTCATTTACTTGCTCATTTTTCCAATGCAAACAATGCCCTTCTGCAAAGGGAAAACAGGCTAGTTTGTGCAAAAGAGTAATTGAATGCAAATCTTTCATCAGAAATGGAAATACTCAAAAACTAGTGGGGGAACATTTCATTATTCTAGTCACTCAGTAAATGACCATCCTGGAGTAGTCACCCTGGAGCAATTTCAAAGGGAGACAGCAGCATGGAGTCACTGAATTACAATTCAGCAAGAGTTTTATTGATATCACTTGTGGGCTGAACAAGACAAAGGATCATTGCTCTCTGACCTCATTGTTTACAACCTCCCTCCGCCCCCCCCCCCCCGCAGCCATGTATATATGTGCCTGCAACTTGTGGAAACGCATCATGTAGTCTTGGACTGTAGTCCAAGAGAGCTTATGCTGTATAAATGTGTCACTCTTTAAGGTGTCATAATCAAAATGTGAGGGAGATAGTGAAAGATATAGGAAACTGAATGCAGATTTCCAAAGAATAGCAAGAAGAGACAAGAGGGCCTTCTTAAACAAGCAATGCAAAGAAATAGAGGACAACAATAGAATGGGAAAAACCAGAGATCTTATCAAGAAAATTTGAGATATGAAAGGAACATTTCATGCAAAGATTACCATAATAAAGGACAAAAGTGGAAAGGACCTAACAGAAGCAGAAGACATCAAGAAGAGGTGGCAAGAATACACAGAGGAATTATACCAGAAAGATATGGAGGTCTCGTACACCCCAGGTAGTGTGGTTGCTGACCTTGAGCCAGACATCCTGGAGAGTGAAGTCAAATGGGCCTTAGAAAGCACTGCTAATAACAAGGCCAGTGGAAGTGATGACATTCCAGCTGAACTATTTAAAATTTTAAAAGATGATGCTGTTAAGGTGCTACACTCAAGTATGCCAGCAAGTTTGGAAAACTCAGCAGTGGCCAGAGGATTGGAGAAGATCAGTCTACATCCCAATCCCAAAGAAGGGCAGTGCCAAAGAATGCTCCAACTACCGCACAATTGCGCTCATTTCACACGCTAGCAAGGTTATGCTTAAAATTCTACAAGGCAGGCTTAAGCAGTATGTGGACCGAGAACTCCCAGAAGTGCAAGCTGGATTTCAAAGGGGCAGAGGAACCAGAGACCAAATTGCAAACATGCGCTGGATTATGGAGAAAGCTAGAGAGTTCCAGAAAAACATTCTACTTCTGCTTCATTGACTATGCATGACTTCATTGAGGGCATAAGGAGAAGGGGACGACAGAGGACGAGGTGGTTGGACAGTGTTCTCGAAGCTACCAACATGAATTTGAACAAACTGTGGGAGGCAGTGGAAGACAGGAGTACCTGGCATGCTTTGGTCCATGGGGTCATGAAGAGTCGGACACCACTAAACAACAAAGACTCTTTGTTATTTTTATCCAACAGTGATAGAAACAAAATGTCAGATACTGAAATAATATTTTATGGGGTGTCAGTATTCCAGAACAAAACGAAACACCAAATTATATCTGATTAATTTTAAGCATCAAGCTTCATACTGGAGAATTTGGGGGAACAAATTCATATACAGAGAGAGAGAGGGAGAGATGACAGTTTTGCCTCAAATGACTGTTTTGTAATTTTGGAACAATTAATCTGTATGAAGGATGTAATTAATGCAAACCTCTGAGAAACCTGTTGTTGTTTCTTTGTCAGGAGAGGATAATAGTTGGGTATTGTGTTTTAGATGGTCTTTTGGGTGGTGGTCTTTCAGCTGATGTGCTGCCGTGTTTTCTGGACAATTCAGCTTAATGTATATAATTTCTTTTCCTTCCCAGTTTAATGCGGCAGAGCTGACTGCTGGTTTTACAAGATATCCCAGGACCTTTCGTGCTAGGAAGGTCACTTGGAATTAAAAAGGGGCCTCTGAAACCGAATTCCAGCTCCAACACTGCTAGGCAGGAGGAGAAAAGCAGCCTGTGAGCATTTGAATTCTGAATTCTCACATCTTGTCTCTCTGTTATTATCCCTGCCTGTGTATATTAGCCTCACCAGAGTGGCGCTAACATTTTGTTTTAAGAGAGAGCTATCCAATTTTCTTTTGTTCTTGGATGGCATGAGGTGCTAACCCCTTGGAAATTTTCTAGACTACCCATTTCTGGGGGTACATTTGACCAGTCCAAGAATGTTTCATGAGGGCACTTTAAAGTGTCTCTTACTTTCAGTTTTCTATAAATATGCCCTTTTGTGAAAGGCAAGTTCAAAGCAAAATCCTCTTGCAGTTAGTTCCCTTGGCTTGGCCAAGCTTTGTGCAGCACAAGGCCTTGCAGAACAAGGAAATACATACACTCTTAAATGTGAGCCTGGCCAGAGAGCTCTTCTAAAAATCATCACTGGCATCTTGACATCAGATCTGTTATCACCAAGTGCACCGAGGAAGCATTCAAAAACAGTTTTCTTTGGTTTTTTTCTTTCTGTTAGGTTTGCCTGTTTTTCTAGTGGTTTCTGTAGCCTGTAGCTTGCTCTGCAGAGATTGGTGATAATGCTGTCTACTCCAGGGGTGAGAAAGCATGTCTGAGAAATATGGGCCCATTCAGGCCCCCCAAGGTTCCTCTTTCTCATTATACATCCCCCTCCATCAGCCTGAGGGCCTCATTCCTTATTGCACAACCCTTTGGGAGCCACCTACTGATAGTGGGTGGGGCCAGAGGCAAATGTAGACAGAGCAAGGGACGCAACTCTTAAACACATGCACACACACCTCCATCACAGTATGCAAGAGGCATTATCAGGAGGAGGACACAATCCACTCAAGGAAGATGTGGAGTAATACCGCTGATGGGTGTAGTCTGGGAGGGCCATGTTTATTCCTGGAATCTGAGCTTCCTGACCCCAGCTCTACTCCTTCCTGCAGTCAAAGTTACAAGAGCAAACCAGGCTGCTTTTTCTCTGGCCATTGCCAGACCCTCCAAGTGTCCCTATTTTCCAGGATCAATCCTGGATATACAGAAGCCGTCCCAGTTTCTGATTTGATCCCAGAAGGTCCCACTTTCCCTTGGGACAACCCTATTTTCCTTGGAGAAAGGTTGGAGGGTATGAAGTTATGCGACCCCCCCTGAGCCATGGAGAAAAGTAACTATACAACCTTTAGAAGACCTATGAAGGCAGCTCCACATAGGGAAGTTTTTAAATGTTTAATTATGTTTTTTATATATGTTGGAAGCCACCCAGAGTGTCTGGGGCAATCCAGTCGATGGGTGGGGTATAAATAACATAATTATTATTACAATAATTATGAAACAGGACACCCCTATTTTCATCGGAGAAACGTTGGAGTATGCAGTTGACAACCCTGCCACCTCTTTACTTCCCTCAGGTGCTACCCTTTCAGCTGAGTTGGTGTTATTATTCCAGTGCAAGGTTGCCTCTTGTCTTACTGGCCCAGTGGCTCCTGTCCTGAGTCTTTAATTACAGCTTGCAGTGAGGAAATCTAGCAGATGCTGCATTTCCAGGAATGGAGTGGGTGTGTGTGTGGTGGGAATTTCTCTGCACCTAAGACTACTGTTGAAGCACAAAGGGAAGGCTGGTGGGGGGAAGGTGGGCTCCACATTCCTTAACACAATTGTGGAGATGGGGGGGGCAGGGGGCAGAGGCTTGCCAAAGGCCGCCTAGTACATTCCACTGGCCAAGGTAGCCTTTGAACTGGGATCATATGTGATGTGGATGCACGCTTCTACTGGAGGCAAATAATGCTTATTCCAGAGAATTGGAGGAAACTTTGAAAGCAAGACTGACACTTGTGATAAGTGCAGACACCCCCTCCCCCCCCCCAATTTTGCAACTGGGCTGGGAAACAAGCCTGGCAGCTTTCCACATCATCTCAAAAGCTGCAAAACGTGTTCCACCAGAAGCTGACTGTGGGACAGAAGAAATGCCTATGTGTCCAAGCGATGCCTCAATCTCTTTCATCACCTCTCCTATAAGCTACAGCAGGGGTTGGCAAAGTTTTTGTGGCTTGGGCCGGTTCATGGTCCCGCAGACGCTGCAGCGGGCCAGAGTGCGCACGTGCGCACACATGCGCAAACGCTATTTCCGGCGCTCCTTCTGGCAGAGGAGGCATACGCAGCATCCTGCAGCCAATGGGAAGCCGGCCAGGGTCATGGAAGATGGTCCCTGCTCTGCTCCGTGCCGGTTTAGTGCGGCACACATGAGCTGACTGAATGGGCCGGTCCATGGGCTGGTTAAACGACCCTGGGCCGCTTGTGGCCCATGGGCCTTAGGTTGCCGACCCCTGAGCTACAGTCTTATTTCCTTCCACTGAATGGTGGTCCGTGCAGCCAGCTAGGCGAGATGATATCTGGTGATGCAGATACTGGGTTGCAGATCCAGAAGGGCACAGCATTGTGAAGAGAGAACTGCTAGGTGAGGTGGCTGCAGTCACCTTCCTTGTACACAAAGGGTCCAGCCTCCCCGCTAGTACAAACATCCATTTGGAGCAGGAGAGTGGAACCTGTCAGCTGTGAAACTTGCAGGGTGACTTTAGGCCAGTCACAGTTTGAGACAAGTGCCAGCGGTGCTGGTGGGGAAATAGGGACATTCCAGGATCAAATCAGAAGCAGGGGTGGGTTTCGTAATTCTGGGATTGTCCCCGGAAAATAGGGACACTTGGAGGGTGTGAGAGTGGTGTTTTGCAGTAATGTGCTGGGGAACCTTGCAAGGCTAATTAGATGGTATTCAAAGAGATCACTATTGACAGGCAAGCTCTCTTGAAGGATAACATGCCTGCTTCCACTGAACTTCTGCAACGTTTGGCGTGGCTGAGGATATGTTCTTGGTTCAAGAATCCTGGCCGGTTCCCTGCATGGGCAGGACAATCTGTAATGCACTGACAGATGTGCTCAGCAGACAAGCTAATATGGAAAGAGTTCCCCGGAGGTGGAAAGTCTGAAAACCTCTCCCTTAACAAAGTTTTAACTGTATTTGGTAAGGGTTGCTGCTGGGAATTGCAACTCTGTGGGAAGTAAGCGACAGTGCTCCGAATTCTTTGAGGGGGGGGATGTGCTTTGAAGGTGGTTGTGTGTGTATGCAGCTGTAGCTCAAAAAAGTTACTGTTGGAAAAGGTTTGGCTGAGTAAGGATGAATAAACTTAACTAGGACAGCACTGTAAATGCAGTAAGACTGCCTCCATGTGGTTATCTGAGTAATGTGATTAACTTTTGGCCTTGGCTGTTGACAGCAAAGTTAAAAGAAATACCTGTATCATCAGATCGCTGCAATTGGTTTCAGCTTTGTATTTTGACCCCTGTTGAAGGCCTGAAATATGTGAGGCTGAAATGTATATTGTGATTTCCCCCCTCCCCTTTTTGGTCCATTTTGGATGCTGAACCTTTATCATTGTTGTTGTATATGGCTGTCTCCAGAGACAATGGAGTGTGCCTTGGGAAGTGAAGTCAAACTGCTGCATTAGCAGCACCAAAGTGACCTACCCAGGGTGCAAGCCTGGGCAGTGTGTATGGAGGTCCTGAGCTGTCCAGAAGACAAATTTGGCAGGGGGCAGGTTGGCGAAAGAATTAATTATACCCTATGCTCCTGAAAGGGACACGGGTGGGGCAGTGGGTTAAACCACAGAGCCTAGGGCTTGCCAATCAGGTCGGCAGTTCGAATCCCCACGACAGGGTGAGCTCCTGTTGCTCAGTCCCTGCTCCTGCCAACCTAGCTGTTCGAAAGCACGCAGTACAAGTAGATAAATAGGTACCACTCTGGTGGGAAGGTAAACGGCATTTCCGTGTGCTCTGCTCTGGTTCGCCAGAAGTGGCTTAATCATGCTGGTCACATGACCTGGAAGCTGTATGCCAGCTCCCTCGGTCAGAGCGCTGCAACCCTAGTCGTCCACGACTGGCAGGGGCAGAGCAAAGGGGGTGTGATGGGGGCGGTCCACCCTGGGTGCCACCCTGAGGGAGGGTGACACTCAGTGTGACACCGGCGACTCCCAAGCCTACAGCGAGTGACGGCCATGATGGCTCGTCCGGGCGCCGGCAAAGTGGCAAAGCTCTCTCCCTTTCCCCAGGCTCACTGTAGGCTTGTGAGGCGGGGGGCGCCGTTGCCCCACCACCCGGTAAAAAGCCTCGCTTCACGGCTTGCTCGCTCACCCACTCGGCGTTTTCCTTCCTTCCCGCTCAGGCTGTGGGTGGGGCGTCAGCGGCCCAAGGGAAGCATCCCCTCCCGCCCCTCACCTCCGCCCGCTGCCTGAGCAGGAAGGAAGCAAAACACCAAGCAGGTGAGCAAGCTGCGGAGCGAGGCTTTTTACCGTTGCCCCACCGCCTCCCAAGTCGCCCAGTAAAAAGCCTTGCTCCGCGGCTTGCTCCCAGTTTGCTGTCGCCGCCAGCAACCTGCTATGTAGTGCGCATGCGTGCTATGTAGCGACGCCCCGCCCCCAGGTGCACGATGTGTTTGTTGCTCCGGGTGCCGGAGCGGTTTCCCATGCCTCTGGCGACTGGAGCTAACGGTCAGGGGTCCCTTTACCTTTTATGCTCCTGAAAACAACCCCCCGCTTCTTTACATTTTGCAGTGTATTTCTGTGCACTAGCAATTTTTTTTAATGTAAAAAAGTTGCATACACATTTCTTTCTGGTGTATGCATTGAAAAGCATGTATTTCACATAAAGAGTGCACACAGCAGGATGGAACAGGGTGCAAGGAACCTCTGAGTTCCAGTAAGACCAAAAGCACATTGGAATTCTCTCCTCGTCCCTTCCCTAGTAGAGAACATCCCCTGGTGACCATATTTTATTTCTCACACAATTCCCCTTGCAAATGATGTGCTGGATTCCTCTGTTGGGCAACATTAAAGCTCATCTGAAAGAGAATGCTGGATACAGCCCAACATAAGAAATACAACACACAAATTCCACATGCAAAACCATCCCTAATATGAATAACAGTGCCACATTTTAAGTAACATAATCAAATGAAACACTTGGATGAAGTTGGCTCTGTTGTTTCCAAGGCCTTTGGCTGCTCATCTGGTAGTTCTAGAATCCATCTTGCTTTGGCTACCAAGGGCTTAAAGAATTCTGATTGAAAGAGTCTCCCCTTTGGTGGGGATTCCTCCAGTTATTATTCCGAAATGTGGAAATGGTGCATCCAAAATACTATGCGAAGGGTTTTGTTTTTTTTAATATCAAAATACTATGCGGAGGGTTAATGCTGTAGCAGAGAATCCTGCAATGTCATATGCCTGAGGCAATTTTTTTTCCAGTTCAGTTGTTAAGTTTTAACTGTTAGAGCAGCAAGTATATTGTGTTATCCTGCTGTCTGCCTCAGAGTGAGTCTGTAAGTGTCAGTCTCAGATAATTTTGTTTTCTATAGACGCAGGAGTTGGTAAACGGACAACTGAGGAATGAGGAATGAGGAATTTGCTTTTAAAAAATGGATGTTAATTAGAGAAAAATCTGTAAAATAAGCAGAATGAAAAAGGGGGAGGGGGAAATGGAAATATCCGAGAGACTGGGAAGCCAGTTTTTGAAAACAACAACAACAACGTATTAAATCAGCTTTAATTTGGTGTTGATGTGTTACAAATTTGAAAAAAATTAATAAAAATTAATTGGCAAAAGAAGAAAGTGAGGTTTGCAGCATAAACCAGCACCAAACCAGCATACCACTTTGGCACCAGTTTGCAGTCAATCAGACAAGGTTGGTTTGGGGGTATACTGATGTCCCCCAGTTTGAATGTCAATTACTGGCCTCGGTCCAGTATATCTGAAGGAGCGTCTCCACCCCCATCGATCTACCCAGACACCAAGGTCCAGCGCCGAGGGCCTTCTGGCATTTCCCTCATTACGAGAAGCCAAACTACAGGGAACCAGACAGAGGGCCTTCTCGGTAGTGGCACCTGCCCTGTGGAATACCCTCCCCAGAGGGCCTTCTCGGTAGTGGCACCCGCCCTGTGGAATACCCTCCCACCAGATGTCAAAGAGAACAACAACTACCAGACTTTTAGAAGACATCTTAAGGCAGCCCTGTTTAGGGAAGCTTTTAATGCCTGATGAATTACAGTGGTGCCTCGCAAGACGAAATTAATTCGTTCCGTGAGTGCTGCCGTACAGCGAAAATTTCGTCTTGCGAAGCACGGTTGGAGGAAGTGCGGTTTGACAAAAAAAAAAAATCGCAAAATGTTTTCGTTTTGCGAGTTGCGGCCATAGGGAAATTCGTCTTGCGGGTCACCCTTTCATTAGCGAATGCCTTTCGTCTAGTGATTTTTTCGTCTAGCGAGGCAGCGAGGCATTCGTGCGAGGTGACCACGAGGTATTACCACTGTATTGTACTTTATATATGTGTTGGAAGCCGCCCAGAGTGCCGCCTCAGGGGAGCTGCCCGGAGGCCCAGCCACATGGGCGGGGTATAAATAAATTATTATTATTATTATTATTACTACTCAGTTTTGGGGCGGTGCTAAAAGTGGGGTTTGCAGCTCAAAATGGCACCAAACCAGCACACTACTTTGTCACCAGTTTGCAATCAGACGAAGTTAGAGGTTTGGCCATTTACTTGTGACCCCTGTTTGAGTGTGTTATAAAAATTTTAAGGTCTCAAATATAGAATATTCATAAATGCGACGGGGGTGGCGCTGTGGTCTAAACCACTGAGCCTCTTGGGCTTGCTGATCAGACTTAACTGTCCAGGGGTCCTTTATTTTTACCCTTTTTATTCATAAATGCACACATTCTAAATATATGAACCATGAGCCTGAAATAGTATGGAAGAGCAATCCTGAAGCCATTTTGACTCTCCCAATGAACTCAAATATTCCTCTACGTAAGGGAGGCAAATGGGGAAAGCCTTCCCATTGTCTTTTTTATTGTAAATCCTGCCTTAAGGGCATATTTGTGTATGAATAGGGTGAGCCTGTGACCTGGAGTCAGGAACTAAAGTGTTAACCATCACAAAAGAATGACCAAACTGCCCATATCTGCTGTTTACCACCTCCTTCTGTGATGTATTTATGATTTTTTTTGGGGGGGGGATCTTGGGCAACTTCAAGAGTCTATATTTGGGCTTGCGCCCCATTGTTCAGGGTTCCCCTCCCTCCTGCTTGTGCTGAGTGGGGATCCTATTGCAACAGTTTATTTTCCTTCAATAAAGATCAGGCTTACTAGCCTCTTTACTTCTCATCATACTCTGGTTGGCCTTTGTTATTTTTGTTGTACCGATAGAGAACCCACTTAAGGACTATTTGGGCTCTGGAATATCCCAAAAGGGAAAGGTAGCAGTTTTTTTCTTATAACAAGTGGAAATTACTCATTTTGGAGAGTAGCACAAAACATGATGTTTGCAGCAAAAACAGCAGAAAACTAGCACAAATCTTTGGCACCTGTTTGGAGTCAATTAGACAAGGTTGGATTTATTGGCATAAACTTGTGACCCTGATTTGCCGTTGTCAGTTATTCGGTTTGGGGGGGCGGCACGAAACACAGGGTTTGTGGCACAAAACTAGCACAAAACTTTGTCATCCAAAATTTCTGGGTCACATGCTAATGAAGTTTGGATAGTAAACATCCACAGGAACAAAGAGAACTCCAGCTTTAAAAGCAGAAGAATTCAAGCAGGCAGGAAAACTCTCAAGATTGCATGTGCCTAAATTGAGATTGGGACGCGGGTGGCGCTGTGGGTTAAACCACAGAGCCTAGGGCTTGCTGATCAGAAGGTCAGCGGTTCAAATCCCCGCGACGGGGTGAGCTCCCGTTGCTCGGTCCCAGCTCCTGCCCACCTAGCAGTTTGAAAGCACGTCAAAGTGCAAGTAGATAAATAGGTACCGCTCTGGCGGGAAGGTAAACGGCGTTTCCGTGCGCTGCTCTGGTTCCAGAAGCGGCTTAGTCATGCTGGCCACATGACCTGGAAGCTGTACGCCGGCTCCCTTGGCTAGTAAAGCGAGATGAGCACTGCAACCCCAGAGTCGAACACGAGTGGACCTAATGGTCAGGGTCCCTTTACCTTTAAATTGAAATTGCAGTTATCTTGTTGTAAATTAATTAATTTTGGAATTGGACTTAATAGGTTTCTGCCATCCCCTCCAGGCCTCTGATTTTATAGCCCTTCCTATAGAAGTGACCGATAAAAACAGGTCAAACCAGCTGGGCGAGCTTAATCTTGCAGATACTCCTTTATTGTGAGAACGAGACTTTGCATAACTAAAGAACTGGCTAAGTACAGGTGAAATGGATAGCGGGAGACCCTTCTGATGTCATCAAAGTGTGTAGGAAAGAGAACAAAGAACAGAGTCCTATGTCCTATCTCGAAACAAAATAAAAAATTCCTTCCAGTAGCACCTTAGAGACCAACTAAGTTTGTTTGCACACTTCTTCATTCAGCACACGAAAGCTCATACCAAGAACAAACTTAGTTGGTCTCTAAGGTGCTAACTGGAAGCAATTTTTTTTATTTTTTATTTTCTTTCGACTACGGCAGACCAACACGGCTACCTACCTGTAACTAAGTCCTATCTGTATGTTTCCTTGGAAGTAAGCTCCCCTGTTCAGCAGGGCTTACTCCCAAGTAAGCAGGCAAGAACTGGGTCACTTTTAGGCCCCGCGCAGGGAACCAGTTCCCTAAGCCCTTCCGTAGCAACCACAACGCGTGACGTCACGTCCCCCAGCCTGGGCGCTGATTGGCTGCGAGGAGGCGGAAGCGAGGGCGGGCGCTCCGTCGCCGTTGCCGCAGTGACAGGACCGGGCCGCTCTTAAGAGCTGGGAAATGGCGGCGGCATCGTCGTCGCGTCGCTCCCAGCAGCAGCAGCAGCATCACCACCCCCCTCACCACCCGGCCGCGACTCCCGCGTCGCCGCCGCAGAGCCCCAGCCTTTCCCCCCTCGGAGCTTCCCCTCAGCAGAGGCCCAGCCTAGCCGGACCCGAGGGGGAGGCTCACGGGAGCAGCGGCCGGGAGGCGGCGGCGGCGGCGGCGGAGAGGCCTTTCTCTCCGGAGAGCGTCTGCGAGGCCTCCGGGCCTCCTCCTCCTCCGGGCTCCGGCGCCAGCAGCGCCGCCAACAGCAGCAGCAGTAGCAGCAGCAGCAGCTCCGGCTCGTCGCCGTCGTCGTCGTCCTCGGCTGCTTCCAGCCCGGCCGCCGCCGAGAGCCCCGACCCGCCTGCCCCTCCTCTGCAGCCGCCCCCTGCGCCCGTGGGAAGCGGCACTTTCCGGGAGCTGCTCGAGGCCTGCCGCAATGGGGACGTGACCCGCGTCCGGCGCCTGGTGGATGCCACCAACGTCAACGCCAAGGATATGGCGGGGAGGAAATCCACCCCGTTGCACTTCGCGGCAGGTGAGGGGCCGCCGGGGGTGGGGCGAGGCGGGCCGGGCCGGGCCGGGATGCTGCCTGGGGCGCGTTGGCCCGAGAGAGTCCTCTTGATGCTTGCGGGGAACTACCCCCTTGTAATGCTTAAGTGTGCTTAATCGGAGAAGGGAACGTCATTGCACCCCAATATTCCACTTCCCCAGAATCTGTACGAGGTTGAACATAGTTGCAGAAGAGGCAGAAAAGCTCATTACTTTCTCAAAGGGATGCTCCTTCCGCACAGATCAGAGGCGGAGAGGACAGAAAACCCATCTGTTTATGATTTGACACCCTGGCGGTTGGCTTCCTGCTGTTGGGTGGGTGGGAGGGTAGATGGGCCTCCGCCCTGCTTGTTGTGCTGCTCCATTCTACTTGTAGTGGCAGGATCAACAGCTCCTCCAGCCCAGATTCCGAGGGCTGCGCAGCAATCAGGCACCTATCCTGTATGTGTGTGTGTCCCACACAGGGGCAGCGAAGGAATGGGCATCGAAGCGATAGTTGCCCTTTCCAGGAGCAGCCTCTGCCTACTTGGCCCTTTCTCTCTGGGCTGCCTAACTGGGAGAATTGGGCCCTCTGACACAGATTCCCACTTCCCTACTGGGGGGAAATGTGCAACTGAACCAAGGGGTAGGAGGTGGTGGTTGCTGCCTCCCTGGGGCAGCTATCCACCCCGCTGCCCTTTTTCACTCACTTTCCCATTTTCTGTGGGTGGCAGTCTGTGGAGGATGGGGCCTAGTAGTATATAAGTAAGTAAGCAAGGGGAGGAGTTGCTGCTGCCTCCTCCTGCTCTGTTTGGGCAGTCCAGCAGGGAGGAATGAATCCTTTCAGGTAAGTGCTGCCTCTTCCCAGACTTTCCCCACCTCAAAGGAATAACAGGGAGAATTGGTGATTACTTAGCTGTCTAGAAGGAATGCCCACCTGTTCTCTCTCTCTCTCTCTCTCTCTCTGTAATATTGGACTCACAGCAGGGGTGATGAGGGAAGACAAGGCCTTGAAAGTTCTCTGACTGTGGGCCTGCTGTAACTAAGCCACCCTGGAGAGGTGAATGGTCATAAGCTTTTTAAGTTCTTCATTCGCCACCTCTTAAAGGACAAGGGTGCTGAGGCCCATAGGCCCTTGGTGTCAATTTAAGGTGAAGCACCAGTTGTTTCTAAGGGCACTTCACATATTGCAACACTACTATTAATATTTCATAAAATTTGAATGGCTTGGACTTCCATCAACTCCAGCTGGTGACCCAGCTACGCCTCTCATCAGGGATAGCCTAGCTTGTGTCGTCTATGCTCTGGTAATCTTTAGGTTAGATTACTACAATGCATTCATTACACGTGGAGTTGCCTCTGAAGATGGTTTGGAAGTTTCAGATGATGCAAAATCCCATAGCCGGGTTGCTCTACGGGGCAAGACAATTTGAGCATATTACACTGATCTTGGTCTGACTGCAGTGGCTGCCACTGCAGGCCCAGTTTCCAGGCCCAATTCAAAGTGCTGGTTTTGACCTATAAAGCCTTAGACAGCTGAGAACTGCAAACTACTTCTCTCCATATGAACCTGCCTGGACCCTGAGATCATCCTCTGAGGCCCTTCTTAATGTGCTTCCTCCAGAGAGTTCCAGAGGGCAGCCTGAGAATGGGCCTTTCCTGTAGTGGCTCCTCGTTTGTGAAATGCTTTCCTCAGGGAGATTAGCCTGGCACCTTCATTATCTATTTTTAGGTGCCAGACAAAAACATTCCTCTTCAACCAGGCCTTTGGTTGACTAAAATCTTATACCCCTTTTAAATATGTATATTTGGTGGGGGGGGGGGGAGAGGATTATTGGTTTGCGGGGTTTTTTTGTTCTTGTTTTTATCATGTCCTTTGAGTTTTTTATATTGTATTTTTATGTTGTGAACTGCCCTGAGATCTATGGATAAAGGGCAGTACAGTATACATATTTAATTAATAATGATGATAATATTTCAGGTGTACAGTATACTGTAAAATGTTGATGAGGCAAGCATTTGTATCCTATTTGGTACAGGTTTTAGCACAGGAGTAGTGAATGTGTTATCCTTAAGATATTGCTGGACTCCAGTTCCCATCAGCCCCAGCATGCTTTGCCATTGGTCAGGGATGATGGAGGTCATAGTCCAAAAACGTCTGGAGGGCCCCACATTGGCTACCACTGCATTCTGTGGCTGAGGTTTTTATGATACCTTATAGTGGTATAAGTTTTTGTGAATTGGAATCTGCTATTTTTCTCTGCAGATATCTGCTACCATGAGTTGCCCACTCTGTGTGAGCAGTTTAGTGTTGGCATGATAAACTTGTGTGAGATTGCTGCTCTTGTCTACAAATGTACAGTGTGATTTATTGAGTTTGAGGAATACAGAGGGAGAGTTTGCATGAGTTACTTTATCGGCCTATTCATGCAAATACTATATATAACATTATTTATTACATTTGTTAGTCACTTTGTAGCAAAAAAGTCTCAAAGTGACTTAAGATAAAATAAGAAATAAAAAAATTAAAAGCCAAAAATCTGGTAAATGATGTGCAATACAAAATTCCTAAAACACTCATCCTACAACACAATAGGAACAAGAAGTCCCACCCTGCCTCCACTAAATGATGAGCATCACATTTTAGAATGCACTGGGGAGAGCATTCTACAAATGAAAAGGCCACCACTGAAAAATAGATTTGTTCACATGAGCAGTTAACTGTGGAGGGGGGGGGGTGTTATTGGGTTGTTGTTTTTTATTATGATTATCTACTTTGTGATTTTATATTCTGATTTTATCCTGTGAATCTCCCTGAGACCTGTGGGTACAGGGCAGTATAGAAATTCAATAAATAAATAGGCTAATTGTGAGAACTGTCTCAGAGAGCCAGGATCGTCTGAACCTCCTAATTTAGTGTATTCTTCTTGGTAAACTTCAGCTTTTGTTGCCATGTAATGTGTGAAGAGGCCCTAATAAGTACAGAACTAATGCTTCTCTTTCTCAAAAGTATTGTGTATTGTTAGAGCTGGAGACTTCAGGATTTTTCCTGAAAGTCATACTAAAAGAACAAGTCCACATCTGTACTTAAAGAATCATAGAATCATAGAGTTGGAAGGGACCCTGAGGGTCATTTAGTCCAACTCCTGCAATGCAGGAATCTCAGCTAGACCATACATGGCAGGTGTATGCGACTCAGTGGTATCCAGAGTAGATCCACTGAGATGAATGGACCTAAATTGGTCATCTACATTAATTTCAAATGGTCTAGCCTGAATATGACTTAACACTAGATTGTTGTTGTTGTTTAGTCGTGTCCGACTCTTCGTGACCCCATGGACCAGAGCACGCCAGGCACTCCTGTCTTCCACTGCCTCCCGCAGTTTGGTCAGACTCATGTTGGTAGCTTCGAGAACACTGTCCAACCATCTCGTCCTCTGTCATCCCCTTCTCCTTGTGCCCTCCATCTTTCCCAACATCAGGGTCTTTTCCAGGGAGTCTTCTCTTCTCATGAGGTGGCCAAAGTATTGGAGCCTCAGCTTCAGGATCTGTCCTTCCAGTGAACCCTCAGGGCTGATTTCCTTCAGAATGAATAGGTTTGATTTTCTGCCATGGGACTCTCAGTCTCCTCCAGCACCATAATTCAAAAGCATCAGCCTTCTTTATGGTCCAGCTCTCACTTCCATACATCACTACTGGGAAAACCATAGCTTAACTATACGGACCTTTGTTGGCAAGGTGATGTCTCTGCTTTTTAAGATGCTGTCTAGGTTTGTCATTGCTTTTCTCCCAAGAAGCAGGTCTTTTAATTTCGTGACTGCTGTCACCATCTGCAGTGATCATGGAACCCAAGAAAGTAAAATCTCTCACTGCCTCCATTTCTTCCCCTTCTATTTGCCAGGAGGTGATGGGACCAGTGGCCATGATCTTAGTTTTTTTGATGTTGAGCTTCAGACCATATTTTGCGCTCTCCTCTTTCACCCTCATTAAAAGGTTCTTTAATTCCTCCTCACTTTCTGCCATCAAGGTTGTGTCATCAGCATATCTGAGGTTGTTGATATTTCTTCCGGCAATCTTAATTCCGGTTTGGGATTCATCCAGTCCAGCCTTTTGCATGATGAATTCTGCATATAAGTTAAATAAGGCAGGGAGACAATATACAGCCTTGTCATACTCCTTTCCCAATTTTGAACCAATCAGTTATTCCATATCCAGTTCTAACTGTAGCTTCTTGTCCCACATAGAGATTTCTCAGGAGACAGATGAGGTGATCAGGCAGTCCCGTTTCTTTAAGAACTTGCCATAGTTTGTAACACTAGATAAAATCCAGATTTATGTAGCTTTTAGATCCCCCCTCAGCATATTCTACCTCATGGGGTGGTTGTGAGATAAAATGGGGGGAGGGAAGCATAAGCACTGCCCTGAGCAATTTGAAGAAGAGTTGGGGGGTGTAGTGTCTCCTGCACTACACGGATGACTGTCTTCTGGTGGGCCAATTTTTCTTTTTCCTTTTCTCTGAACAAAACTTATTGTAGCTCTAGTCTAGCAGCTGAACAATATGAGGAGTAAGCAAGTTTTTCTTTTCCAAAAATAGCCATTCCTTCATTCAAGTAGGATTCTCCCAAACATAGTTGGCCCTAATCCCACACTAGTTATCAAATTTAAGAATTCTTGAAAGGCATCCTTGTTGTCACCTTCTGTCTTGCAACTAACAAACAATCTTGACAAGAATTGGAAGCAACTGTTTATTAGGTTATATGTGATGTGTGTTTTTTCCAAATCAAATTCATATTTTTGCTTGCATTACAGTCATACCTCTAGAGATACGATCGCTGCGGGTTGCGTTTGTCACAGGATACGAACGCGCCAAACCTGGAAGTACTGGAATGGGTTACTTCTGGGTTCGGTGGTTCGCGCATGCGCAGGAGTGCCAAATTGCGTTGCGCACATGCGCAGACGTGGCGCTTCAGGATGCTCGCTGCTCGTGTTGCGAACGGGGCTCTGGAACGGATCCCGTTTGCAACCAGTGGTGCCACTGTACTTATTTTTTTTGTACGTAGGTACAATTTTACTCACTATTTGTAGTTATTATTTAAAAATGATTTTGTTTAGACCTTTGTCTAGGACAGCAGTTTTCAAACATGTCATGGACCCTTTGAAAATGTGTGGGGGCCTCGGTGGATTACTTAAACATTTTTCTTCAGTGCACCATCAAAACCAGTGCAGTATTATGAAAACCTTGATAGTTGGGTACCAAAGGAATAAAACTGGAAATTTGTTTGTCTCGTTTATATGCAGGTGCCAAAACCAGACAATCCTAATCAGTAACTTTTGGGCAGTTTGAGATATATGGCTTGATTGACCAGTAACTAAGAAAGCTGAACATGTCTGGTACACTAAAATTACAGGTTGACTCAAAATGCAGCATTGGGCACCCAGACTATGAACCCTAGGCCTTGTTACCCTATGCAATAAATTCAGTATTGGCCCTAGCAAGCTTGATCACTGTTATGTAAAATCAATCAATCAATAAATAAAGTGCAGCACCAAGTACAAATATTCCTACCAATTCTGCATTCTTTCCACAGTCTACATAAATGGCATCGTAAGCCACCAAGAGCTTCTGGACTAGGACAATTTGCAAATAAAAATCTTAGTTGAATCCAGTACTAGATAATTTAATCCTGTGCTCCTGGCAGTTAATAACTAGTTTGGTATATGTACTGGGCTTTCAGCCCTGAAGGCAGAGAAATGTGGAGCTCATAACTACAGAGTAGGCACATTTCATTTTGGGGTGTTGGAGAAATGGAGACAAGTAAAAGTGCCATTTTTAAAGCCGTTAGCACTGTCTCATTTGGGTTAACAATACCCATCCTTAGTCAATTGTGTTCAGAAATGATGAAGTCAGATTACAAATGCACATAATAGCAACTGGAGCTACTGCTGAATGAAAAAGCCTTCAAGAGATGAGACTGGAAATAAAGGCATTTCATTATCCTTTTTTTTTAAAGTGGTGAACTGTGAGAAGAGAACACTAGTACTCCACATATCTCATAGGTTTTTTTGGGTTAAATATTCTAGTGTAAGAACTAATGATTTTAAAAATTATGGTTTTGTACTCAGGCTGAGATTATGCAGTAAGTGATGCTGCTTGTTCATAATCTCGGATACAAAGAATCCTCAGCCTCAGAAACAACACTGGGCATACTCAAAGTAAAAAAGGAGGTGCTAGTGTCATCATGAAGTTCGGTTGTGTATGGGAGGCTGACGCAATTTACCAGCACTGTGGTCAGTAGGTCACCCGGATCCCATTGGAGAATACCAAAAGAACTGCGCCATCTGCAGAAGAATTTTGCTATAGAAACAGAGTTGCAAATATATTAAGCATTTCACAGGACTCTTAAGCAGGGATCTTGTGTTTGCTGCCAAAAAGATCATTCTAGATGCCCCATTGTTAGCCCCTATGGCATGGTATTTCAGGCTGTTCAGTTCTGTGTCTGTCCTCACACTAAAATAATTAATCATATGACCCAAAGGTGTGCCTTAGAACAGTACTTTTTCAGTGCTCTCTTATACCATTGATAACATTTTTGTTATTTAGACTGATAGGAAGGAGAACTTGCTAAAATGGAAGTTTCATTTCATTGGGGCTGTTTCAGTAGAGGAAAGGGTTGAATCCCCGTCCACATATTCTGTGATCCTAATCCACATTGGGACTCCCTGTGGTTACTTCTTGAAAACCACCACCAAATACACAGATGCCAATGCAAAAATGTATTTACTGTTGTGATTTGGTCCTCTGCTGGTACAAACAGATAGGAAGGAGCTACCCTAAGCTACATGAAATTAGCGAGAAAATAGTATGCCATATTCATGAATGCAATTGCACAATGTACTAGGTGGACTATATATATATTCTAAATGTTTGTATATTTCAACATTTTAATGGTTTTCTCAAATTACATATTTTTGCAGGTTTTGGAAGAAAGGATGTAGTGGAACACTTATTACAGACAGGAGCCAATGTCCATGCTCGTGACGATGGTGGATTGATACCTCTTCATAATGCCTGTTCATTCGGTCATGCTGAGGTAGTCAGCCTGTTGCTGTGTCAGGGTGCAGATCCAAATGCCAGAGACAACTGGAACTATACTCCTCTGCATGAAGCTGCTATCAAAGGCAAGATAGATGTGTGTATTGGTAAGTGCATCCTTCCAAAAATATGTCTTTTTTCAGTGGTTTTCAATAGTATTATATCTTATGAGCCCATAGTTACTACCGTATTTACTAACGTCTAATGCACCATTGAATCTAATGCACACCTCAGTTTTCAGAACCTTGAAACCAAAAAAAAGTATTCGCTGGCGAATGTAAATGTGTCATCAAATCTAATGTGCACATCAATTTTTGCAACTTAATTTGGCCCAAAAAGGTGAGCATTAGAATCGAGTACGGTAAATATGGTACTGTATCTTGTAACAATAATACTGATACCAGAGCAAAAATATTCAGGTGCTACAAAATGTCTGAAAGGGCCTCTTCACATCATTTCCTCTATATTTTCCACCAATCTATTATGAAATATACAGAGAACTTAACTGATACAATCTTCGTTTTGGCTGGCCATTAACTTCCTTGGTTCTTTGTTTTTTGATGAAGGATTCTAATTATATCTCCATTATCAGCTCACAGGAATTATCCCCTGACCAACTTGCCCATCATGCATAAACCTCTTGTGTTTATCTTTCTTGCTGCAGCCAGATTGTTAGTGGCCTCCTGTTGGAAGTCCAAATCATCTCCTTCCTGAGAGGAGTGGCTAGCGAAAGATCAGAATATCTGACACATAAATGGAGTCCTTAAGTGTTCATTAAAAACATATCTTTTTTATTCAACATAGTATAATTTTTTTCCTATGTTAACTCTGTCGAACAGCCCACTAAACCCCCTGCAAATAAACGTGGAGAGGCTTTATTGAGAGCTGAATTGACTCTCTCTCACACACCCCTTTTTAAATATGTGATAGTTGAATGTGGTATTGAATTTTCAATTGTTTTCAGGTTTTCCTTCCCATTGTATTTTTCATTTTATTTTTTCTATTTCTGCATGCATTTGTATTCAGGTCTCTTTTCACTTTTAATGACACATCACTTTTAAGGTATTTTTGTATTGGTTTATATCAACAAATTTCTATTTTTTTAAAAAATGAAGGATTTTGGTCATATAAATTATATTATTACTTCATCCTAAAGAATAAGGGAGAAAAAAGGAAAAGCGAGCATGATTCTTAATTATCTGGAATCCCTTTCGAAAGAAAAAGAAATTTACATGGCTGCCTGCTAGTGTAAAATACTGCAGAATACTTCAGTTTATTGCTTTAGTTTCATGCTTTCATCTGTATAGGAGTGTAATAGCCAATATATAAAAAACTGAGCTGAACAAAAGTCAGCATTAGCCTATTAGTGTATGTATAGCCTGTGCAGATTTACAGTCTAATAATTGTCTGGTAAGGCTTTGTAGCTTGCTAGCCTTCTGGGATAAAAGATGACTAGGGATGCAATTCTGTGAACTCTTTTTTGGTAGCTAGGCCTGTTGAACTCAATGAGACTTGCATCTGAGTAGACATGTATAAGATGGCACTGCAAATCTATGTAAGACAACTATACTTGATGTTCAGGAACTGCGTAGCTAACTCCATGGGCCAAATGGGACTGCTTTTTTCTTTGAGCAGCAACTGCCCCCTCCTCTCCCTTGATAAGATACTTTTGAAACATGTTTCGAAGTCATTTGAAATCCGAAAATGGAGGGGCAGATGCTCTCTTGATTGTGGCCTTGTGTTTGTGTTGGTGTGTGTGTGTGTAATATATTATATGGTTACTGGGACTATTTATGGCCAATGTATTCATTCTGCAAGTCAGTTTTCAGAGCTTTCCTCCTTCTTTGCACAGTTCTGCTGCAGCATGGAGCTGATCCAAATATTCGAAACACAGATGGGAAGTCAGCCTTGGATCTTGCAGATCCCTCTGCAAAAGCTGTACTTACAGGTGAGAAGTATTTGGGTTCTTATTACCTTACCATGTGTAATCAGTCTCTTAAACTACTCACTAGTTTTTCTACTATAAAAACAGCACAAATGTACACAGTTTACAGTTTGTAGTACTTAATGAGGACCAAATATTATAAATATTATTTATTTCATAAAATTTCATAAAGTTGCTTGTTGTGCTTCCTTATGGCACTCTATAACTAACCTGCAGTTAATGTATTTTGGTTGAACTGTAGTGATACTGATACATTTTTCTATGTATGTACATCATTTACAATAAACCATTTCAATCCTTTACAACTTATATACAGAAAGGAACTGATGATCATTTGTAGAATTAAAGTTTACATGACCAAATATGCTGATTGAAATTAAATTTAAAGGGACTCAGGAGTTGTAGCAAGGGATGAAAAGCTAAAATCTATATTTCTATTTTGGTGATCGATCATGATGTCACTGTCTTGAGAGAGTCTCACATTTTGAAGCTGTAAAGGACAGAGTACTGAGTGAAATGTTAGGAACATAGTTTATTTTCTCATCTCTGTTTCTTTATTCACTTGCAAGCAAAAAGGAAGTCATTTGAGACTCACAGGGGATAGAAATGAGGGATGGTTTTTTATTTACGTGAGGATGACACAGTAGCTTGCTAGAATTATTATGGAAAGAAGAGTTATCAGAATGATTTTTTTTAAAAAAAACACACAATTATTTAGAATACTTATATCCCACTTTACAGCTCTGAAAGACTTTCATAAGATTACAAAAGTTTCTCAAACTAAAGTAATGCTCAAATAGAGTACAGGAACAGAAATTACAAGGAGTCCATATTGAACTCAGATTATTTAAGGCAGCATTTCTTGCCCTTGCCGTTTAGGGTGTTACACCAGCTCCCACCAAAATCCCCTGCAGCAAGGGTGTGGAGCTGAGCACCTGGGACCCATGCAGTTAGAGCAGGTGAAATACTCCTAGAGATGATAAAATAAATGTTTTTTAATGACACTAAATAAATTAGTCAGTTTTGGTCATTCCTTTGGAGAAAATTTTCCAATTTACTGCTAGAACTGATAACCTTGGTTAGTGCTTTAAGTAAGACAGCCATGTCTTCATTATTTGCCAGCAGCTTGTGGCTCCTGAAAAATTTCCTCTGCCCTTTGGATCTGACAGTTTAACTCGGTAGCCTGTAGTTTTTTAAGATAGTGCTTAACCAGAGTGTTCTTTTTGGCACCACATCTTATACATTGATATGGCACAAATACATCAGGCCAACAATTTGGGTTGCAACTAGAAACATATCAGTTACAGTACTTTCGTTAGCATTTACTGTTTGTTAAAAGAAAGGTGCTATTGTTGATTCCTGGAGTAACAATGTTGATTGGTTAGGAATATGGCTGAATTGCTCCATATGTATATTGCAAATTGTTTACATCCCTTTTCTCCATAAAGTACCTAGAAATGCATTCTGAAAAATAGAGGGTAAAAGATCACAGATAGGAAGATGAAGGACCACCTTTCATTGCTTTCCAACACCCCAATGTTTCTTCCTGCCTTCTATGTTCCTGAGTAGGCAATGAGGGTTGACTTTTGTTTCACACAAGCCAATGTTCCAACACAGTTTAGGCTACTGTGTCAATTTCACAGGCAAAGTTCTATAAATGCATAGGCAGATCCTATGTCTTCAACTGCAGCTAGTGAGTTCTTCAGTCTGATGCTGCTCATCTGCCAGGAAGGTAGAGAGATTGCTGATTTTAGGCTCAGCTAGTGCTGTAGCATGTAAGAGAAGTCATCTGCCTATGTCAGTTGTTAGGGAAATTCCAGAAGTTAAAACAATTTCCTGTATATTTAAATAGACTGCAATAATGAATTCTGTATATTTGGTTAAGAAATCAAATTATTTAAAGTACAATTGATATGATTTGATCAAAGGGGATTATGAACAACCTCCTATAGCATCTCAATTCACATCCTTGCTTTGACCTTTTAGCTAAGATATGGTAGAGTCGTACTGTACTAAATTCGGTAGATAGTGGCAGCTAACAATTCATTGGGCTATTATTTTTATCCTTACGATAAGGTGAGGCATTTAGATGTCCAGTTAAATTGGACTTCCAAGTGACCCATACAATGTGCTGGGGTACAGAGAGAGCTAAGAACTCACTCATAAAGACCATTGGGTACATCACACATCCAGGTGAAAGAATACATGGAACTCAAGCCACTGAGGCCTCTGATACTACGTTTGGAAGACTCAAAATTCATATAAACTCAAGATTCATATAAACCCTAAAGAGTTACATAGAAGTTAAGTCAATAAGTTAAGCCTTGTACAATCAAGTCTCTACTTGGGGACCTCAGACAGATCTTTCCCAGTCATTTATTCTGAGAGTAATACCTGGAGATGTACTCCAAATTTCACTGAAGCAGCGTGCCACTAACCGACACTGCCTTATTCCTAGCTTTTGTGATGCTGGTGTGAGAGAGAATCTGCTGTGAAAGGTATAGACCTGCGCTATTTTCAGATTTAAGTGTTTTTGTGCTGTTAATTATATCACCCTTCAGTTTAACTTCCCTCTCAGTCTTTTATCTGTTTTTAATGAAGGAGTTTATGTTTTGGCAAAGAAATGAAAATCCTCATAACGTGAATTTTTAATACTACATCTGTTCACAGGAGAAAGAAAACGTGCATTCATCAGCTTATAACAAAGGAAAAAGAAAAGCAAATGTTCCTAAGCAAGCACATTGCTAGGTACTTAAAAAGATTAAGGGCACTGGTCCATAGGCACACATTAGCATATGCTAAATTATTTGTATAGACGTAAATTGCAATTTAAATGCCACATAAGGCAAGCCAATTAATTTCCTATCCAAATCACCCCATATAAATAATTTAATTAACATGCCCCCCCAGCCCAGATGATCCCAAATCATTCCTCTTCAGTGTATTTACCCCCAATTAATTTCCCAACAGATTTCATTCCAAATGATTTTGGTTTCCCTACATATACCCCATCTTCTATAGTTAACCTTAACTTATTCCTCAAATTTATACATTGCACAGTAACAAAGATCACCCTGCTCAATTCAGTTTCTTCAAATCCATTGCCCACCCAGAAAAACTTTGAAAAAGATTTGAGGCTGTGGACTAATTTCTAGCAAGGCCTCTGTTCCAAAGGAATAAATGCTAGGGAAAGGGAGAAAGCCCTACTCAAAAACTGCTCTAGTGTTTCCCTAGCTTACTTATTTCACATAATAAGGGTGGGTGAAGTTTTTGCCACTTTCATTAATCTTAAAATACAGCCTTTAAAATGTACCACAGAACCAACTAGTTTATTATAGGTTGGTGTTTTGTTGATGTAGCAGACTAAAATATCTACTTTTTGACATCTGTGTTACATTTGTTGTGCTTGGGGGTCTTGGAAATGTATTCCTTCCCAATAGAGGCTACACAAAGTAGGAGCATGCATTTTGAGGGTTAGAGGGAGGGTGATTCAGGGAGGGGAGATAGCATCACTTCCGGAAGCTGTACATGCCAAGGGGCCCTCTGCTCAGATCCTGCGGGTCTGCCCTTGCCAGCTTGGTGAACCTTCTGGAGGGCACCAGGATGGCGAAAGCTGTTATAGGCTAATCTATATTCTCACAAGTGATATAGAACTGCTAACAACCTGCTGCTGTCCAATTAAAGACATTTTGATTTATTAATTATCAGTTTTAATCTACAGACCTTGGACAAAGCATTCAGTCCTGTAGAAAACATGGTAAACATGCAGTGGATTTAGTTGAGAGGAACTCAGGCTGATAGTGTTAGCTGGACCGTCCTACTCTCGTGTAGGACCCTGGCAGAGACACATGCCCGACTGGCATGTTCTCTCCCTCCTGGTCAATCGTTCGGGAGCTGCAGACACGGGGAATGAATCTCCAACAGATAGGTCATGCTCAGGGTAGACCTTCTTTTGAATTCTAGCAAAAAGGCTGTTTGTAACTTGATGAACACAGCAAACCTGTGCCAAGGGGTAGGGAACCTTTGATCTTCAGATGTTGTTGGAATCTTAACATCCATCAGCTCTAGCCAGTGTGACTAATGATGACAAATGATGAGAGCTGCACCCCAACAGGGTCACAGGTTCCTCACTCCTGTTCTCTGCCCTCAGGAACGTCATCCCCCCACCCCCAAAACTCATCAAATACATGTATGTATGCATAATTCCTCATGATCTTGTTCTGAAATCATGAAGTAGAGGTTTTGCTAAGAGGTATAGGCAGTATTGTAACTTGGGTAAAAATAAGTGAGGAATTGCAGCTAAGGGTTTTTATATTGGCCAAGGTACGCTTATGGTTCTTGGTTTATTTACAGCTTCCTTGGAGTAGCATTTTAAATTTGCCAAAGTGTTTTATATTCTTTTACTCTCACAACAACCCTTTAAAGTAAGGCCATAGTGCAATTTTATCAAAACATGGTTTATTCATATGTAGCCGTTCCACCGCTAAGCCATGCTCAAGTGGCTGCAATTTCCAAAAAAATTACATAGTTCAGTCTGCTACAAAAAATATAAGAAAATTTTAAACAGTCATAGACAATAAAGGGCAGGTGGAAATAGGCCAGCAAAACAGGGAGCAGGTCTTGTAGGTAAAATGAAGAGAACAGCACTACCACCTTAAGGACTATCATTATAGATTATTGCATAAGCTTTCTTGGGCTAGAATCGTCTTCATCAGGTGCATCATTCTTGGTATTCCTTGATGTTTATATGCAATATTACTGTTATACACTTAAAACCAATTCATCTTGGCATAGCTACCTAGGTGGTAAACAAAAGATTAGAGCTAGTCTCATCTAGAGTTGGGAAGACATGCAGACTTGACTTGCTCTATGTGTTGTGTTCAAAGCTATGGCTTTCAGGGGTTCCCTGGAAACCTAATGGGTAATGGGGAAACAAGATCTGTTTGACTGTTAATGCTGCGAGTAGTTCCACCTTATGCTCAGCCTCTCTCTCTGTAAATAAAATCATATATCCACAAAGACACTGCATTCTCTTGTGACCTTCATTCTAAGAAATCAAAACCCAAGGTAAAGCACTGGCACTCCAACATTGGTTGGAGATTGCATTAGTGGCAGCCTCACTCCTAAAGGAGTGGGAGAGAAACATATTTCCTTCTTCTGAAAGCATCACTAGCTAGATGTTTCTGTGTCAACATACATGTACTTGTGCAGATCTTTAGACATGTGCAAAGGGTGCTTAACTTAACAAAATAAACTGGTTTGACTGCTTTAGCAGTACCTTCTACTGCAGAATCTCATTTGACAGATATAAAACCACAAGCCTGGAGGGGACCCAAGATATTGTTCAACCCAACCCAACCTTCCAATCCTTTATTAATATATTTGCTATAGGCTTAAAATGCCACTGGACTATTTTTTCATTTCTACTGTAAGCAATGGCTAGTAGGATATCCCTTTGAAAATGTACCACATCATTTTAAGTAATGGTACCCCACAGCAACACCATGTAATGGGTCTATGGCAAAGAGGAGGAATCTTAAATTATGGCTCCAAATCAACACCCCCTGCTGCGCTGAATATTCTGAGTGGGTGTTTGGGTTGTAATTCTATATAATGAAATTAATAGTGAACTATAAATGAGGGGGCGCGACATTTTATTGGAGATCAAATTATTATTTTGGTAGACTTGTTCTGCCTTTACAGCCTGACAAGTTGGTTATCCCCCTTTGCAGAGAAAATGTTCTATGAACATGCTAGCAGCAACTATTCAGACAGTGAAATGTGCTATAGTGACCTAGGAAATTGAATTAAAATGTTAGATGTTATCATCTGCAAAGAATTGTAGCAATAAATGGTCAATCATCCCGACTCCAACATCTTCAGCAGTAAAAGCAGTGATGTTAGGAGTGTATTACAACCATGAACCAAAGAACTGCTGCTGATTTGCATGTAATTGCAGAAAATTGTAGCAGCTTGCATTTTTTTAATGAGGTGATTGCGAGGACATAGCTGATGGAGAGCTTGTACTCTTTCCTGTGATGTATTTATAATTCACTGTGTGAGTCTAGACATAAATATTTTGGAGACAGTAATAAAATAGGGATTTACTTTTAGATATCAAAATGACAGTTTGCACAATAACAGATTTTCAGCATAAATACCTGCAAAGAAGTTAAAGTGGACATCTTAATGGAAATGCATAATGTAATCTGCTGAAAGACCAATGTTTCATACCAATGTTAATACTTAACCTTTTTAGCTATATGACCAGTTGAGATGAATGGGAATGAGTTTAGAAATCATGGTATTTGGCATGATTCAGAACTTAACACATATGTTTGAAGGGTGCTGATGAACATGTGAATGTGAATTTTGGATTTTGTAGTGTTGTTGGTTGATCAGTCATCATTCCTTAAAAGCCTTTGCTATTTCTGTTCCTCCTCCCATGGCCCTTGTTCACCTGTCTGTTTTCAGTTGTCTTTTACTTCCTTGCAATTTCTGTATTGATGTCTCTGGTTATATAATATCTCTTTATATACAGGTATATTTCCCCCCACGACTTGGGGCAAGTTGTTTTTGCCTGCTTTCTTCTAACAACTCAAGGCCCTCTGGCAATTTTGATCATGCAATCATCTATCACATATTCCCCCTCTTTTCTCTATAGAGTAATAAGCTGTGGATACAGGAACTGCTTGTTTATATACAATCACAATAGTAACGCCTTACAGTTGTGTTAAAAATCTCCTGGTAGCTCTAATCCACCCAACCCCAGCTGTTGGTTAACTTATTGTGATACCTTGGAATGTTTACATACACAAATATTACCAAAAAAAGCCCCGGGATCTTCTTAAATGCAATTGTGTACTCTTCCTCTGCTACTGCTGTTCTCTGTCTCCATTGTGCTGCACTATCCCAGATGTCTGGCATCACCTGTTGACAATAGGAGAGGCAGTTGATATAGTGTTATAATAATTTACTGTCACAAATAGCACAGCACCAAAGGCTTTAAAAAGTCACTGTTGCATTAATTTATGGCATCACTGTCTCTGCTTTGTTTTTCTTGTTAGATTAAGACAGAATTTAAAAACTATTCTTATTGTAGTAATTTGCTGCTTCAGATTTTTTAAAATAGGAAATATAAACTCAATGCCTTTCAGAGATCTATCTGGCCAAGTTTGACTTTTATGGTAGTTTGTTTGGTGCAGCCACAGTTCATCCACAACTTCATTGTAATGAGCTGCAGAAGGTGTGGATATATAACTGATAGAGCAGTTTTGATATGATTCTTATGCCTTGTACAAAATGCATGTGGATTTATTTTAGCATGGGATGGCGTGACAAGGCTCTTTGGACCAGCTCAACTCCATGACAACCATAGGACTGTCCCACGTTGTGACTGGCCATACACATGATTAGGACATGCCCTTGATTTTAGTCTGCAGCTCAGGTCATGAGGGGTAGTCTGGATTATTTTGGTGGTGGTGTGCCATTTAACCCCATTGGAATGGTCAGACCATCATCTGTAGCTTGGTATTGCAGTGCAGATCCCCACTGCATAGTTGAGGGACCCATGAGGATGGCCTGCCCATGGATACTTACAGAATATGACAGATGCATGAATGCTTTGGGAGATTTTCCAGAAGTCATATTTGACAATCGTGTTGAGGTCTTGGTCTTGCTATAGAATGGCGAGATGCGCTGGGCTGTTGACACAATTGCTCTCGAGTGCCCTATCCGGCACCGTGGATTTCCAGTGGGTTCCTGCTTGTCCAAGGATATTTTTAATATATTAAGCAGTTTATAAAGGCTAATTAATTAATTAACAACACTCCCAGGTTACTTACCTTTTTGCTCCCCTGCCCCCAAGACCCACAGACTTTGGCAGCAATGACAAAAACAAAAAGAATTAAATACAGCACTGGGGTGCATGGAGAGGTTTAAGACTCTGTTCAACCGGTGCTCTGATGGAGATACAGTTTCCCCCTTCTCCTGTCGCAATACTGTCCTAACTGCATAGGGGTGGCACATGAAAAAGTGCCTATCATAATGATAATTAAATTCTGACATAGGTAAAGGTGATGGTCTCTGAGGTATGGGATAAATGACAAAATATCATCTACCTCAATGCTTAGATAATGTTTTCAAAGTTTAATAAGGGGTAAGTGCTCATCCACCTTACCATGAATCTTCATGGAGGCTTTTAGACTATGCCCTGGTCATTTTTGTTTTTAAAGGCATATGGCATAGCCACCTTGCTGAAGCCAAGCAGGACTGCATCTAGGAAGCAGGTGTAATCAGCTTTGAGTTGCATGATGGAGAAAGGCAAGATATACACACACTAAATAAAATATAGCTACCCCATAGCAGTGCTCTTACTTTAAGAATGTTTTCCTTTAGCACTCTTTTTCAAAAGATAAAATGCCAAACAGGTTCCCTGCAGCAAAGCCTTCACTGCTGCATGTCTCTCCTTCGTAATGTTGCTACAATTCTAACACTACTGTAGTAGCATTGGCTACCCCTAGCATTGAGCTAAGGCAGAAATCCCTCCCCATTAAATAGTATGGTCATGTATCCTTCTTTGTTTGAAAGCCTGTCCAGTCCTTCTGGTTTAAAGAAGGGAGGCAAGGGCCTTGACGTTGCCCATCAACAGTTAACATCTTGATTGCTTAGGCCACCTGGTCTCAGCCTTCCTTGTCATTACAATCCAAATCCAATGAGATGCATTGGATTTCATTTTAAATTCTAGTTGGCAGGCTGCCAACTCATGAGCCTGGGAGACACTCCACTCCAGTATTTCCTATATGCCTGTATAGTTTTAAAAATGGCTTCAGTTTGATTCACTTTGCAAGAGAAGACAAGGAGGCTGCTTGAGGCCTGCCTGAGGGGAAAAGTAGCTGAAGAAGTTAAGTTGGTCATCTCAAGGGAGTGCATGTTGCAAATCATATGTGCAGGACATGACCCTGGCCAGTACAATCCAGTTAGCCATCAGTACAACAAATGCCCCTTCAGGTCCATTATTCCAGTTTAAAATCCAATTATGCTAATAAGGGAGTTGCCATGCCAGCTAAAGCAACAAAAGAAAACTCCATCAGGGTAGTAGTGGGGTAGGAGAACTGAAAACAATTCTAATATATTTCACATCTGGCAACCAATGTGTCTCTTTGGTTTCAGACACAGTACATGGGTAGATGCGTTTTAAAAGCCTGGGACACAATTTTTCAGGGCACTCTAGAGGCTGTGGTGGC
Source organism: Lacerta viridis (assembly GCA_900245905.1). Classification (NCBI taxonomy): domain Eukaryota; kingdom Metazoa; phylum Chordata; class Lepidosauria; order Squamata; family Lacertidae; genus Lacerta; species Lacerta viridis. The sequence continues at coordinate 629,292 of OFHU01002558.1, read as the reverse complement.
TCATCTACCAGAAGTAATGTATTTTGTGTTAACTCTGGAAGTCGTTACTCGATTCTGACCAAACTAAGCACCCTAGAGCAAAAGATACAACAGGAGACCACAAAGCCATACGAGGTATTGGAAAACATGACTGCCAAGGAATTACGCATTTCTTGTATCAAATCAGTTTTGGAATTTGCTCTAAAGCCTTTGTTTACAAGGGACTATAAACTCCAGGTTTCCCAGTAAAAAATGTTATGGTTGCCTAGATCTACTCTGCCTGTAATCACTTGCCGAATCACTCAAACCGCCAAGCCAGAACTTGTTGTCCTCCTTTGCTTTTCCTCCACTACATCTGGTTTCTGCTCCTTTGGGCACATGTGCAGTATGTCAGACTTCCTCAACCTCGGCCCTCCAGAGGTTTTAAGACTACAATTCCCATCATCCCTGACCACTGGTCCTGCTAGCTAGGGATCATGGGAGTTGTAGGCCAAAAACATCTGAAGGGCCGAGGTTGAGGAAGCCTGCTGTATATAGTCCTTTTAAGGACTCCATACAGTCTCCTGCCTCCTGATGGCTGAAGCAGAGTTCTCTTTTCCAGTTGCCAAGAAGCTTTTTTAAAGGGCCCCCTCTTTACTTGCTCTTGGCTTCAACATGCACTGGTTCTCTTTCCCATTGCCCAATGGTGCTTTGATTGGTGATTCTCACTCTCTATTCTGTATTCTGGAGACCCTTTCCTTACAAATCATCTGCTCCTTCTGTCGCCGTGCCCCCCCCTTGTGTGTGCGTGTGCGTGTGTGTGTGAGAGAGAGGTTTTTGTATGTCACCCTCTGGTCCTCCTTTCCCAGCTGCTCATAACTGTGCCCTAGTTTGTAAAATGATTCCACAGAGAAATGAATCCAATACTGTTCTTCCTTAAGCAGAACTGACCTCCTCCACCTCACCCTTCCTTCTCTTACACCCTATATTGTTACTGAGTGATCATCATTGCTGTAAAAGTGATGCATTGTTGCTGAGCTATTCCTCACTGAAGTGTTAAGTATGTATATTTTGATTCTCTCAATTTTGAAACCTGTGTGAGTGTAAGTTGCTGGATAAATCTGCCAATGTCCTTTGTTGCCATTGTCTACATAGCCTAATTCATGACTCTTCTAGAATATGTGTATGTAAAACAAGTGTCTCCTGAAAGCCTAAGTATTCAAATAATTAGTTGTCATTCGTAGCTATAACCATCTTGATCCTGCCCTTTCATATATGAATATATTAATTCATGGATCTGATTTTCTTGACTGGGCAGGAAAAGAGTGATCTGAGAGTGGAGGATATCAACATCATTCCCTTGTCATGACTTGTTGCTGAAATTTTGACTTTTAGCAGCTTACCTTCTCCGCAGAGGCAGGGGCCCTATTTGGATGGTCTGCTTTTGGAGGCTGATGGAGCAAATTGGTTTTCAGATGACTTGGAGCCTGTGGGGCAGCGGTGGAATTTTCTGATGGGTACAGTTGATGCTTTGTTGAAACCCCGGCAGATCTGTGGAATATGCAGAAGGATTCTTGGTCTGTTAACGTTATTAGCCCTAAATATCTTCTCCTGCTTCGTAAAGCTCTTCTAACTTCTTGGTATACACCAGAGCTTAGGGCAATGAAGCAAGGTGGGAGATGGCTTCTTCGGAGGCAACTAGAGCAAAATTTCAGGTGAATGCATCCAAACACCCATGAGTGCTCTTTATCAACCCTAATCTTTGCTAGTGAAGAAGACATACATTGCTGTTTCCATTGCATCCTCACTGTGTTGTCTGGTGGAGCTTTTCCAGGTAGTATGGGGCCTTTTACATTGCCCAAAGGAGGCAATAGAACTGACAGTGACTTGCTGTGTCTTGTTTGCCAAGCATTTTGAGGATAAAGTCTTGTGCATCTGCCAGGATCTTGCCTCCGCTGTTACAGATGAATCTCAAGAGGTGTCCAGAGCACTTTCTAGTCCTCCTGTTCTTGATCAACCAGCAAATAATAATGTAGTTCTTTGGAATCATCCTGCAGATTGAACGAAGAAGCTTGCACACTTTCAAATTTATTCATGCTTCAGCAGGATATGGTAAAGTTTGAAACATGCTGTAACCTTGCTTTGTGTTGTGGTACTAGCGAGGTTGTTGAGTGTAAAGCAGGAATGCCAGTGATCCTCAAAATGCATAAGTGTATTTCACCTAGAGATAATAGGTTGTCTGCTTCAAATAAAAAAAATCTCTCTAACCACTAGCATCGTTAGCAGTTTGTATTTGCATGTGAATAGTAATGTTTAGTGTTTCCACTTGGGTGCTGCATACAAGGTTGTAGCTGATGGCCAGGATCCAAAGTAACAGCTGGACTAGTTCCACGTGCCTAAGGGGAATTCATTGAACAGCAGTACCCTGTCTAGTTTATGATATGGTATTATCCATTATTCAGAATAAAAAATCCTACTTGTTTCACAGAAGTCCTGGGACACACCCAAGAATCCCTCTAGCACTCAGGCAGCATGTGCTGAATTTCTTTTTTTCTTTGTGAAAGGCAAAAGAGCAAAAAGACAGTGTAAGGGGGAGTGAACTGTATCTCCCTCTAGTCCTTAGTGATATTACAGTATGAGAAGGATTAGACGACATACATTGGATGCACAAGGTCTCTGGTAAAGGTAAAGTGACCTCTGACCGTTAAGTCCAGTAACGGATGACTCTGGGGTTGCGGCACTCATCTTGCTTTACTGGCTGAGGGAGCCGGCGTTTGTCCGCAGACAGCTTCCGGGTCATGTGGCCAGCATGACTAAGCCGCTTCTGGCGAACCAGAGCAGCGCATGGAAACGCCTTTTTACCTTCCCACCGGAGCGGTACCTATTTATCTACTTGCACTTGGATGCGGGTGGCACTGTGGTCTAAACCATAGCCTAGGGCTTGCCAATCAGAAGGTTGGCGGTTCGAATCCCCAAGATGGGGTGAGCTCCTGTTGCTCGGTACCTGCTCCTGCCAACCTAGCAGTTTGAAAGGTCTCTGGTACTTCCAGCTAAAGCAGGCATGTCCAAAGTCCGTTTTGGGGGCCTAATCCGGCCCACCAGTTGATTTAAACGCAGTCTGAGTGCTCCTGTTTCCTCCTCTCTTCGTTGAGCTGGGAAACAAACCATAGAGTTACTTCTGAGCAAGGATTTGTGCTTTGTTTCTCTCAAACTGCAACAAAGGAGCCCATGTTTTGTTTTTGGTTTGTTTGAGAGAAACAAATCATGAATGCTGATTAAGATGTGATTTTAAGCCAGCCACTTCATGGCTTGTTTCCCCACCAACTAAGGAAGGAGTGAAGTGGGATCTCTTGACAAATTACACAGTGTGGCTTAGTGTTGTGCATCTGTGGCCATTGAATAGAAATTATGAGTGTGCTCTTCAAATATTCCAACATTGATTTAACACTCATCATTCAGTAGTTGTGTCCGTGTGTGTGGATTTGTGCAAGTGTCCCTGGATTTGTGCAGTGGTTTTTAATTGTAATATTGCTGTGAGTGACCTGCAGAGTGAAAGGGCAATGTTAAGATGGCCTGGATACTGTAGCTGCTATTGTGAGGATTATTTTAGTTGTAATTTCCTGACTTTATGGCTTTTAAATTGAGGTATACTCAGCATTTCCCAGTTCAGGTTTTTGCAGCTTTAAAATTTGAAGACCTAAGGGTTCAAATAATACTTTTCAAATCAAAAATGCTCCAGATATTCCACAGAACCCTTGGCACTGGTAGTCTAGCTAGAGTTCAGGACATGCATTTAGAATTTTGCCCTAAGATACGAAAACAGCCAAATAACCTTTTAATGGTAGGTTTTAAGTGCAGCTTTCTACATGCTTTTGCCCTTCCCCATCTCTTTTGATGCATTGCTTTCCTTAAGGCCAGAAGCATGCTCTTATGAGGCAGAGGCTTAGGAAGTTCTGACGTAAAATAATTGTTTTGCAAGATACGGTCAAGCTAGTAATGGATTCAGGGGTTTGTGGCTTTACATTTTTCTTACGTTTTCATGCTATGCTAGTATGCTCTGATACAATGAATAGGAAAAGTGGGGGCTGGGGGAGGATACATTGTATTCAGCTGCCATGCTGTTATCGGAGGGATTGTTTCTAGATACAGGTTTAGCATTCATTGGTTGTCTGAAGAAAGCCATTTCATCCGAGGATTGGACAAGAAGCTGCGTCAGTTTGCTGCCCGTCTCCAAGGCACTGGTGATGCTGCCTCCACAAGCTGGCTAACGTCACAGCTCCATCACCCAGCGGGGTGTGGGCTCACTCTCCCCCCCTCCCCCCCTGTTCTGTTTAATTCTGTATTTGCTTCCTGCTGCATTTCTTAATCTGTCTTCTGCCAAATGCTAACAGCATGATATTTTGCAATCATTTAGGTGAATACAAGAAGGACGAACTCCTGGAAGCTGCAAGGTAAGTGCTGCTCAGAATACAAATGGTTTTTGAAGGGAGGATGTAGAAAGCCGGGATGAAAAATGGGCTTTTATGATCGCTGTCATTCTGTCATTACCCTATTATGAAATTATGCAGATAAACAAGCCTTGTTACCATGGGTTGCTTTGGATTTTAGCCACTTGCAAAAAGCAAAAGAATGTGTTTATTTGTAATCATGCAGTATGATGGGGGGTGGGGGTTGCTTGCATTTTGACATAATGGTACTCCAAATTTCATTTATGTTTAGAGAGTGATCATTTTAGAAAGAAATAGCATATTAGGATATTTTCTCTTTATTTTATACCTGAAAGGCATATTTTGTGTTTTCTTATTAAAGCCCATCATAAGAAACCTTGAGTAATAGCTCTGAAGCTATATATAGTGTCTTGGGGAATGTAACAAAAATAGGTGTTTGGGAAACGTCTTTTCAGCAGATACATAAAACCAAGTAAAATATAAATTAAACATTAAATTGATGTTAATCTTTTACATGGTGTATTCTTAAAGGAAATGTTTCAAGGTGTCTGCTTTTTTGCAATTTGAAATGCATATTAGGTGGTCGTTTGAACATGCCAGTATATAGAACAGTATATAATGTGAAACTCCATTTCAAATATTTTATAAGGGGCTCTCCCTCTTTCTTACTTCTCTATCATGCAGGAGTGGTAATGAAGAAAAACTAATGGCTTTGTTGACACCTTTAAATGTGAACTGCCATGCAAGTGATGGGCGAAAAGTAAGTCTGTGCATATTTAACACATTTTGTCATTTTTATTTTTTCTGATAGCTAACCTGCATGCCTTGTCAATTTGAAAATATTTTTAACCCATCACTTATGTGGAAGTGTTGTAATTCATGTCTGTTAACTATGAAATTAAATGATGCTATGCCTAATATTGATGGTTTGTGACAGATTGACAGAGGCAGTGGAGCGTGCACTTGAAATCATGCTATTTGTTTCAAATGTCAACTATTGGGCTATGCTTCAGATGGTTCGGTTATAAAAATAAACTGCATGTTTGGGCTGTTAATAGCTGTAAAATAACAGTCTGTCTAGTATTTTCTTTTTTGTGGTATTCTCCAGTTAAGAAAGGTAGGAGTCCAAGCCCCTACTACTATGTTTAGCATAGCTAATTCCATGTCGGTATGATTTGTGCCTATTGAATTCTCTTAACTTTTGATATTTTTATGCTTTTGATGTCTGGCTGCAGCTTTATATAACGGGGATGTTGAATGAAATGGATTGGGTTAGAAGGGGAAGGGAAGAGCCTACAATGACAGGGTACCAGCCAGTCTTCATGACATGTTCTCTTAAATTACATAATGTGCATTTGACCATTTAATTTCGCTGCTTAGCTTTGAAATTTTGTAATTGTTATACTGGAATTTGCTCTTGGGACTGACTCAGGTCCACACAGATTAGGAATCTTATCCTTCAGTGACTATTTTTAGGGTTTGCCAAAATCTTCACAGCATAGTCTCAACAGGGATGACCAGCTGCTTTGGCCTGCAAGGCTGGATCATTCCTGCCCAAGCTGAGCTGGAGAGGGAAGACTCATAAAAAGTGGGGCAGGTTGTGGCCCTTGGTCTCTCAGTTGGCTATTTTGGAGCTAAATCTTTTTAAAAGAAGTTTATTCATTTGCAATGCAAAAAGGGCCAGTTTAAACATTTTTTGACACAAGCACTACAGAGCAAGGCTCATGTAAGTGCCATTTATTTCAATGTTTATAACTGCTTATACTTGATGGGACCAGGCCCTTTCTTTTTAATAATGTTGTCTGTATTCTTGATTAGTTGTACTGATTTAAAACTTGGCGGCATGCATTGCTTTTGTGTGTGTGTATGTATGATTATATATATTGTTTTGTTTTTACTTATTTGTTAGAATGGCCATCAGTTGGTTTTACTGTCACAATGAACTGTGTACACTATTTCCCCCCCATTTGTCAGTGACTGTATGTGCAAGCAACTTATATTTAGGAATTATTCAGACGATTTGTAGTACTGTATTCTTAGTCTGATAGCATGGGGAAGTCTTTTAAGTGATGATATGCAAGTGTGTGTGTTTATTTAAAGAGTTTTCTTTTATAATCAGTATTCTTAATATAGAAGTCCTGAGCAGAACTTTTTTGTGTAGCTAAACCCCCACAGATAGTTAAATGAGGCCCAAAACAGTATGCCATCAAGTATAGTATTAATGGTTCAGGAATATAATGTATCCGAATGTTCTGAAAGGAAATACAAAGGAAAGAAGTTCAGTGTATTTAAAACAATTGAGATGCAGTAGCAGATAAATTGATCAAAACCAATATATTTCTATTCAAAACAAAAATAAAATTATTATAAATAACAAAAACCATTTATATAATGAGTATATTTGGTAGCTACTGTTGAGAGCTCCTCTGTTGAGAACTGTTCCTACCATGTGATGGATCTTGGGGTATCCCTACAGGTCAGCAAATGATAAGTTCCTTTTAATCTATTACTGTAACTATTACTGTAACAGTTCTCTCCCCTATCAAAATGGCTTATGTCTTCTGTTGAAAGCATACTCCTTCTGTCAGGGAATAAGTCACATATCGCATAGGGAACAGTGCACATGTAATGCTTTTGAACCTTGAACCTTGATTGGGGTTGGGGAATGCTGCTGGCTTCTGCATTGACCAAAGGAATGCGATTTTGAGACTATTGCCTTTCAATATGTTTCATTCTGTGATACTGCTGAAGCCTTCTTCTCCTTTCCTTCATCTGGCATCCCCAAGGTTCAGTAGTGTACCAAATTGGATAACTGTCTCATTGCTCTGGCTTCACCATTAGTATTAAATCCACCCTAAAAGCCACCAAAATCTACAGCTGGCTTCAGGTAGAATTCAGCATGGCACTATTACAAATGTTCCGTCTATGCAAGCATATCAGCTTGCCAGATGACTCCCCATGTGCTGTTCTGGGGTGTGTGTTCTGCCCCCCCCATGCCATTGGGGGGGGCACATCGGGGTGGTGGTCATACAGAGAGGAAAGCCCCATTGTGCAAGTGGAAGCCCTTGTGCAGGACTTCGTTGAGGTTCGTTGGGTGAATCCCACCCTTCATCTGTGGGTTTCAAGGCTCCACCATATTAGGCAGGAAATACCTAAGTTGAGTACCAGGTTACATTCTGCCATCTTTCCATATCTAAGCATCCAATTAGGCCAAAAGGATAGGCTTTAACCAGGGGTGTGACCTTTCAGTTGGCCTAGTAAAGATTGCCCTCATGTTGGATTTGGAATTTATCTGGAAAATTCCCTTTATTAAAACACACACACACACACACACACACGTACTCCCTTTACCTCTCTCTGTTATGTTCAGATAAATGAGTAAAATGGTTTGAGCTTCAGATACTTGACATCGTTGATATAGGAAGATAGGCTATGCATGGCTAAAGAAGAGACCTAGGAGCAAGCCTTAATTTTGGGTCAGGAATCCCAGCAATCAGAGTAATGACTGCTGGCTGCGAAAGATTCATGTGCACAGCAGTCATTACTTAAAACACTAGTGTTTGTGCAACACAAACTGGTTCTAGGCACCAACATTAATTGCTTAGCTGAAATGTGAGGATGCGCTTTTTTGTATACAGTTATAATAGGCTGTAATTCTTCAATAAAATCTTCAACACTGAATATTGTATAGAATTAACACACACACACACACACTGTTGAATTCCATCATTCAAACTTGTATCCTACTGAAGTTGTAGTACCTAATAGTCTCTGCTTATTAATAACAGCTAGAGGTTGGGGTTTTGTATGGAAAAAAATAACTCCAAGATACTATAAATAATCCTGTCAGTAATCCTTTATATTTTTAGAATCCATTTGTGCAGCTTTTTATTATTTCTAATGAACCCATGACCCTATTATCTGTCAATTGAATTGTAAATGAAGAATTGGCTAGTATCTGTGTTTGAATTCAGAATGCCAAGTGATGAAACATATTGGCAGGAAATCAATGGCAAATATGCTCATCAAAGATTAAAAAATTAAACAGTAACACCAGGAAAAATAAATTCAATTAGATAATTCAGTTAGACAAACTATGTATATTGTGTTGACACAATACAGAAGAAAATGATACAAACTCAATTTTACATTACCAAACAACTTTTACAATATTGCATTAAAATAAATTGCCTCTGCATTACTCTCCAAAAAGCTCTTGCAAAGCTTAGCTCTGCATAAATGCTTCTGTGTGACATAAGGGAAGTTTTCATAGGGGGCAGCAATGGAACCACAGTTATCCCTTTGGAAGCAGTCATATACAGCAAGGCTAGGAAACAAGAAGTTACTGAACTCCTTCTCCCACCAGTCAAAGCCTGCAAGGCCAATGGTCTGGGATAATGTTGTTGTAGTCTGACAACATCTGAAGGGCTGCAGGTTCCATATCATTGTAGTGGATGTCCAGAGTCCTTTTACCTCAGCAACCCTAGTGGTTACTGATACACCATTTAAAATGGTTGTTACTTATTCCAGCTTTACTGCTGGTGCTCAAACCATCATAAAACACATTATAGTGGTACCTTGGGTTAAGAACTTAATTCGTTCTGGAGGTCTCTTCTTAACCTGAAACTGTTTTTAACCTGAGGTACCACTTTAGCTAATGGGACCCAGGTGGCGCTGTGGGTTAAACCACAGAGTCTAGGGCTTGCTGATCAGAAGGTCGGTGGTTCGAATCCCTGCCACAGGGTGAGCTCCCGTTGCTCGGTCCCAGCTCCTGCCCACCTAGCAGTTTGAAAGCATGTCAGATGGGCGGGGTACAAATAATAAATTATTATTATTATTATTATTAAAAGTGCAAGTAGATAAATAGGGACCGCTCCAGCGGGAAGGTAAACAGCATTTCCGTGCACTGCTCTGGTTCGCCAGAAGCGGCTTTGTCATGCTGGCCACATGACCCAGAAGCTGTCTGCGGACAAACGCCGGCTCCCTCGGCCTATAGAGCGAGATGAGCGCCGCAACCCCAGAGTCGGACACGACTGGACCTGATGGTCAGGGGTCCCTTTACCTTTACCACTTTAGCTAATGGGCCTCCCACCGCCGCCCCACCACTGCTGCACGATTTCTGTTCTCATCCTGAAGCAAAGTTCTTAACCCGAGGTACTATTTCTGGGTTAGCAGAGTCTGTAACCTGAAGCATCTGTAACCCGAGGTACCACCGCTAATTTATTTACTTCAAAGCAGTGGGATTCTGAGGGTTGTCATCAGTGTTTGTTTACACTGGATGAGAGTTTAGACCAGAAAAGGTTTCAACGTGCAATCTGTTTGTGTAGATTTGCCCTTACTGAGCTGCAGTTCTGCAGACTGCTAATTCTTTTAAAAGTTCTGCCCCTCACCCCCTTAAACCTTTATAGTGCAAGTTTGGATCTCTGGACTGGCTTAACTGTTTGTTTGCTTTCTGTCATGTTAAAGTGTGTTTCTGGAACTTTCTGCAGTGTTGTTTCATGGTACTGGAAACTGGAGAATAAAAGCAGCTTGATATAGAAATTAACTTCCTTTTCATGCTGTGCATACTTAACAACAAAGCCCCTAAACATAAATGGAGGCCCATAGGGAGATGCAAGACCAATGCAGAGCCAAAAAATAACTCATCATGCTTTCTGCAGATACAAATGAGCCAACGGAGTGCATCTTATTTCAGAAGACAGAGCCTTTATAGTATTTCACTACTTTCCTTAACTGTCACCTGGGGAGAGGGAGCCATTTCATCTTCCTCCCGTTGCCTTGTATGAATTGATGCAATGTGGGAAAATGACTAGCACGGGAAGTCTTAAAAACCTTTTCAATTCTGCATGTGAGAATAAATAGGGCAAGTGTTTCCTTTCTCTCTTTGCTGTTATAAATCCATATAATTACAATGATGTATCTAAACCCAGACAATCTTTTGTATAAACTTGAAAACAAAACTAGGCACATCTGCACTTGGAATGGTTTTGGATGTGAGGGGAAGTGGTTTTTCATGTGTGGTGGGGGAAAGGAAGTTCTTACCTTCTGTTCTTGGTTATTCATACATCCTACCCTACTTGGGTTCTTTGTCCTAACCCTGTACGCCTTTTATCCTTCAGCAGCCCTGTAATGGTACATGTAGTTTGAGAGACATCAACTGGCCCAAGGTCACCCAGCGAGCTTCACGACTGACACAGCTACTGCACCATACTACTTAGTTCAAGTTCAGATTCAGATATTAGAAGTCACTTGTTTTTCCTATTCACCATTTTATATACTGTACAAAGTCATTCTTTGTTTACAGCTTGTAAGTCTTAATTCTTGAGGGAAACAAACTCAAGTCCCCATTTTGGAGTAGTTTCCCATTGTGTTTACATTTAACTATCATAAACAAGATTCTGGAAGACAATGTTTGCTTTTGTTTGGCTTTTAGATGATGATGCAATTGGAAAAGCTAATGGATTTTCACAAGAAGATTTTCTGTTTTCCAAGCATTGTGTGTTTCTTACCCTTAAATACAAAGTAATTTGAGGAAGTTCACTCTTACTGGTTACCTACTGAAATGCAAACTGGAAGATTTTCGTCAAACCCAGCAATCGCATTCTGTATAACCACCCCAAATAACCTGCGCTAGACTGCTTCTATTAGTCCCCAGATGACATCAATACACTATTCTACAGTCAGGAAGGAATCTTCATTTGTTTACACAAAGATCTTTAAAAAGATCATTCACAATGCTGGAATACCTGTGGAAGTGATAGGCTCATTGTGGTAGGAGCAAAGGTGACATAATGGTTGGACTGGGTGTTCAGCTAATACAAGGAAGATGCCACTCAGCCATTCAGCTTACTGAGTGATCTTGGCCAGTCACCACCACACTGACTTCCCATACAAACAGTGCCTATATATATGTGTGTGTGTGTGTGTGTGTGTGTGTGTATAGGCACTGTTTACCACCCTTCTTCAGTTCCATGAAAGAAAGGTGGCATATAAATGTAAGACATACTAATACAAAATAAAAAACAGCCTTTCAGTTTGAGCAAGGAAAAAGGTTTCTTTTGTCATTCTTGTGATGTTTCAGCCCTTCATTGTTTGTCTCATCTGTAAAGTAAAAAAAAACCTGCTAATGTTCACATTCTTACAAAAGAGTGCTGATTTCTTATACATTTATTCAAATGAGGAACCGTGATGCCAGTAAAACTCTAATCATTAAAGTTTCTTAAGTAACAACAACAAAAAAAAAGTTAAGTGTCTTCAATGTCACCCTTTTTTCTTTTGGGGGCATATGTTAACAGGGTTGTAAAGTAGGTGGGAATGCTGTTTTGGAAGGCTAATTATGATGATTTTTCACTACTGGGTACTAAATTATTTTAGACAAATAAGAATTTGAAAAATCAAGTAATGCAGTGTTTCCCTTTGGAATGTTTTGGGTGTTCAGTATTTGGAAGGAAGAGTTATAGGAGTCCATAGATGGAAAGAAAGCAGTTTGTTTTCAGCTTCAACAATTCAGACTATAGTAATGTTTGTTTACCGTTTACCTATGGCCAGTTTACCCTCAAATGAAATAATGCTTAAGGCATTATATTTATCATTTTAAAAGGGCTGTGTTTAGGACAGAAATACTGTGCTTTTGCATTACATTGGTACTAGTTTCTTTGTAATGCAGGGGTCACCAGCCTTTTTGAGACCCTTGGGTAGGTACACTGAGGTTGATGAGCAATGTGTGTTCTTGAACATATATGTAATATATTTGGTTACTTCTCTTATGGCGTTCCTGCCAGAATGTTTTTTTTTTTTTTTGCATCAGATTCTGATACAAATTAGATGTGCTAAGATACCCAGTTTGTATCTGTTAGAAACTGACTGGTGGTGTCGTGGTATAAACTCTTTACAATCAAAATACTTTCTCCCTTCTGCAGTTCTCTTTCCATAGGCAGAGATCTGTTTTCAACACCAAAGCTAAAAAGGCTACGATCACCATATTTCCCTCCACAGAAGATGTCCACTCCAGGTTTTCTGGTGACCTGCTATTCTCTAAGAGCACCTCAGTTTTCCTGCATGAAACCGGCAGGGAATCTTCATCCTCCTTGGTGTTTATCTTTAAACAATTTGCTTAAAACTGTTTCCCCCTTTCTGGAGTGTGAAGTGAGGTGTGAGGGAGAGTCCTGCTGTGAGTGTACCTCTGCTGTAGAGGCTACTAAAGAGATTGGAGAAAAGATTATGCTGAGATGAGGTCACAGGGAAGAGTGGCAGATGAAGGCAAATACAGAAATGGAAATAAAAAAAATTGAGGGAAGTAAAAAAGAGGTTTTAAAATGCTGCTCCCAGAAGCAGGAGCTGGCATGGAAATGTAACAAAGCTGCCGGCAGGGAGAATGCTGACAGTTTAAAGAAAAATAAATAAATGCCAAAGGCTAGCCCTGGTCACACTGCAGAGCTTGCCCCAAGCATGCATGTGTTAGGGGGCACAGAAGGAGCCTACACATGGCAGCTGCTCATTCTTAATTTCTTCAGTGCATACATGCTAATCACATGATGCACCTTCAGTTTGTGAAGAAGACTCCTGGGGCTTATCCTGGCCAGAAACTGCACCCTAATTCTGTTCACCAGATATAAACTCTTGCTTGCCATAGCAACTGTAATTGTACCTCCTGGTTGCTGAGCAGGTTTTAAGTGTATCCAGTTGTGAGAGGACCATGATAGGACAGCAGGGTCACTTAAACAGTCTGGGCTAATTTCCCCAAAGCTGGAATGCAAGAAGCGTTTTTCATTAATTTTGGGGAAGCTAGACTGATTTAACCTAGAGAATCCTAATTAAGTTGAGACTTGGATTTGGTATTTGCAATCAGTGAGAGAAGTTGAAAGTAGGGCAACCACTTTTAATCAATTGATCTGTTCAACAGATTAAATACCTTTTACATCAGTTAAAAAAAACGATTTCTTGGGTAGTGGTAGCTAGATATGTCATTGGAAATATTCAGCCTGTTGATAAAATGCATATAAAGTTATATATAATGATGTTATAACAGAATCTGTGATGTAGCCTTTTAAACAAAACTTATAAACTTATAGAACATTTATAAATGTTTTTTCTGTCTGTTTAAAATGAAAGTAGCCAGTTTCTCTTTTGTTGTGAAAGAAAGCAAATGAACACACTCAAAATGGAGACAGTATTTTAATGGTTAAATAGTGGGTAGATTAATGGAGCTACAGAGAAGGCAGTAGCCAGAAGAAATTTTTTTAATCGACTTGGAAGAGAAAACAGAGGAGGGGGGTGTATTATTGATGATAAGTTTATCCCTATGCCCACCTCAAGTAGCCTATGCATGCAAGCTGTTCTGGTGTTTTGAGGCTGCTGCTCATGTGAGGTGGTTCTCATAGGAAATCTGTGCAGAACATAGAAGGTGCTTTGTAATTGCTCCCCAGCCAGAGTTGCCATTTCTGCCTGCAGTATCTGTCTGTGTGGAAACTTGCCTTACCCACAGAAAGAGACTTAATTTCATTCTTTTTGTTTCTGCCTTTTATTACAGTCTACTCCGTTACATTTGGCTGCAGGATACAACAGAGTTCGGATAGTCCAGCTTTTGCTTCAGCATGGTGCTGATGTCCATGCGAAGGATAAGGGGTATGTAAGACAGTATAATGAACTCACTGGCTTTGTTAGCGCTCAGAAAGCAGGTGGATACTAGTGAAAGGGCCTCTTAAATAGTGGCACCTAATTATGAAAATTAGGACACGGGTAGCACTGTGGTCTAAACCACTGAGGCTCTTGGGCTTGCCGATCGGAAGGTCAGCGGTTTGAATCCCTGCGACGGGGTGAGCTCCCGTTGCTCGGTCCCTGCTCCTGCCCACCTAGCAGTTCGAAAGCAATCAAAGTGCAAGTAGATAAATAGGTACCGCTCCAGCGGGAAGGTAAACGGCGTTTCCGTGCACTGCTCTGGTTTGCCAGAAGCACCTTAGTCATGCTGGCAACATGACCCGGAAGCTGTCTCAGCCAGTAAAGCGAGATGAGCGCCGCAACCCCAGAATCATCTGTGACTGGACTTAACGGTCAGGGGTCCCTTTGCCTTTACCTTTAATTATGAAAATAACCTTCCCACAAAGGCTTACCCTTTGGGCAACAGTAAAACCTTGATTATTCTCCCAAGCATTTCAAATCATTTGGAGTAAAGTTTTGAGATCACAGAATTGATTAATTATCACATGCTGCAGCTCCCCCCCCCCATGGCTTAGAGCAGTGGTTTCCAAACTGCATTCTGGGGGAGGTATAGTGGTTCCTCCACAGATATGTCTGTGTGGAAAGCGAAGGGAGATAAACAACAATGCTGTAGAGTAATTCAGAAATATCTTAAGACCTTTTCATATTTCCTACTGCATTTTTTTCTAGTGTGGTCGGGGTGTTTCCACGCCATATTTTTATTTGTCACACCTTTACAAATTAGTCTGTTAGATTATTGTAACAATTTTCTGTTCTTCTGAAGCTTTCCTTTGTGCTCTGACCTCATTTTTGCATTCAGGGTTTTTTTTTAAGCTCCTCTTCTCTTGCTTGTGAAGTAGTTGGAACCTTTGTACAAAGGCAAGAAAGAGGCGCATTTCAGATGTTGGAATAAGATAGAGCAAAGTGCTTTAAAAAGTGGCTTGCACATAGGGCTCAGAAAGGATTTTAAAAGTTGGTTGTGTGGAACAGCTGCTGTGCTGCCTCTCTGGATGAGTTCAAGCAATCTTCTCATCTATGCATCAGAATTCCTATTTGTGCAGGCCTGAATCATGTGACTGATACCCTGCATGAAACTGGGCAGTGCAGTGTTGCATTTGTTACATGCTCAGATTTTCATAAAATCCTGCACCTGGCTAGAATCTATGACCAAGCATCTGTTTGAATAATAATGTATTGAGGTTAAATTACATTTTACATCTTTAAATGTCTCTCGCTGCAGCCAATTTGGTTCTAAGTTGCCTAATTACTACTTTTTAGGTAATGTAATTTTAATGCTTTATTTATTGCAGTGGACTTGTGCCCCTCCACAATGCATGTTCCTATGGACATTATGAAGTTACGGAACTGCTGTTGAAGGTAACGTTAAAGAGGAGTAATTCCTTAATGTTACATAATTAATTGAAGGAAATAATTAACATGTAATGTGCTGTCATGTTTACTGTTTGTGTGTTGTTCTTTATTGTATGATTACTTGTATTTTTTAAGTTAAATTGTGTAAGCAGCCTTGCAGACCCCATGAACTAAACGTGGCAATAGCAATATAAATGTCCTTAGCTGCTGTGCACAGCATATGTATGGAATATGGTATGGCTTGTGGGGGGTTTTTCTGTGTAGTCAAACAAATGAAAGAACAATGTTTGAGGGACACACATTTCTTATCAATGAGGCTATTTTTCAAACAATAACATATGATTAACTGAATTTGTGTGTGATTGTGACATATTTGTGATTGAAATGTTATACCTCTGAAGAATACGCTGTAAAAATTAGGTGTTACACCATCCATAACACGTAAATTTGCTAAATCAACGGGGGCCCTTTAACTGAAGTCCATAATATTATGCCATCTTATTAAAAACTAAGGGAAAATAACAGACCTGGTCCACATCCCACACATATAAGATAGGAGAGTATTTTCCCCATATTACAGAGACTGGGTTACGTCTAGCTAAATTACTACGTGATTGGAGTGACTTCTGCTCACACAATGGAACTTCTCCTTCTATGCAGCCCCCTCACTGCCCCATATATATCTGCTCCAGAGGGTTTGGGAAACACCCCAAGCAGATTTGGAGGGTTGGAGGAGGAAGTTCTGTTGTGCAAGTGGAAGTCATGCAATAATTTAAGTTAGATACAACCTATTACTTGCCCCAAGCCAACCACTGTTTGTGGCTGAGTCAAGATTCAAAATAGGATGTTTTTTAACCTTCTATGCTACACCAAGTCTTACTGAAACTGACTCATTTTTTAAAAAGCAACTCCGTAATCTCATATTCTGAGAGAGACTCTGGGCTTTCAATAAATATTTGTAAGCAGCAAGCCTGGAGACGTTCTTTCTATCAAGTTCATATTATTTGAACATGTATTAAAATATCAATTCATTACAATCAAAGGTTTCATTAGATAACACCTATTCTGTTTAGCATTGAAAGTTAACTGTGGTACTGACACTACATAGAAGGACCTGTCCAGTTTAACTCTTATTCTTTCCTTACTTAGCATGGTGCCTGTGTTAATGCGATGGATCTTTGGCAGTTTACTCCATTACATGAAGCCGCTTCTAAGAATCGTGTGGAAGTTTGTTCTTTGTTGCTCAGCCATGGTGCAGATCCAACGTTGGTCAACTGTCATGGAAAGAGTGCTGTTGACATGGCCCCAACGCCTGAGCTGAAAGAGAGGCTTACCTGTAGGTATCACTAGGGTGCAAAATACTGTATTTCACATCTAGAAAGGGCTCTTTGTGCTCTATAGAGTGTGGTATTGATCAGAGAATTCAGCTCCCTGTAAACCAACTTTTTTTTTTTTTAAAAGCAAAGATGGTTGCAAAGATCATTTTGATGTGGGCGTTTCTGGTGAAATCTCAGAGGGGTTGCTGTGTAACATTTTGAGCAGTCATAGGGCAGGGTTTCGATGCCTTGGGTTCCTTCGCATCCCTCATCATGACCAGCAGAAGCAGAATACATTGTTCGAAATAATGGAAATTACGTAATAAATTATGCAAACTGAGAATAATCCTGCAAGTTGCTTGTGTAATATTTACTTACTTAGTTACTTGCCCTTATAATATCTGCTTCATATGTGTTAATAGATTTCGCTATTGTCACAAAATTTGGGTCACTTTGGGCCAACATTCTAATTTATTTCAGGCGTTAAAAGTCAGTTCAGAAACCTTTCCCTGTTACCTTTTTCTTGTTAATATTCTTTTATCAACATATTGGGCAGATCAGAAGTGTGTGTGTGTATGTGTGTGTGTGTGTCAAGTCCTTTAGGCTGCATTTATACAAGTCACTGAGCATCTAAACTAATTTTGCATTTAGTCTGAGTAGCATTGAAATTGAACCACCCCCCCTTTACTTCTCAGCCCAAGAATCTTATTTTGTCTTCACAAGCTTCACTTGAGACAACGCAATAGGACAGTTCTTAGTGAACTATGTGGAATTATAGTGTCCCTCTTAACTGTTGTTTGGCTTTTCTGAGCTAATGCTATATAATTCTGACAGTCATGAATATTGTTTATTCCCCTGCAGATGAATTCAAAGGACATTCCTTACTACAAGCAGCAAGAGAAGCTGACTTAGCCAAAGTAAAGAAGACACTTGCCTTGGAGGTCATTAATTTCAAGCAGCCACAGTCCCATGAGACAGCACTGGTGAGATCATAGAGTCACTCTGTTTGCTTTAGGCAGCATGTAAGGTTTTGTATACATAATTGTGGCTGAAGTTATCCCTTAGTTAAGACTGGCGTTTTCAAGGTAAATCTAGTTCAGCCCATCACATATCTAATGATGCTTGACCTGCCAGTGACTTTATGCTGAGCTAAGGAAGAACCTGCAGTAAGCATCTTCTTTCATGTTTACACCATTTGAGCAGGGATCTGAGAATTCTCCCATTCAAAATTAAATGTTTTTCAGTTTTATGCTTTGAAATGAATAGTTTGATCCCTCACTCAGTACATCATGTATTTTTGCAACTGTAATTGCTTCAGCAGCTTTCAAAATCTGCTAGTTAAAAAAAAAAAGGTTGCATATCTGTGGGCACGATGGCACAAGCTGTAGCCTGTGCTGTGAGAGGAAAGGGAGGCAAGCAAACCAACTAATTTAGCTCCTCCCTTTATCCTCACTGCTGCCACCAAGTGTGGATAACCTGCCTGCCTCCACTAAGCAGCCCTTAATGTCTGGAATTTATTTAGTGGCCCAGCGAACTTTCTATATCAAGTAGTGTGGTAAGGCAATTAGTGTGGTGTGAACTACAAAGCCTCTTACATGTTTAACCCAAATTTAGATTTTGTAAAAGATTTTGTAAGGCGGCAATGTAAAAAATAACCGTGAAGGTCTTTATTCAACAGTAATGATTTGAAACAGTTTGGGACAAAAAAGATAAAATGAAAATAAATAGGAAAATTACGTTCACCTAAACCTTTGTTTCCCTACCCAAGTTGATACTTTTATCAGGCAGTGTCCGATCTCTCTCACTGTTCAGCATCTTCTGTTCCTGGAATCTGGATGCATAGCTGTCCTTTAGCTTCCTTCTTTTGAGTCCAGCTCTTTCCTTTTTCACCAGCACTGTTCACTCTTTCTAAACTCTGTTTGCCAGCTTTACTTACAAGCATCATTTCAGGTCAGAAGGGCAGTAGAATTCTGCTTGAGATTCTCTTTTCCATAATTTCATCTTATTCATGTTCAGGTTTCATTTGCACTTCACTTGTTTGGTTCATGCAATGAACTTCTGATCTGCCTGGTTATAGAACAGAGAGCGAAAAGCAGCCATTTTATAACCCAAAAACAAAAGACAAAATGGTTGAAACAGTTTCATACTTCCACAGTTGGAAAGACATGACTGTAGAGCGCCAGTTGAAATATATCATAGTACATCCTCTAACAGCGACCATGCTGAGGTTAAGATGAGGGATCATATTGTACCTCTCACCAGCCCCTCCTCATTGGTGCTCAAATTCCCTTGCCACTGTTTGCTATGATTAAGGGCTAGGTTTGCATCACCAAAGAAGTGTGTGATCTTGTAACCTACGGGTAAGGAACCTGTAGCCCTCTGGATAAAGTTAGACTTCCACCAGTCACAGCCAGCATGGCCAGCGGTCAGGAATGATGGAGTTGCGTTCAGCAACATCTGCAGGGCCACAAATTCTCCTTCTCCCAGGATCAGCCCGTCTGTGAGGCAGACTGAGACATCTGCCTCAGGTGGTAGAACTCAAGGTGCACCCTCCCTCAGTGTCAGAGAAGTGCCTGTGAAGGCTTCCATGTTCTGATAAGATCCTTGCAAGAGCCCCACGAATTCCCCCTGGGCTCTTGCCAGATCTTGCTGGAAGCCGCAGCCACACAACCCCAGTAAGCGAGGCTTTGGCTGGGGGCGCACGACACCTTCCTGTTTTGGCTCCGGTGGCAAAGCGGAATAGGCCGCCCCTGCCAGTCTCTGGGATGCGTTAGACCTATCCCAGAATATTTTGTGCTTTCTATTATAGTTTTGTACTAAATACATATGAAGTAGAAGCAACAGTTCATGTTTTACTCCAGGGAAATAGAAAGCGATTGATGCCTCTAAATTATTGCATTACACCTCAGCACCTTCCCCCCCCCCAAAAAAAGCTGTTATAGGTTCTAAGTCCACTTTTTGCATTCGTACTCAGATTTTCACATGAGAACAAGTTCAAAATATGATAGTGCAGTATGTGCACTTTTTTGTCGTTATTGCTTGTTGTTGTTCAGTCGTTCAGTCGTGTCCGACTCTTCATGACCCCATGGACCAGAGCATGCCAGGCACGCCTATCCTTCACTGCCTCCCGCAGTGTTAGTGTTTAGTTGTGTCCAACTCTTTGTGACCCCATGGACCAGAGCACGCCAGAAGAAGCAGGCCGTGACTCCATTTAAGTAGCAGATTGCATCTTCGGCGCAGGGAATTACTCTGGCACATGAAGGGCTACTTGAACTTAAATCACTTGCATACATTTCCACTTTGAATCCCTGACCCAGTCCTGCATACCAAGAAGCAACTTCCTTGTTGTACATTATTACAATTTATACATGTTAACTGCAGCCTTCTCATCTTGTATTTCCAGCTTGTTCTTCAGTTTTGATTTCCAACCCTTGGCTTAAGTTTCCACACATTTCCTTTTTTGCAGCACTGCGCTGTGGCTTCTCTTCACCCCAAACGGAAACAAGTCACTGAGTTACTACTCCGGAAAGGAGCAAATGTCAATGAGAAGAATAAAGAGTATGTTTTCTTCTTTAAAACTGCACCATTTGTGTTTAGATGAAATGGACGCGTTCTGAAACTTATTTATTTGTATCTTTCTTTTCCAAATTAGTTTCATGACACCTTTGCATTTTGCTGCTGAACGAGCTCACAATGACGTTATGGAAGTTCTTCATAAACATGGAGCAAAGGTAAATATTGGACTATGCCTAATTTTCCACACACTGTATTATTCATTACATCTGGCCTTGTGTGCTAGTACTACAGGCAGGAAAAATTAGGGAAACATTTACTCTGATATTTATTTGTGGTTCTGTGGAAATGGTGGAGGTTCAACTTTTTGCTTCTTTTCAAACAAACAAATGTAGTTGTTACATTTTCATTGATACCAGCTTTGATAGTTGGAAGTAATTATTTGCACACATTTTCTCTCTGCTAGCATGAGGTTTTGGAAGAAGCTTGTTTGTCATAAGTTCTTTGACTTTGTAATCTTTGCTTGATATGATCCTGGTAAAAGTCTGCCTTAGCTTTGAAGAATTTACCGGGATAAAATGTTCTCCTTATATAATTTCCTGCTAAGCTTTTAAAGATTCAATTTGGATGAGAGCTTTGATATTAGACAGGAAATCATAGGGTGCTTTCACATCTGAAGTCTGCAGCTCAGACCATGATAATACTAAGTATTATGGAATAAGAAGAGCTGCAATATGCCTTTTTTCAACACACCTGTTAACTATCTCTGCACTGAACCATCACAGCTACATTTCACCCATTCCATTGTTTGGCACTAATGTCCTAGCTGCAGCCGGGCCACAAAACTCGTAATCTACCCACATTTGTCCTGTCTATATTTACATCCTTTTGTTCCAATCAACCAGTGTATAATCAAATAAAAATGCTAATTCAAATTGCTCCTGTTATCCAAAGTGCTTGGGCGCATGTAATGTTTACATATTTTTCAAAGATAAAATAATGTTCTTCAAAGCCTATTGGGTAAATTATTGTCACTGAGGCTCTTTCATTAGCTGTCCTTTTCAAGTTCCTTTTTCTGTTTCTTTAAAACACAGAGGTGCAATTTCATAAATTAATGTATAAATGTTGTTACATATACTTCTTTCTTGCTTGAGTATACAGGTGAAACTCGAAAAATTAGAATATCGTGGAAAAGTCCATTTATGTAAGCAATTGTTTTCATTAGCTACTGGAGTTTAATATATGAGATAGACTCATGACATGCAAAGCTTTGCTTGTTATAATTGTGATGATTATGGCGCACAGCTGATGAAAACCCCAAAGTTGAAATTGTTAATTTGGGGTTCTCATCAGCTGTACGCCATAATCATCACAATTATAACAAATAAAGGCTTGACATATCTCGCTTTGCATGTCATGAGTCTATCTCATATATTAGTTTCACCTTTTAAGTTGAATTACTGAAAGAAACGAACCTTTCCACGATATTCTAATTTTTCGAGTTTCACCTGTAGACTTGTTAGATTCTTGTTAGTTTAACTTGTTTTATGTCTTCTTTAAAGTGCAAGTTTCAAGATGGCTTATAAAGTGAGGATTTCATACATGTTGCCAGGGGTCCCCAACCTGTGGTCCATGCGATTCGTTCAATTGGTATGCGGCATGTCCGCATTTATACTGATTTTTAATTGTATTCTATTGCTTCATTTAGTTCTTGTACCACATTTTGAATTTCTGTGGCATTCAGAATGTAATACAATATAGGAAATAAAAGAAACCATAAAAATACAAATAAAGATCATACAGCACCAAGCACCATGCATTACAATTTCTATAACAGGTTAAAAAAAAAACACCTTTAAGTGGCCCACCAAATACAATCAGTAATTTTCAAGTGGTCCATGGGCAGGAAAATCCTGGGAATCACTGAACTCCTGAATGGTGAATTATACTTCTGATTCTCTGTGTTTGGGGTTCTTCAGAGTCTTTTCTGGAAATATGGCTGAGGTATGGTCAGTTTATTATTTGAGAGTATTAAATAGAGAAGTTCATATAAAGAGATCTTGGGTGCAGTTCACAAGTGGTTGCCTTGCTGGCACAGGCAAATGAAGCTTCCAAGGCCCAAGGGTACCAAGGCTTCAGGAAGCTGGATAGCCCATAGCTTTGCAATAAGTACCAGGCCTTGCAGTAATAGCAATGGTGGCTCCTATTCTTAAATGGGTGGGTCCAGATTTGCAGTTCTTAAGTGCAACTTTTGAGTCGTCCCTTCACCCCCACTCCCCCTTTCGAGGGAAGGGTTCGGAGCCACAACGGGCACAGCCGGGGAGCCCAGGGTGCGGGACGCTCTTCCCGCACCCCACCGGAGCCCCGCTTTGCGGTAGCGGGGTGCAACTTTTGAGGCTTCTTGGCGGCTGTTGCATGGCCTGGATTGAAGGGACCTTGAGTGTGGAGGAGGGGAAGAGAGAGTTTGTGGTTTGCATTCAAACCCCCAAACAGTTAAGTATACCTTCTTTATTATATCTTATTAGAGAGATATAACATATATCAACAATTCTTCAATTATGTCAGACAGATGCATTTCAATTTAGGAATCTATTATACAGAAGTGCTATTTTCCAGACCTCTGTTTCTGTATTTGGTCCAAGCAGGTTTAATAGGATCATAAAATACAGTGATATACAGAATCGTGAATATGTAGTGTGTTATGTTCCAGAATTTTGAACCAGCTGCTACCTTTTTTCTGTGGGGAAACATTTTAGAAAAGAGCCTTTGCGTTCACTGAAATGGCAAAATTGTTTACTCAGGCTGCTAATTAAATGACTTCCCCAAATTGCCATTTAATAAAATTTCAGAAGTGGGAATCCTGTTTGCCAATTAAAATAAACCTGGCCACTGGGTTACAGGAAAACGAGATTGTTTGAGTAACAGTGTCTTTTGAGTCCAGTAAATAAGCCTTCACCCACAGTTCCTAACCATACACTGGAGAGAATAGATGAGAAATGTACGTCCAAATGTTCTACCTTTCCATCCTCTACCTCTAGAAAGTAAGGATGTAGGAAACACTGAGAATTCGAAACAGGAAGGAAATCAGTAATAAGAGGCCCTGTCAAAATAGTCTTCAGTTGCTGAGCTATTACAGATGATTGGCAGAACATAGGACACAGTTATAGGTGTGAGTGCTGCATTGCCACACAGGAGCAGTAAAAAGTGCTGAAGTAAAAAATAATTGCTCGGTGAACAATGACAGACATCCATTTTGACTTTTGGTAACATTTCACATAGGGATGGGACTTGGATGTAGTGAAAATAATTCATTCCAATGGCAAACTCTTACTTGATAGACCTGGGCAACATGACTTTGAAAGTGATGCTAGCATTGCTTATTTTAGCAGGTTTAAAACATGTGACTATCAGGTCTGCGCTGATGTCTGTCTGGTGGAGCTGATAGACCTGTCACTTTGTAAGCTGAAAGAGCTCTTCACAGTCTGCAGAGCTATTCATCACTGCATCAACATAATGTGCACAACAACCTTCAATGTGACTGCCACGGGGGGCGGGTGGTTTTTTGGGGGGGTTGGTGTAGCTTTAGCGAACAGTGTAACTTTTAAGTGTATATATCTGTCAGGGAACTGTCTCTGGCTCAGCGCAGGGTGGTGGAAGGGCTCTTGGGATGTTACAGAGAGCCCCGGCCCCACCTGACCAGCAGCATGTCCTCTTCCAGTGGAGGAAACAGCGAGGTCTCCAGCGGGGAGGGACCGGCAGCTCCGGGTCTGGAGAGCAGAGGCTCTGGGGATGTTGGAGAGACCCTGCACTCCCCTCACTCAGCGGGCGAGGAGGGAGACACACCCGTTCCAGCGCCCCTAGTGCGCAGAGGGGTGAAATGTAAGGAGGGGAGTTGGAGATTTCGGATACCAAAACTCTAATGTTGGGGTCACAGCCGGAAGGGGCCACTCCCGGATTCTGCGAGTGACTGATACAGACATGAACTTATAGCTTTGCACTGTAAATAGCATGCACAATAAACCTCTTAAAAGATGGTTTGGAAACTTGCCTGGTTACTCATGAGCAACCACCCCACGGACCTTACAATATCATTGGGAAACCAGCAGTGGGCTGATCCGAGAAGCGTTCATTCCATACCAGGCAAATAGTCATTTTGGTATGTTAGCTCTCAGCCAGTTCTACTTAGGTCAGTTGGAATTTTTGTGAACTACAAATTTTGAAATTTGTAGGGTTCTGAATTGATATGTTTGAAGGGATTTTTTTTTGTTTTGGTAAAAAATTTAATATGGAGGAACCAGATACTTCAGGAAAGAAATTTGGGTCTGTATGGTGAGGGCCTTCTGGCCAGGGTCTCTAAGAAGCCACCTCTACCTACACTTGGGGAACTTGGAGCTATCAATTTAGCTCTCATTTTCCATAAATGAGGTATGCAGTGTGTGCTGGTTAGGGCGGACAGTATGGCAGCTAAAATGCATCTGTCACAGACAGAGAGGCAGTTGATCAAAATCAGTCCTGAAGGAAGGAAACTATTCTCTTATGTAAACACCCATCTGCCCACAAGGGCAAAAACACTGGAAAAGGTTCCTTTTTAACCTTCATGCAGATCGGCTTGGTTAACCCCAGTGAAGTAAGCCTTTAACCCAAAGATATTCAGTTCTGAAGACTGATCATGTGTCTTTTTACCTCTTTTTCCAACAAGATGTTGTCGAGGTTCAGCATAAGTTTTCAGGTAGGAGGAGAACCGGTTGATGCCCTAAAGGCAGATTAGCCATGCTGTTAACTTTGCACTTCCTTGCCATAACCTCTTCTTCCAAGAGTAATCTGGAAAATCAGGTATAAGTGTTAGCTGGCCCAAGATTGCTAGCTATATCACCTCTGATACCATGAGAGATCTTGATAACTCAAAGGCAGCTTTGCAGGATGTGTCCTTATTCACATAGTTGGGATGATGTCAAATGGTTCATGGCGGTTGGATTTCTGACCCTGGATGCACTGCAATGTCACATTCTTGTGCTTATTGCCCTCCCCTTGAGAAATTCTGAATTTACCTGTGAAGTTCTGCTCTTCTCAAGGGAAGCAGGGTAGCCAAACCCACCCTTAGTGATTCTGCTCATACATACGGAGGTCCATATATTATAACCTGAAGTATATGCCTGGAGGGGAGAGTCAGTTATGTACAGGGATCCCCTTTCTGACACTGTGCTTAAGTTCCATTGATATCTGGGCAAATTGCTCATCCTAAGTGGTAGGAGAGCTGGGAGTTGTGTTGTGTGTGTTGTTTGAAGAATATTCAGCAACTCTGGTTAGTGTTTTGCTATGTACTATGCTTTGATCTGCTCTTCAGTCCCCGTCCCCCCTTTCTCAGCCAGACAGGTTATTCCCTCAGATTATTTTGACTAAAGGGGAGAGTCCTTCCTCTAGGCACAAAAATGGAGTCTGGTCTGTCAGAGCAAAACCCTATTTAAATGCTAGCTGCCCCCTTTCTCTCCCAAAACACATTTTCACATATAAATCCAGCATTTATGTTTCCATTTGTTATAGTAACTGGATATTATTTGATTTGTTAGCAGAATTTGAAAGCATGCATTTATTTTACAGTTAAATAAATGTGTGTTTATTGTACATTTAAATTTATGGTAGCCCCATTTAATTTTTTTACCTTAGTAACAATTTCAGTTAATCACCTACTTCATATGAAATAAATGTGCCTTCAAAGTAATGTGGAAGAACTTAATTGATCCTTTATTGTCCTGCTGTGTTACTGTTTAAACACAGCAGGAGGGGCAATGAAATTAGTGTCTTGTAGTCTTGGTTAACTTTTTCCCTTCCACCCACAGATTGTGAGGCCGGGTAGATTGTAAAGTATTTATAAGCTCTGTTTGGATTAAGCATATATATATATTTCCCCCCTCAGATGAATGCACTAGACACACTTGGACAAACTGCTTTGCATAGGGCTGCTATGGCAGGTCACCTGCAGACATGTCGCCTCCTGCTGAATTATGGTTCTGACCCCTCCATCATCTCCTTACAAGGTTTTACAGCAGCGCAGATGGGCAACGAAGCAGTGCAGCAGATATTGAATGGTGGGTGCTGTTTCAGATGATAATGATAACCAATGATGTGCATTTGTGATTTGCAGGAAAGGCTGATTGGTTCGTATTTTAATTAAAATAAAATTACTTTGCAAATGAGGCTCAAGGCAGCGACTGAAAAGGATAAACAAAATGACACACTGAAACAACGTGACTCTATTTACAATGACTGTTAAAAAGTCACTGTAAACAAGATGACATGCTCTACATGAGCTAATTTCAGACTTGGGAGCTCATTGCAGTGTTTAATTATGTCAATTCTCTTCATACTTTAGTCACCCACTCCCTCTTCTCCTCCTCCTCCTCCTGCCTCCCAGACTCTTTTTATGATTTACTTTACTGAGCTTGTTTTGAAACTTTTACATGCATCTTGTACCTACTTGCCCTTGGGCTAGGCAAATGGGACACTTCCCAGTTAGTTAACTCATTAGGTGAATTTTTGAGAGCTGCATTTGGTTTTTTGTTTGTTTTTCAATTGTTTTTATTTATTGTCTTAAGAAAATTACACCATATACAAGCAACAAATTAAAATACATTCACTTCCTTCTTTAAGTTTCCGCTCTGGTTACATTGTGTTGCTATTATGTAAGAATCTATTGTGGAATCTATCTGCAAGAATCTATTAAATATTTTTTGGGGGGGGGAGAAACATGGAAAAACATGGAGAGCTGCTTTTGATGTTCCAAAAGCTAAAGTGATTCTAAGACCACAGATCATAAGGAACTGGGATTATTTAACAGCTGGAAATATGAATAGCCAATTTTGGGATTTTAGCTTTTATAACAACAAAGAATATTCATATGCACAGTTCTGGCTGAGGGATCATAGAGAGGGAATGATAAATGCAGCAACCCTGTCCAGCTGTTCAGATCAAGACATAAATGCTTTAAAATCATAGCTTCTAATAATAAAAGCTGCAGCTCCACTTGAATGCTTTATTATAATTTTCAGAGAAACATATCCCTTTAAGAAAATAAGTATGTTTTTTAAAAATATCCAGTTTACTACACCAAAAGCCAATTAGCCTTTTTTATCCATATATGTAAATTTCCATGCATCACGTTATTTTGTGCAGTGTCCACAATCATGCAGTCAGACTTAAGATCAGGCAGTGGAACTTCCTTTCCTCTTCCCTCCCCTTCATCCCCCTGAAATCTGTGGAAGGGGAATCTATATGTGCCATTGGTGTCCAGCCTGCCAGAAGATTTCTTGGGGTTTCTTTTGTTTTTGTTTTTATGTCTTTTGTGTTTTTCTGACTTGTATATTTATTATGTGAACCGTTCTGAGATCTACGGATGAAGGGTGGTATACAAAAAAAACAAACACCTCCCTTTGTCACTTCCATGAAATAATTAGTATTAGTTACCGGACCTTCACCAGCAGATGCCATGATGGGTTGCAACAATTTGAAATTCAGTATCAAAAACAGTGAACACATTAGACATTATAAAGTGCTTTACTGTTGCTAATTCTTACAGCTCCGTAAGATCAGCCATGGGCCCATCTGAGCATCCTGTTTTTACAGTGGCCAATTAGAATATCGTGGAAAAGTCCATTTATGTAAGCAATTGTTTTCATTAGCTACTGGAGTTTAATATATGAGATAGACTCATGACATGCAAAGTGAGATATGTCAAGCCTTTGTTTGTTATAATTGTGATGATTATGGCGCACAGCTGATGAAAACCCCAAAGTTGAAATTGTTAATTTGGGGTTCTCATCAGCTGTACGCCATAATCATCACAATTATAACAAATAAAGGCTTGACATATCTCGCTTTGCATGTCATGAGTCTATCTCATATATCAGTTTCACCTTTTAAGTTGAATTACTGAAATAAATGAACCTTTCCATAATATTCTAATTTTTCGAGTTTCACCTGTAGATGCCCACAAGAAGCCCTCAGGCAGAACTTCAGCACAACTGTGCTCTGCCAGTAGCTGGGAAGCATAAGTGGGCATGGAGAGTGCAGAAACTCAAGAGTGCTTAGCTTATTTTGCTGTTGCTGCTATTTTGTTAATGTTTTTAAGTGTTGTTTTGTAGATTATAAACGCTGTATTGATTGGTTATTCATAAAACATGCTGTAATTGTGCTGTTTGGCTTTTTTAGTTTGTTTTGTTAATAGTATTTTTAATATTATAATTGTTTTATTGATGAACTGTTGATGATTTGTGGATTATTTTATATGTTTGCAAGCTGCTTTGAGATTCATTTGAATGGAAAGCAACATAGAAATCCAATCCATCAGTCAGTCATTGCTCACTCTCCCCCCCCCCAGCTAGAAATCCTCAAATGTTATAACCTTTCCTCATTGGAGAGTTGCTCCAGCCCCATGGTATGCCCCAGTATGTTCCTCATATGGGGTCTGCAGCTGACATGTAATTACTTGTCTAAGTTGATCCAATGAACTCATGGGGAAGGTGGGATTTATAGAATTGTAAAGTTGGAATGTACTTTGGGGGTCATTTAGTGCAACCCCCTGCAATGCCGAATGTGGGGTTTGAACCCATGACTCTGAGATCAAGAGTCTCATGCTCAACCAACTGAACTGGGAACGTCCTGGTTTGTAGTTCATATTTTTGCTTAAAAGTTGTTTCTATAAATTCAACAGGTTGGTAATTTTTTCCCCCCTCTTGTGTAGAGAGCACTCCTGTACATACATCTGATGTGGATTACAGACTGTTGGAAGCCTCTAAAGCTGGAGACTTGGAAACTGTGAAGGTGGGTTGGAGCAAATAACATCCAGTGTGTTCCTGTATATTACTGTCACTGCTTGTGCGATCTGCCTAAAAAGATAGGAGGAAGTATTTGGCACCATCAAAATCAGCCCTACCTTTTGTGCGTGATGATTCCGTTTTGGGTGCATTATAATGCGGCTTGCTGGTGGGCAGGTG